>SNQJ01S0005935.1:47010-120134 GCA_010110895.2 Picea sitchensis | reverse complement strand
ACGAAGGTACAAGCACTCGACTTTGACATAGAGTATGTCAAGGGGAAGAAGAACATTGTGGCCGATGCACTATCGAGGAGACCTGTGGCATGTTCTTTGATGGAGATTTCAACAGATTGGAAATCCCACTTGTTAGTGGAATACTCCAAGAACAAGTTCGCTTGTGAGGTGATGGATGGGCAGATACAGGGTGACCGGTATAGTGTCATTGATGCTTTAGTCGTAACTCCCCTGCTCCTCCGTGAGATCTGACGGCTCACGGGACTTCGCGGATTCTCTACCGAGAATTCCGACTGTCCGTCTCTTCCTCTGAGAGCTCGTCCTCTTGTGGTCCCTCGTCACTACGCCTTCCTACAAACTTTCAAGGTACTTGGTCTCTTACTTCCCTTCGACTCTTTCGAAGTTCCAAAATCCTTCTGAGCTTTCTCCAACTTCAAGTCTTTCAGAAAACTCTTGCGCGCACTCCTTGCGGCGACCCTCAAACACTTTCAAGTGCTTGAATTCTTTGACTCCGCGCACACCTGCAACAATAGTATCTAAATCCTTTGCTCAGGTTCACAACCCTGAGACTTCACTTGACCTACACACTCCTTGCACGGCTCCTATGTCTGACTGCACCTTTGTGGAAATGAGAACAAAAGCTATCTCTCCTGAGCTTTTAGAGACAAACCTCTGAACCTTTTGTCAATGCACTCCTTGCGGACAATTCAACTGCACTCCTTGCAGGAACTCTTGCTCAGAAAGAGAAACAATTGAAACTCAGTCCATTACCCTTTCCTCTCAGATTTCAAACAGTCAACAAGAAATCATTCATACATAGCATAAAATCAATTGCATGACAGAAAGAGTAAACCAATTGTGAGCATAACATTCAAATATGCATACAAGGAGAATATACGAACACCATGAGCCTGAATCACAGTTTTCTTTGTATTAATTCAGAACTTCTGTACATGGATTCTGCTACACAGCTCTCTTCTTCTCCTCTATGCTCTTTTTCAACAATGCTTCTTATGTTACAATACACAATGAGGGTGTCTATATCCCGTTTCCCTCTTGCGCTCTAAAACTTTCTAATCTAGAATTGAATTCTATCTACTTTACATTAACTACCATAAATGCCTTCTATCTACTGAGGACGAGAGAAAATCGCTCAAGGTACGTTTACATTATACAAGGGCGCTCCTTTTCAATGGCTTCATTAATAATTTAAGACAATTTCAAAATTCGTGTTGGGCACTTGTCCAGCTATCTGTGGACTCCATGCTAGCTCGCTTGAGATTCTCCTGCATCATACTCCCTCGCTTGAAAATTTTCATGGGCTCCTGTCCATGAGCTCGTGCATGGTCTGTCCATGCTTATGGATCTCTGCTTCGTTCTCCCAGCTAGCATCTTCAACTGGATGGTCCTTCCACTTGACCAAATATTCAAAGTATTGCTTTCGCTTGGTCCTCTTGCTCACTCTTTTATCCAGTATGCACTCCATCTGTGGCTTATCTGCAACTGGCATCTGTTTTATCCACTCGATCACTGGTTGCTCATTTCTTGTCCCTACTTCCTCATCTTTATATGGGTACAAATTTGAGATATTGAATATCAGAGAAATTTCGATCCCATCGGGTAATTCAATCTCGTAAGCATTCTCCCCAAATTTCTTCAAGACCTTACATGGTCTGATTTTCTTCATCTTCAACTTATTATATGTTCCTCTCGGGAACCTTTCCTTTATCAAATGTGCCAGAACCAAATCACCAACCTCAAAATAAGTTGTCTTCTGTGTTGATCTGCTCTACGCTTGTATTCCTGCCTTGAATTCTGCAATCGCTCCTTCACCTGGCTATGAAGTTCCTTCATCGCCTCTGCGAATTCTTTTGCACTAGCGCTCCTAGTCGTAGTCTGTTATGAATCCCTCAACTCATAAATTCCTCTCGGTTGCACGCCATAGACAATCTAAAATGGACTCTTCCCTCTGCTCCTGTTAACTGAGTCGTTATAAGCAAATTCTGCCTCTGGTAATATGTTGTCCCACTAGCTGTGGTGTTCTATCACCAGGCTTCTCAGCAAGTCTCCCAGACTTCTGTTCACCACTTATGTCTATCCATCCGTCTGAGGATGATAAGCTGAACTAAATGACAAGTTAGTTCCCAACTTCTTCCATAAGGTCCTCCAAAAGTGTCCCATGAACTTAGTGTCTCGATCTGAAACTATGCTTCTTGGTAAGCCGTGAAGTCGAATGACTTCTTTGAAAATTAGATTCATAATGTGAGTTGCGTCGCTGGTTTTCTGACATGGAATGAAGTGTGCCATCTTGGAAAATCTATCCACCACCACAAATATTGAATCAAATCCTCTTTGTGTTCTTGGAAACCCTAATATAAAATCCATGTTGATTGCATCCCATGGCCTCTCAGGTATGGGCAATGGTTGATAAAAACCCACATTCTGTCTTCTTCCCTTCGAATGCTGGCAAATTCTGCATCTGTCCACGAATCTTTTGATGTCCGCTCGCATTCGCAGCCAAAAATATGACTCATTCAATTTTTTGAACGTCTTGGCGTGACCAAAATGCCCTGCCAATCCTCCACTGTGTTTCTCCTTCAACAAATTCTCCCTCATGGAGCATTTCAGAATACACAACTGATTACCTTTAAACAGTAATCCTTCCTGGATCATGTATTCTGCCCATTGGCTTCTATCCCTGAGAATCAGATTCTCAACTGCTTCATACGCCTCCTGAAAATCTGGATCATCTTTATACATGTTCCTGAGATCATCAAAACCCAACGTTTTGACTTTGAACTCCTGCAATAGCAAAGACTTCTTGCTCAAAGCATCAACAACTTTGTTAGCAGTACCATAAATATGTTTAATCACAAAAGTGAAATTTTGCATATACTCAACCCATTTAACATGTTTCTGATTCAACTTTTCCTGTTGAGTCACAAACTGAAGTGCATGATTGTCACTGTATAAGACAAACTCTTTTGGGATCAAGTAATGCCTCCATTTCTTCAATGCCTGGACGATAGCATAAAAATCCTTATCATAAGTGGAGTATTTCACTTTCGCTTCATTCAGCTTCTCGCTGAAGTATGCTATTGGCCTGTCTTCCTGACTCAAGACTGCCCCTATTGCAAACCCACTTACATTGCATTTCACTTGAAATGTCTTTTGGAAATTCGGCAACACCAGAATTGGTTGTTCCGTAATCTTCCTCTTCAGCAGATTAAAACTCTTCTCAGCTTCTTCAGTCCAGTGAAAAGACTTGTGTCTTTTCTTCACTGTATCCATCATCGGTGCACTAATTCCACTGAAATTCCTAATGAATTTCCATTAGAAACTAGCCAATCCGTGAAAACTCCTCACCTCAAAGGTATTCTTCGGTGATGGCCAATTCTTAATTATCTCCACCTTATCTAGATCCATCCTCAACTCATCTGCAGAAATAACAAATCCCAAGTAAATGAGCTCTGTCTTCATGAATGAGGATTTCTTCATATTTATCAACAACTTCTCCTGCTGTAATTTCTGTATCACTGTAGCCAAATGTTTCAGATGCACTGCCACTGTTTTACTAAAAAACAGTATGTTATCCAAATACACAATGACAAATTTTCTGATGAACTCCCTCAGGACTTTGTTCATCAACCTCATGAAGGTACTTGGCACGTTTGTTAATCCAAACGGCATAACAAGCCATTCATACAACGCTTCGTTGGTTTTGAATGCAGTCTTCCATTCATCACCTTCTCTCATGCGGATTTGATGATAACCAGTTTTCAGATCAATCTTTGAAAAATACTTTGCCCCACTCAAGCAATCCATCAGATCATCCAGCCTTGGTAATGGAAATCTGTACCTGATGGTTATCTTGTTAATTGCCCTTGAATCAGTACACATCCTCCAACCTCCGTCTTTCTTGGGACTGAGTACTGTTGGAACATCACATAGACTCAAGCTTTCTCTGACCAAACCTTTGTCCAACAACTCCTCGACTTGTCTTTTGACCTCTTCATTCTCTTTTGGCGTCAATCTGTACGCGGATTTATTTGGTAAACTGGATCCTGGTATGAGATCAATATGATGACTCACACTTCTAATCGGTGGTAACGAACGAGGTAATTCGTCCACTACTATATCAGCGAACTCTTCCAGCAGTTCCTGAATCTCTTCTGGTAAATCATACACTCTTGTGCTGGTCAAAACAATCTTCGGTTTCCTGACCAAAATGAATTGTGGATCCTCCTTCTTCTTAACCTCGGTAAGAAATTCCTTCCCACTCATGAGGAGTATTGTATTGTTTACTTCTGATTACACCTCCTTATCCTTGATTGGAAGCAACATGCGAGTCCTCCCATTCTTCTCTAGGGTGTATGTGTTCATTCTCCCATCATGAATCACATTCATGTCATATTGCCATGGTCTACCCAACAATAGATGAAAAACATCTATAGGAATAAAATCACATAATATTTTATCATTATATCCTCCTATCTTAAATTCAACTAAACACTGTTTAGTGACAGTTACCCGATGTCCTTTTTGTAGCCACGAAACTTTGTATGGGCTTGGATGATCAATCGTCTCCAGCTCCAGCTTCTCTACCATCTCTGTAGAAACGAGATTATCCGTGCTACCACTGTCCACAATGACCTTTCATACCCTGTCCTTGGTCTTGCAAGCAGTCCGAAAAAGTCTGGTTCTTTGGACTGAACTTTCCACCTCCTTCTCTGGTGTCAAAAGAGCTTTTCGCATCATCAACGATCTTCTGCCTTCAGTGTCTTCTGCCTCAACATCTCGCCTCTGTGCTTTGACGATGTGAGTTTCTCCACTCTCCTTCTTTTTTTCTGGACACTCGTAAGACTTGTGCCCATTCTTTCCACATGTGAAGCATGTTATTACTCCACCTCTACCTCTACCTCTACCTCTACCTCTAGTAAGAGGAAAAACATTATTATCAACATAATCTCCTCTCTGCTCAGTATGTTGTCCTCTCTGTTCAACATACTTCCCTTGCTGTGAGCTTCCACCTCTCTCAGTTTGAGTCTGAGGTTTCTTCCAGTCCTCCTTGGGCTTCTGATATTTATCCTGGGCAACTGATTTGCCTTTGGGCTAACTTCTACCTAAGCCTCTTTGACCCTGTTTTCGGCTCAGCTTCTCTTCATCCTTTAGAGCCATCTGATAAGGATCTTCCACCGTTCGGATGGTTACCATGCTCATCTCATCCTGAATGTCGTATCTCAGGCCATTCAGGTATCTGGAAACCTTTTCATCATCGCTTTCCCAATGACCTGCCCTGATGTTCATCTTGTAGAATTCTTCAGTGTATTCTTTCACTGTCATCAACTTCTGTCTCAGGTTCTGCATCCTCCTGAACAGAGTAATCTGGTAATCTCTGGGGATGAATTTTTCCTTCATCTTCGTGATCATTCTATCCCAGCTTTTGATATTCTGCTTGCCTTTGTAGCATCTGTCAGCTTGTAGTTCATCCCACCACAATGTTGCATGTCCCTTCAATCTTGTGACAGCATGCTTGACCTTCTTGTCTTCTTCGACATATTCATAGTCAAAGTATGTGTCCAGGGATCTAATCCAATCTAGAAGCTCCTCTGCATCCAGATTCCCCTCATAAACTGGAATGTCCATTTTCTCTCTTGCACCCATCCTTGCAATAGCTTTGATCAACCATTCGTTTGCCACATCTTCGGCTGCAATTTCTTCCTCATGTTCAGCCTCAATCTCACTTTCGGAATCACTAAGATCCCCAGCACTGACTGTGCATCTTTGTGTTGTCTCCATGTCTTCGAGTGTGGCTCGTAAGTCACACATCTCTCTCTCCATGGCTGGATCAATCATCTGCCTGCCCCTTCTTCTCGGCATTTCCCTCTCCTCTGGTGGATCGGGTGTTTGCCTGTCCCTTCTCCTTGGCGGCATGGTGAATTCTCTTTTTCTCTGCTACAGAAAGCAAAGAACCTTTCTATGCTCTGATACCAAATTGACGACGATGCAACCCCTTCCACAACCCGCAGGTTGGAATGTCCTCGCCAACATGATCTTTCTTTTTCCTTCGTTGGCCCAAAGAACTCTAAACCGGCTCTTCTATTTTCCTTTCAGAAAATCTGCACCCACAACAAATTCTCATGGGATCCTCTCTTTGCACTTAGGAGATAGGATTTCGCACTTTCGCGAATCTGTAGGTCAAGCGTTGGTCTCTCGAATCCTCGAAAACCAAAAACAGTCAACGTTGACCTTTCCTCTTCTTTCTTCGGATTTTCCCTTATCGCGATTTTGGCTATCGCGGTGTCGAGTAACTTGTCCCCACGATTCCCGAAACCTGATTTTCTGAAATTCTGACACGCCCACAAGGTTGACCTTTCAACGCCCCTTTACCCCATCGGGACTTCGAACTTTGCGATATCACGAATCCTAATGAAAAGGTTTCAGGACTTCACTCCACGAAACCTCAAAATGATTAACTGGATTGACTTCTAGTCAAGGGTGTGCCACCTGTCCACTCGCTGACTCCTATGGTCCCACACCATTCTCTTGGCCTTTGGGACTTTGCGTCTCGTGATATCGTGATTCCTGTTGCAAAGTTTACGGGACTTCCACCTACGAAAGCCCGATACAAGTATCCACGTGTAAATCCAACGACCCTTGTGGCTCGGATCTATGGTCCTACTCCTCCTGAGATTAGAACCTTTCGACGCTTTCGTCATAACTCCCCTACTCCTCCGTGAGATCTGATGGGTCACGGGACTTTGCGGATTCTCTATCGAGAATTTCGACCGTCCGTCTCTTCCTCTGAGAGCTCGTCCTCCTGCGGTCCCTCGTCACTACGCCTTCCTACAAAATTTCAAGGTACTTGGTCTCTTACTTCCCTTCGACTCCTTCGAAGGTCCAAAATCCTTCTGAGCTTTCTCCAACTTCAAGTCTTTCAGAAAACTCTTGCGCGCACTCCTTGCGGCGACCCTCAAACACTTTCAAGTGCTTGAATTCTTCGACTCCACGCACACCTGCAACAACAGTCTCTAAATCCTTTGCTCAGGTTCGCAACCCTGAGACTTCGCTCGGCCTGCGCACTCCTTGCACGGCTCCTGTGCCTGACTGCACCTCTGTGGAAATGAGAACAAAAGCTATCTCTCCTGAGCTTTCAGAGACAAACCTATGAACCTTTTGTCAACGCACTCCTTGCGGACAATTCAACTGCACTCCTTGCAAGAACTCTTGCTTAGATAGAGAAACAATTGAAACTCATTCCATTACCGTTTCCTCTCAGATTTCAAACATTCAACAAGAAATCATTCATACATAGCATAAAAGCAATTGCATGAAAGAAAGAGTAAACCAATTGTGAGCATAACATTCAAATATGCATACAAGGAGAATATACGAACACCATGAGCCTGAATCACAGTTTTCTTTGTATTAATTCAGAACTTCTGTACATGGAGTCTGCTACACAACTCTCTTCTTCTCATCTATGCTCTTTTTCAACAACGCTTCTTATGTTACAATACACAATGAGGGTGTCTATATCCCGTTTCCCTCTTGCGCTCTAAAACTGTCTAATCTAGAATTGAATTCTATCTACTTTACATTAACTACCATAAATGTCTTCTATCAAATAAGGACGAAAGCAAATCGCTTAAGGTCCGTTTACATTATACAAGGGCACTCCTTCTCAATGGCTTCATTAATACTTTAAGACAATTTCAAAATTCGTGATGGGCACTTGTCCAGCTGTCCGTGGACTCCGGGTTGGCTCGCTTGAGATGCTCTTGCATCATGCACCCCTGCAAAAAATCTAAAAGGGTCCTCCAACTTCCTCGCATATTTTAGAGGATATGTGGAGAAAAATATCAACAAACGAATGGAATTGATTACTAAGACCTGGGAAACATCACAGAATATGGATTCCTTAGGGAGCAGGGCACATAACTTGCTCCTACTTCTGCAGACGGATTTAAAAAATGAATAAACTTTCTATATGCACATGATCATCCCTTTTGTCGTTCATGTCAACAACATGCGAGAGACGAGAAGAAGACAACATAATCTCCCATCCAATAAACGACTCACTCAATTAGAAGCATGTTGGAAAGAGAAAGTGAAGAACCTCTATCTCATCGTCCAATCATGTGAGCAAGCAATATCAAAGAAAGAAACATTATTCATAAAACTCATCAAAATAGACTTAGCAGAAAAGACAAGCGACTTCCAGGACCCCATCTTAATCCTCAACTCGCTGGCGTTAACCAAACAATCTTTTGATAAACAAGTTGATAATTTGAAGGCCTTGTCTTTAGAATTTTTTATAGGATTCTTGAATATCATGAAGAAGAGGTGGAAAACTGACTAGTCCGGTATTCGGTACAGAATGGAGAGATTCATGAAGCTCTGTGTAAACTTTCAATTGATCTAAGTGAATTAGAAAATGAAGTTTTCAGTATTAAAATATGCAATGACATCAACGTCGCCCCCTTGAGAAGCTATATGAAAGAGAAATTGAAGTGGGTCACCGACGAAATCCAACAAGGAAATGCATACATCCTCTGTTTATCAATCCATATATTCAATCAGGTTGCCCACAAAAACCAACAGGGAAAGGCATGACCAATCAAACACCAAAATTACTTATACGTACCATCCTTGTAAGTGTATAGTGATAGTCGTTTCTTTATCAATCCAGTTATTCCAAGTTTTCTGAGTAGAAATCTATAGCCAAAAAATGATCTTCCCATTTCTACTTTTCAGGTATTACATTCTACTGTGTTCGACTTCTTTCCACAGTTCTATTTCTTGTACATATTTCTATTATGGTCTGCGGGAGCCTCAATCTCAGTCTATATGACAAACACATTTACATTTCTAGGGATATGTAACAAACTATTATTTTTTTTCATATATTTCAAATAAAACTATTATTTTGTCTCCTTATATTTATGTGTTGCTAGATTTTTATCTTCAGCTATGCTGAATGTGAAGTCATTATGTTTATTTTATCTCAATTCTATTTTTTTCCTATGCATATTTTCTCCAGGAATATGTAACACATTTCATTATTTTTTATATAAATGTCATAAAATTGTGTTCATTACTTTTTTTGTACTCAAACGTATAGAGAGTATGTCATTTCTTGCATCTTTACCACTTGCTCTTCATACTTTTGCCACAAAGGCCCTTCAAATTAAAATAGTCTGCAGGTCCGCTTGTCAATTTGTATATCACGGAACCGTGGGTGCTCTTTGTAGGCCATGGAACAACAAACACCCAATTTTCATCCCACCAACTCGACAAACCGCGTTCCAAAAACTGCCTAAGTATGGAATGATGGCTCCGTGCAAGTTTGGAATGAGGGCTTCGTGCATGCTCTATAAAATCTCATCCCCATACTTTATAAAAGTACATATTTCGTATGTATAAAACTAAATATCTACTTTAAAAAATTGTGTATTTTCTATGTATAATTTATGCTCTCTAGGAACCTATAATTTGATACATTTCAATTTCTTGTATCCATGACCCCTGTTTCAAAGAAAACTAATTCAGGAATGTTATTTATTTGGTCCTTATGTCCACCACCCTATGTAACATACATTGGTACTATATTTTTTGTGTTTTTTTCCACCACCATATGTAAAACCTATGTAAAGAAAACTAATTTGTGAATGCTAAAATTTTGGGACACAACCCCTTAAAATTCAAATAGTCCGCAGGTCCCATTGTCAATTTGTATATCACGGAACTGTTGGTGCTATTTGTAGGACATGGAACAACAAAACCCTGATTTTAAGGTCCCCAGCCCGAGAACCCGCGATCTAAAAACTGCCTAAGTATGGAATGAGGGTTCCGTCCATGCTCTGATTCGGGAATGCTACTTTTTTTTTCTGCTTTTATGTGTTCCTAGATTTTTATATTTAGCTATGATGAATTTGAAGTCATTCTGTTTATTTTATCTCAATTCTCTTTTTTCTGATGCATATTTTCTCTTGCCTGGTCATTTTCAAAATTAAGTATGACATAAATCACTCACTCAAATTTGAGATATCATATTTCACACACACACACACACACACACATATATATATATATATGTTTCTTTAAATTTCCAGGAATATGTAACACGTTTTAGTATTTTTTTATATAAATGTCATAAAATTGTATTCACTACTTTCTTTCTACTCAAACGTATAAAGAGTGTGTCATTTCTTGCATCTTTACCACATGTCCTTCATACTGTTTTCCAAAAAGGCCCTTAAAATTAAAATAGTTCGCAAGCCCGCTTCTCAATTTGTATATCACGTAACTCTGGCTGCTCTTTGTAGGCCATGGAACAACAGAGGCCCAATTTCCAGCCCGTAGCCCGACAACCTGCGATCCAAAAATTGCCTAAGTATGGAATCAGGCCTCTGTGCAAGTATGGAATGAGGACTTCGTCCTTGCTCTATAAAATCTCATCCCCATAAATTTTTAAAGTAGATATTTTCTATGTATAGTTTATGGTCTCCACAAACCTATAATTTCATAAATTTCAATTTCTTGTGTCAAGGAGCCCCTGTTTTAAAGAAAACTAATTCGGGAATGCTATTTATTTGGTCATTTTCTCGACCGCCCTATGTAACAGACATAGATACTATACTTTTTGTTCTTTTCTCCACCAGTGTATGTAAAACCTATGTAAAGAAAACTAATTTGTGAATGCTAAATTTTTTGGACACGAGCCCCTTAAAATTCAAATAGTTCGCAAGTCCGATTGTCAATTTGTATATCGTGGAGATGTTGGTCTATTTGTAGGACACATAACAACAAAAGCTCGATTTTCAGGTCCCCACCCCGAGAACCCACAATCCAAAAACTGGCTAAGTCGAGAACCCGCTCTTTTAAAGAAAACTAATTCGGGAATGTTGTTTTTTTCATACTTTTGTCCACCGGCCTATGTAACAGACGTCAGTACTATTTTTTTTGTTTTTTTGTCCACAGGGATATGTAAAAAGGAAAACTAATTCGAGAATGCTAAACTTGTTTTAATTAATCATAAATGATTTTATTGATAGAAAGATAAGTTATTGAGTTTATTATTTCAATTTCATTATTCGACACGAGCCCCTTCAAATTTAAATAGTCAGCAAGCCCGATTGTCAATTTGTATATCGTGGAACTCTAGCTTCTATTTGTAGGCCATGGAACAACATAAGCCCAATTTTCAGCCCGCCAGACTGACAACCTGCGATCCAAAAATTGAAATAGTCTGCAAAACAGCTTGTCAATTTGTATATCGCGGAACTCTCGGTGCTATTTGTAGCCCACAGAACAATAAAAACCCAATTTTCAGCCCGCGACCCCAACATTTTTCAGCTCTATATATCTACTTAATCAAATTACATATTTGATATATATAATTTCTCCTGTTCATGAACTTATAATTTCATATATTTCAATTTCTTCTGTCCAAGAGCCCTTGTTTTAAAGAAAACTAATTTGGTATTGCTATTTTTTTTATGCTTTTGTCCACGAACCTATGTTACAAACGTTGACCCTTAAATCTGAAATAGTCCACAAGTCTGATTGTCAATTTGTATGTAGAGGAACTTTGGCTGCTATTTGTAGCGCAAGGAACAACACAAGCCCAATTTTTTGCCTGCCAGCTCGACAACCCCCATGCTCTATATATCTACTTAATCAAATTACATATTTGGTATCTATAATTTATGTTGATCTTAGTTTTTTTGTAACATAAGTACACCCTTAAATTTGAAATAGTCCACAACTCCAATTGTCAATTTCTATGTTGCGGAACTCTGGGTGCTATTTGTAGGGCACGAAACAACAAACTCTGATTTTTAGTGCGCCAACCCGATAACTCGTGATCCAAAAAACTGCCAAATATGAAATCTCTTTCCCATACTTTATAAAAGTACATATTTCATATCTATAAAACCAAATATCTACTTTATAAAATTACAAATTTCATATGTATAATTTATGATGTCCACGAACCTATAACTTGATAAATTTCAATTCATTTTCTATCCACCACCCCTTGTTTTAAAGAAAACTAATTCGTGAATGCTAATTCTTTTGTGTTTCCATGTACTTCAACTTCCTATTGTCTTTACTAGGTCGCATTTATTCCCATTCCAGGACTACGCTGCCATACACCTTACATAATTTATTTCCAATAATTAAAATAAATCTCAAAATTAAAACTTTTGAACTTTTGGAATTAAATTTAGATTTTTTTAATATAAATAATTAGAAAGTGTCAATACAACATGAGTGTCTATTTTAATTGGCAAGATAAAAATTTGATATATTTTTTTAAATTTTATAATATTTAAATTTTATTATTATTTTGAATATATAAATGATATAAAAAATATAATAATAAAATAAATTAAGATAGATCGATTTTAACATTAAAGTATGTAAACATTAATTTTATTTTGAAGGATATATCATCTTAACATTAACGTGTTGATTTCGTTTTGGTCCCTTTGGATGTTTCAGAGGTTGGGAACTATGATGAATGTCTTACATGAATATTCATAATTAAACTGGGACTTCAAATGAGTGTAACAGCCAGCCAATGCATGACCGATGGGGACCCAGTTTTAGAATCAAACTCTTCTCGAATTGTGGCTCTGGTGTTGGCATCACAACCCATCGAATCACACATGGCGCCATCGACATCTAACACAGTATGGACATATAACACAGTTTCATGGTTGCGTGCATGCTGGGACTGAAAGACCGATATTGGCATGGATAGATGAAGTAGGTATTTGGGGATAAAATTGCCCAAACAATTGAATCAAACTTGATACCCATAGAAAACATTCATGCACATTGGTCTCTCTACTTGAGAGCTATAAACATTTGTGATTAAACTTTAAAATCTCATGCATAATGAATCAATTCAACCAACAACTATGATTAGGTTATACATTAATGAGGATTCCTTGACACCTTTGTTGTGACCACTTTTGCATTTGCATTTCTTTTCTATAGTGACCAAGATAGAGCATTGTGACCGGGCATGCATGATTGATGGGAGACCATATTTTAGAATCGAACTTTACTGTTATTTGGGTGTGGCATTTGTAGCACAACCCATCGAAGCACACATGGCAGCATAGAATGGATGAATAAAGAGATTTGTAGCATGCGTTTGGCCGACACTTGTCGTTGCTTCGATCCTCACGATCTTCATGGCGTATATCTATGATCATCATCAATCTTAATCTCTTAGACTCACCGATTTCCACGCCAAAGTTGGGTGTCAATTGGAGGACTGAACATTTGTCACAAATCATTTGAATTTCTAAGCATTATCACAAATCATATTTCATTTCGATGCAGTGGAGCTCTTCAATTCGCAATGACGTCATTTACCGGATGCAGAGTCTATCAATGTCCACAACTCAGTGTGTGTTTTAGTATCACTCGCACTAAGATTCACTAATAAGTTGGTTGTTTCTGAAGATCTCAATGGCGGATGGAAGTATTCTCATGCTACTTTCTATGAAGGAGTAGATGCTTCAAGAACCACGGAAACTAATCATTTTCTGTTTTCCTTTTTATGTTCACATCATTCCTTCCAAGCTCTGCGTGATTGATGTTTATTGATATGCCTTTAATGTTGCAGATGGTGCTTGCAGATATGGAAACTTATACAGTCAAGGTTGTGGGACAACCATCGCTACTCTGAGCATTACTCTCTTCAACAATGGGGCATCCTGTAGAGTGTTCTTTGAGATTAGGTGTGTCGATGATCCGAAATGGTGTCTGCCGAGCAACCCCTATATTTTCTTCATGGCTACCAACTTCTTCCCGCCTAATTATTTCGTCCCAAAAGATGATGGTGGATGGTGCAATTCTCTTCAAGAGAAATTCGACATTGCGATGCCTGCATTCTAACAGATAGGCATCTCGAGGGCAGGAATCATGCCAGTCCAATATAGAAGGTACTGATCATCTTAACTTCTATACTTTAAATTACAACCTCAAGGAAATTTTAAATAATTCTAAGGATATAATGCATAGTCGTGTATGTGAAGGAAGGAGGAATGAGGCTCACCATGATCGGAAACCATTACTTCTACCTGATCCTGGTTAGAAATGTGGGTGGAGACGGAGTGGTCGAAGCCTTGAAGGTGAAGGGATCGAATACGGGGTGGCTGCCTCTGACAAGGAACTAGGGACAAAACTGCCAGTGCAATACCATTCTCCAGGGGCAGTCTCTCTCCTTTCGAGTCACCTATAGCACTAGCCAAATTGTTTCTTCTTACAACATGGCTCCCTCTGACTGACAATTCAGACAGACCTTCGAAGGAAATCAATTCTAGATCTAGTACTGCCCGGTACTCGATCACTACACCTCCGACTCTCAGCAATCTACAAGATATATATATATATATATATATATATATATATAACAAGATATATATATATATATATATATATATATATATATATATAGTTGAAGGGGAAGAGGTGCATTCAATGCAACCACCAGTTCAAAGAGAGTCCCAGTATGCATATGAATATAAGATAATGGCAATGATAGACATTATGTGCGTTTAACATATGATAATGATACTATGATAATGATAAGAGTAAATTATAATGATATGAGTAGATGTTTGTTACATAGAAAACTAATCAACAACATTTTATGATGATGATGATTAATGTCCATTAAGATCTAATTGATTTATCGGACGAGGGTAAGTGATTACTTGTGATTTTTTAGAATTTTGCTTCTGTGCTCGAAAAGCATTAAGATAAGCTTTCCAAGATCACCATACTTTTGTTGAGTTAAGAGGTTAGGAAGGTTGGTAGTGTGATCAATATTTTGAAAATGAGATCTAATATGGGTATAGGTTGGACAATATAAGAGAAAGTGTTTTCCATCTTCAACCTTCTTAGTGTCACAAAGGTGACACACTCTTTCATCCCATGGCGTTTTAGGAATTGACTAACACCCAATTTCACTATCGAGCTCGTGAGAATTTGTTCTTATCTTAGCAATGTTTATTTTTTTTTTTACATTTGGCAAAACAGATAGATAATTTTGATCTTCTAGATTAGGGTTGATTACATCTTTATAATACCTTAATTTTTCTTTTTTCTCTAACTCTTTATCACACCACATTTTTTCCTTAAATTTTGATTTGACAATTTTATATACATGAAATCATAGTATATATAATTGTTTAATTTTTTGGATTTATATATAACTAAAATTACCAATTTTATAACTTTCTAATACAATTTTATTTTTTTTAGATTTATGCATAATTAAAATTACTTTTTATAATTCTCAAATTTTAAAATCAGATTTTAAAATTTATGGGAAATATAAAATTCATAAGAAAAATTTATGGAAAATTTAAAATTCATAAGAAATTGGGAAATCTAAAATTTATAAGAAAAACTTTATTTTGACACAAAGTGTGGGAAATCTAAACAGATAGTTTTGTTATAAGAGTTCTTACTCTTTTTTCAGTCTCAACGTTTTTATTTTTTTTTAAATTAAAAATATTTTTTTAATTTTTTATTAATTCACAATCTTCACATTTACATTGGTCTATTATTTTTAAAAATTCTTTGAATTTTATTGACGCAGCACGCACCCACAAGCACGCCCGCTCATAGGATTTTCTCCTTTCACACGGCTCGAAGAACTACAATGGTTCTTCTATTTCCCCATCGGGAAATCTGCACCCACAAAAAACTCTCATGCGATCCCCTCTTCTACTCGGGAGATCGGACTTCGCGACTTCGCGAGGTCAGTGGTCGAGCATTAGACTCTCGAACCCCCGAATGCTGATACAAGTCAACGCTGACCCTTCCTTTCCGTATCGAGACTTGCTCTATCGCGATTTCTCCACTCTCGATGTCAAACACTTATTTTCCCCGACTGCCGAACCCCGATATGTCGATTACCCGACACACGTGCAAGTTGACTTTTCCACACCCTGTCACCTCGTCGGGATTTCGGATTTCGCTATATCGCGAACCCTGATGTCAATGTTTCAGGATCTCTCACTGCGAAACCCCGATGTGGTGTGCCACCTGTCCACTCGCCGACTCCGTTGTGGCCCCACACTATTCTCGTACCTGTCGGGATATCGTGTATCGCAATATCCCGATTCTCGTTGCAATACTCACGGGACTTTCACTCATGAAAACCCGATACACGATCCCACGTTCAAATCCGACGGTCCTTGTGACTCGGATCAACGGCTCAGCCCCTCCTGAGCTTCGAACTGTTGAGAATACTCTGTTGTATCTCCCTTACACCTCCGCGAGATCTAACGACCCACGGGATTTCGTGGATTCTCCTCAGAGAATACCGTCCGTCCGTCTTTGCTTGGCAATTCCTACGAATAACCAAGTGTTCCTCCACAGAACTCGTCCACCTACGCACAACTTGTGATGCTTGTTTTAAACACTTCACAACACAAGCTCCTCGTGCTTCTCTTTAATGGGTTAGAAGGCCTTACGATTCCTGAGCTTTTCCCACGACCTTCAAATCCTTCAGAAAAACTCTTGCATGCACTCCTTGCGGCAAACCTTCAACCACGTCTAAGTGTTGAAGTCCCTCGACTCTGCGCACACCTGCAGCAGCAGTCCTTCGATACCTCACTTAGGTTCGCAACCCTGAGCCTTTTACCCAGCCTGCGCCCTCCTTGCACGGTTCCTGTGCCTGTCTGCACTTTAGGGATGAATGAGAACAAAATCTATCTCTATCTAAACCCTTTGTCAACGCACTCCTTGCGGACACTTCGACTGCACTCCTTGCAGGAATTCTCTGACTCAAGTAGAAAAACAATTGAAACTCATTCCTTCTTCCTTTCAGACTTCAATTCAAACATGAAATCATATACACAACATATAAAGAAAATGTATACAGGAAGCAAACATTCATGAGCATATCATTCAGCATCAATACACAGAGAACAAACACAAAACCATGAATTTGAATCAACTTCTTCTATTAATCCAAATATCTGCACATGGGTGTTCTTACACAACTCTCTGCATGCTCTTTCTCTCTTCAACAATGTTGCTTCAATTCTTATGATACAATATATAATGAGGGTGTCTATATCCCGTTTCCCTCTTGCGCTCTACAACTGTCTAGTCTAGAATTAAATTATATCTACCTGCATTAACTACTTTAAATGCCTCCTACCTACTAAGGACGAGATCAATCCGCTCAAGGTCCATTTACATTTATAAGTGCGCCTTCTCTTAATGACTCATTTAAGATCGCGCAACAACTTCCAAGGTGATTTTCAAAATTTGTGTTGGCGCTTGTCCAGCTGTCCTCTGCTTCCGCGTTGGCTCGCTTGATGTGGGAGATGCTCCTGCATCATTTATTCTTTATTCTTATTTCACAATAGTGTTCTTACTCTTTTTTCTCTTTAAATTTGTTATAATTATAAATACCAAAAAACACAATCAACAATCACACAGATTATAAAACACAGAGATTTACTTGGTTCACCCAAACATTGGGCTACGTCCACCAAGCAGACGTATTGGTTGTCTTATTATTTAGATCATGGAGATTGCAACAACTCACTCTCATTCATGTCTGCCTCTATGATATTACATAAATAATGAACATAATTAGATTAGTTACATAACTATTTTCTAAACTTGTGCGTTCATACCAAATTGATAGATTTGGTTGAACAAACTACTACAAAATAGGCTCCACTAAATCTACTCATATCTACCGAATCTGGGAGATTCGTTGGCATATTCAACAATATCCACCTTGACAACAATTAACCTAATAACTTGCTCCTTCTTTTGCTCATCACCTTTTCTGCAAGCCAATAGAAGCCAAGCACCATCATAGCTTCTCTAACAGTACTGGTTTTGTGAAGATGTCTGCACAGTTCTCTTTTGTATGCACTTTCTCAAGAGATACTCCACCTTCATCAATGACTTGTCTTACAAAATGGTACTTGATAGGTATATGTTTTGTTTTACTGTGATAGGTTGGATTCTTAGCCAAGTGAATAACACTTTGGCTATCACAAAGTAACTTTACTTTGTCTTGCATCCTTCCAAACTCACCAAACAAACCTTTCAACCAAACTACCTCTTTGCAAGCATGTGAAACAACTACGTATTATGCTTCTATAGTGGATACAGAAAAAATGTTCTGTAGCTTTGACATCCAACTAATAGTTCCACATGCAAGAGTAAAGACATACCCTGAAGTCGACCTTCTCATTTCCAAATCACCGGCAAAATCAGAATCAACATATCCATAGACTAACTCACAACCACTTTTATAGGTGATAAAGTAATCACTTGTGCCCATCAGATATCGAAGCACCCATTTCACTGTTGCCCAGTGCTCTTTACCTAGATTTTCCATATACCTGCTGACAACCCCAACTGCATGTGAAATGTCTGGCCTTGTACTAACCATCGCATACATTAAAATTCCTACTGCATTAACATACGATATTCAAGACATATATTGCTTCTCTTCTTTTGTACTAGGACATAAATTGAAGAAATCTTAAAATGGGAAGCCAAAGGGACTGAAACTGGTTTCACATCGTTCATACCAAACCTCAAAAGTATCTTCTCAACATACTTATGTTGTAACAACCAAAGCTTACCATTCCTCCTGTCTCTGAATATCACCATGCCCAAAATCTGCCTTGCTACTCCTAGATCTTTCATATCGAGCGTCCTAGCCATCTGAGCCTTTAACCTATTGATCTTAGTTATGCTCTTTCTTGCTAAAAGAATATCGTCAACATACAATACTAAGATAAGGAATATGCCATTATTCAATTTCTTAAAGTAGACACAATGATCATACTCACTCCTTGTATAATTCTAGCTCACCATGAAAGAGTCAAATTTCGTGTACCATTGTATGGGCGACTACCTCAGACCATACAATGATTTCTTGATCCTGCAAACAAATTTCTTGTTGTGATTCTGAATGAACCCTTCAGGTTGTTCCATGTAAATTTCCTCATCCAAATCTCCATGTAAGAAAGCAGTCTTAACATCTAGCTGCTCCAACTCCAAATCAAGTAATGCAACTAATGCTAACACAATTTGAATTGAAACAGACTTAACAACTGGTGAAAAAATCTCATGAAAGTCAATACGTTCTTTCTGAGAATAACCTTTCACAACCAGCCTTCCTTCGTACCTTTCCACCTTATCATCAACACCCTTCTTCAGTTTGTAGACCTACTTGCAACCTACAATTTTTGTTGTCTCTTGGAGGATTTATAACCCGCATAGACCTCCTTAGGGAAGTTTGTGGCTCATCCACATTCTGTTGATTGTTATCATCAACAATGTCTTCCTCTTCATGAACATTTTCAGAAACTTGTTCATGTTCACTTTCATATGTATTTGAATTGGTTTCAAAATGAATCTGTTGATACTTAGGTACTTCTTCCTGTTTCATATGAACATATACATATGATTTGATGAGAGATGATTCATCAAATATTACATCTCTGTTAATGGTGATCTTGTGGGTAGTAGGATCCCACAACCTGTACCCCTTAATACCATCACCATATCCAACAAAGATAAGCCTTTTTTATTTTGAATCTAATTTAGAACACTGATGTTTCGGAATTAGAGAAGGAATCTTGCACTCTATTGTTGTAATTGTGATCGATTCAACAGATAAAATGTTGTAGTTACTGCGTTTTCCCACAGTTCTTGCTGCAAGTTGGCGTTACTAACCATACTCCTTGCTCTCTCTAGAAGAGTCATGTTCATGCATTCAACAAATCCATTTTGTTGAGGAGTATAGGAAATGGTTTTATGCCTATCAATCCCAAACTCCTTTCAATAGTTCTCAAATTCCATTGACGTAAATTCACCACCATTATCAGTTCTTAAACATTTAATGGATCTACCAGTTCTCTTTCCCACTAAAGCTTTAAACTGCTTGAAAACTATAAGTACATCAGACTTACTTTTCAACATATACACCTTCCTAGAGAAATCATCTATAAAAGTAACAAAGTATGATGATCCTTCATATGAAATAGTAGGGGATGGTCCCGAAACATCATAATGGATATAGTCAAGGATTCCCTCACTGGTGTGTCTTCCGGTTTTAAATTTCTGCCTATTCTGTTTTCCATAAATAAAATGCTTGCAAAAATCTAACTTTAAATACTTTAGAGTAGGAAGTAACTTGCGATTAGATAATACCTTCAATCCTTGTTCACTCATATGGCCCAACCATTGATGCCACAGTCGAACAAAGTCATTGTCTTTCTCAGATACCATTGTTGCATGATCTGACTCAGTTCTTCCTTCTAACAGAAACACGTTACCAACCTTCTTCGCTTTCATAAGCAGTAGTCTTCCTTTGTATACTTTCATAACTCCACCTTGAACAATACTCTTATATCCTCCAGTGTCTAAGACTCCCAAATAAATTAGGTTCTTCCTAAGCTCAGGTACATGTCTCATATCAGTTAGTATTTTAACAGTTCCATCAAACATCTTAATTCAAATGCTACCAATTCCCACAAATTTACATGATATATAATTTCCTATGTAAACTATTCCATCATCTATAGAATGGCAAGTAACAAACCAATGTCTATGAATACACATGCGATTTGAAGCACCAGAATCTAATAACCACTATTGATCATGACGTGAACCAATACTAATTGATAAAACTTCATCAATCATACATGAACCTGTTGCTGAACCTGTTTCAATTGTGTTCGCTTCCTTCATTTCTTTTGGAGGGTCGTCTTTGGAGGCTTGTTGTCTCTTCCAACAGTCCTTCTTCAGGTGTCCAGATTTGACACAAAACCAACACTTAAGATTTCTCTTTCTTCCCTTTGACTTTGACCGAGAGAAATCCCTCCGAACATGTCCTCTTTTCTTAGGTCTGCCTCTGACCATCATCGCCTCAGATGTAAAGGTTTTTGAATTGGTTTTCTTCCTTGTTTCCTCAAACAACAGTGCTCCAACAATAACATAAAACTCACTACTTTCTGTTGTACTGAAACTAATAGAGGTAACAAAGTGATCCCATGAAGCGGGCAAAGAACACAATAATGTAATTTCCTTATCTTCAGATTCGAATTTCACTCCCATGCTATCCAACTAGACTAAAAGAGTATTAAACATATTTAAATGATCAACTATTTTCGTACCTTCCTTCATGTGCAAACTATACAATTGTCTTTTCAGGAAGATCTTGTTCGTCAAGGATTTCGTTATGTACAGGCTTTCCAGCTTCGTCCACAAACTAACTATTGTCTTCTCCGAGACAATGTTGAACAAAACATCATCGGCCAAACACAGGCATATGACATTCAGTGATCTCACATCGATCTCATCCTAGTCTTCATCTATTATGGTCGCAGGTTTCTTTGATTTTCCCAAAAGCGCCTTCACCACGCATTGTTGCACGAGCAGATCGTGCATCTTCACCTTCCATATCTCGAAATTATTCTTGCCATTGAACTTCTCGATTTCGAATTTGGCACTCTGAGTTTTCTCCATTAGTAGAAGAAAAAATTCCAGTAAGACACCATTTCTTATAATAACCAAGAACCTTTGAAAAATAATGTGGAAGAATAATGGTTTAAACTTTACAAGGTTTAATAAAAGATTTAATAAAAAATCCTTTTACTAACCTTTGCTTTAATAAAAAATCCTTTTATTTGGATTAAGTTTAAAATGTCAATATTTAAATTTCATAACTGCACCAATAAATCAATGCTTCCCTTATGCAACAACCCTAGCGATGAGTTGTAAACAACGCTCCCTTCCAGCAACCCACACAACCTCTCTAACACGGCGATCTCAACGCAACAATAGATGTCACGGATTTCCAATTGTCCACGGGAACACTGCGTGCGTGATCTTCGAGTCTTCCAGCGAGCAGCTCCTTCAGTGAACAACCTCAAGATGTGACCTTTTTCCAGTTTGCGGCCTCCTCATGCTCTGATACCACTTGTTATAATTGTAAATGTGGAAAAACACAATCAACAATCACACAGATTATAAAACACAGAGATTTACGTGGTTCACCCAAACATTGGGCTACGTCCACCAAAAAAAGGTATAGGTTGTCTTATTATTTAGATCATAGAGATTACATTAGCTCACTCTCATTCTTGTTTGCCTCTATACATAAATAATTAACATAATTAAATTAGTTAGATAACTATTTTCTAAACTTATACGTTTATACCAAATTGGTAGATTTGGTTGAACAAACTACTACAAAATAGACTCCACTAAATATGCTCATATCTACCAAATCTAGAAAATTCATTGACATATTCAACAACATTTACATTAATTTATTATTTTTAAAAACTCTTTAAATTTTATTCTTCATTCTTATTTCACAATAGTGTTCTTACTCTTTTTTTTCTCTTCACATCTACATTGGTTTATTATTTTATTCTTCATTCTTATTTCACAATATTGTTCTTACTCTTTTTTCTCTTCACATTTACATTGGTTTAACATTACACATTTACATTGGTTTATTATTTTTAAGAGCTCTTTGAATTTTATTATTCATTTTTATTTCACATTTTTTTTGTTCTTACTCTTTTTTCTTTTTTTCTTTTTTTTTTATGTCTTGGCTTTTTTTTATTTTTATTTTTTTTTTAAATGTCTTGACTTTTTTTTATTTATTTTTAATAAAAACATTTTTTATTTTTTTTATTAATTCACAATCTTCACATGTACATTGATTTATTATTTTTAAAAGCTCTTTGAATTTTATTCTTCATTCTTATTTCACAATAGTGTCTTGGTTTTTCTTCTTAGGACATCGTTTGATATTTTAATTATTTTAATTTTATTTAGTAAGTGTGATGAATGATATTTGATTTTTTAATTAATTTAATTTTATTTACTAAGTGTGATGAATGATGAATGTTTTTTTAATTATTTTAACTTTATCTACTAAGTGCGATGAATCATGAATTTAAAAATGTTCATTATTTGATTTTTTAATTATTTTAAATTTATTTAGTAAATGTGATGAATGATAAATGTTTTTTTAATTATTTTAACTTTATCTACTAAGTGTGATGAATGATGACTGTTTTTTTAATTATTTTAACTAATAATGAATGGAGTGTTAACTTTATTTCAATTTTTTTTATACAATTTATTTTCAATAATTAAAATAAATCTAAAAATTAAACAAATTTTTATTTTATTATTAATTTAGGTTTTTTTTAGTTATAAATAAGTTATAAAGTATCAATACACTGTGAGTGTTAATTTTAATTTTAATTGGTGTGATACAAGTTTGATATCTTTTTTAAATTTTATAATTAATTTTTATTTTTATTTTAAATATGTAAATGATATAAAAATAATAAACTATATTATTTATTTTACAAAATAAAACAAGTGCTATTACAATGTCTAGCTATGTTATTTACCAATGTATGTTGGTTAACCATGAGTAATTTAGTGATAAATGGAATTGCAGCAAAACATTTCTTCATTTGTGCATAAATGAAATCGTAGTTCCCATAACATTTCTTCCTCATTACTACATTTCTCTATTTTGTCAACCTGATCACGTCACAACCCATGGGGTTATACCTCAGCTATCACATATCCATGTTTTCTTCCCTATAGCACCAATAAACAGATGTTATTGAACACCCGTTTGCATTATCTGATCTACGACAAATTCACTTGTTGCAACATGCCTTCTGTTATAGCATGACTTATGCTACAACACACCCACCCCTTTGGCTGCAACACATCTTTGAACACATACCTTCGACTGCAACACACCTATTTTGCTGCAAAATGTCTCTTCTATTGTGAGACACCTATGTTGGAACACATTTTTTTTGTGACACGCCTCTTCTACAATACAAATCCTGCTACAACATGCCTCATGTTATAGCTTCCTACTGTAACATGTTTTTTTTGCATCCTCCTGCTGCAACACTTCCTCTTTTCAATGTGATTTCTTCCACAATATTTCTATGTTGCAGCACCTCTTAAGCTACTATGCACATCTGTTGCAACACCTCTTCTACTACTATGCACATCTATTGCAATACGAGACTCACACTGATATCATATATTCTACAACAACCTCTATTACAACCCCCTATGCTACCTTAAGTGTAGCATCCCCTTGATTGTACCACACAATCCTAAATCAAGGTTGAATTCATCAACCAAGGAACACACCCTCATATGCAAACTTCTAAAATATATCAAATACAAATATACTTTTGTAATCATACATGAACTCTCAATGCTCATAGAACCAGAGTGCTCATCCTTTCCAATACCAATCAAGAGTAATTAAAATACTGTAACCACAACACTTCTACAGTCATGAACATATGTTCGCGTCTCAAATTATATCAAGCTATATAGTCGCCCCAGCTACAAAGAACCATCAGTCCATTATAAGGTCTCTCTGAGACCCACATCCACCTATAGAGGATCACAAATCAAGCCTAGTCTTGCCACCTGCACATCAATATCATATGAAACTATTCTCTACGGAAATTTACACATTTGAGAGATGACATTTAACTTGTACATGTTCATGCCAATAACACAACAAATAACATCATACATTATTTCATTCACACACACAAGGGTAAATCTGCAAAACTCTATCTTTTATTAATTTCATACAATTTACAATACAACAACTCCATGGCTAGATACAATCTTACAATATCCATTGGGTTTCTATGCCAGAGGCCAGGGCAACCTCAACAACTTCTCCCTCTCACTATCTCACTCGATCTCTCTTCTTGTCGACTCTACAAGCTCGCTTGCCAGTTTGTCGATGCTATACTTTACTCCTTTAGAAATTGTTCTCTTTAGTTTCCCTAGCGGGCTCCTCACTCCATTTCACCTTCCAACTTCTGATTAGTCATTTCCTCAATGACTCTTTGCATGCACATGACCTTCCAAATTATATGAGCAACACTCTTCATCGATGCATCCTTTCCTTTTGTAGCAGTTTTCATTTTCCTTCCACGCACTTGTATTCTACTCACGTTGTAAAAGAGTTTCCATATTGTAGTAGCACCCCATCTACTGCATTGCCGCCATTTTCATCATTCATTCTATCTGCACCACTATTGTTACTTCCGGCAGTCTTTCTCATTCTGCTTCTATTTATTTCCTGCAACAATTAATCATTGTTGTAACAACTTCACCACTGTCTTCATTGTCTCATCTATAGGATGAGCGTGATGCTCCTGCATGAGAATTTCTCTTAAACATCTCTGATTGTTCATAATATCTTTGTTTACTTTAACAAAGGCCTATGTTGGTTTGTTACATATACTTTAATTATCGTTTCTCACAAATCATACATATGCCTAATTATAACTTACCTAAATTTTAGTTTTGTACACTTCTAGTCTTGAGAATTACGTCTATGTGTTCCTTCCTCACCATTCTCTTAATATTTATCCTCATACATGAATTACATTCAATGTGGTTGAATTTCCTTATGTACTAGCATGCACTCTTGGTCTATGTGTTCCCTCATTTTCATTCCATTAATACCTAACATCTAGAAGAACTACATTAGTTGTGCTAATATAGCATTGTTGTTGGGCAGCAGAAGCAAAATGGAGGATCAAAAAGAAAGATTAAACATGTATAAAACCAAGAAAAAAAATCACACAATTGACACAGTGATTTATGTGGAAAACCAATGCGGGAAAAATCCACAGGCAATGATATTTGGTATTCTTACTATTCAAGGGAGAATTACAATAGCCAATCTCATGCATACAATCATCCTCTCCTCACACACACTCTTCTCTCTACACACCTTGCACTCCACTTCTATGGGTATGCTCGTATATATAACATATATCACTCAGTTACACAAACTGATCATGAATAGATCAGATAGTTACATGAACAATTCATAAATAGATTGCATGCATGCGCATTCCCAACATAGCTGCATGCATGTCCATGTGACCGCATGGGAAATTCGTTGGCATGTTTCCAACAATATCCACCTTGACAACAATTTACCTAATATATCGTGCCCTTAATTAATTCATCACCTTTTCTGCAAGCCAAGAGAAGCCAAACACCATCGTAGCTTCTCTAACAAAATTGGTCATAAACATGTCTGCAAAATTCATTTTTCTATGGACCTTTTCCAGAGCCACTCCACCTTCATAAACAACTTATCTTACAAAATGTCACTTAACAAAAATATGCTTCGTCTTACTTTGATAAGATGGATTTCTAGCCAAATGAATAGCACTTTGATTATCGCAAAATACTTTCACTTTGTCCTGCATCCTTCCAAACTCACCCAACAAACCCTGTAACCAAATTGCATCCTTGCATGCATGTGAAGCAGCCATATAATCTGCCTCAGTGGTGGATAAAGCGACTACATTTTGAAGCTTTGACATCCAACTAACAGGTCCTCCTGCAAGAGTAAAGACATATCCTGAAGTGGATCTCATTTTGTCCAAGTCACCTGCAAAATTTGAATCTACATAACCGCAAACTAAATCTTTGGAACCATCATAGGTGATAGAATATTTGCTTGTGCCTATAAGATATCGAAGCATCCAATTCACTGCTTCCCAATGCTCTTTTCTTGGATTTTCCATGTATCGATTGACAACAACAACTGCATGTGAAATATCTAGTCTAGTACTCACCATCGCATACATCAAACTTCCCACTACATTAGCATATGGTACATGAGATATATAATCCTTTTCTTCGTCATTACTAGGACATAAACCTGAAGAAAGCTTGAAATGGGAATCCAAGGGGATATGTACAGGTTTCACATTATTCATACCAAATCTCATAAGTATTTTCTCCACATACTTCTGTTGTGATAACCACAACTTACCATTTTTCCTATGTTTGTGTATCTCCATGCCTAAGATTTGTTTTTCTGCTCCTAGATCCTTCATATCAAATGCCATAACCAACTGAGCCTTTAACCTGTTGATTTCGACCATGCTTTTTCTTTCCACAAGCATATCTTCAACATATAACACAAAAATAATGAACATACCATTTTCCAACATTTTAAAGTAAACACAATGATCATATTCACTTCTTGTAAAATTTAGTCTCACCATGAAGGAATCAAACTTCTTGTACCATTTCTTGGAGATTGTCTCAGGCCATACAATGACTTCCTGAGTTTTCAAACAAACCTCTTATTGCGATCCTGAACAAGCCCTTCTGGTTGTTCCATATATATATTCTCATCTAAATCTCCATGTAGAAACGTTGTTTTAACATATAGTTGCTCTAACTCAAGATCAAGTAAAGGAACTAGTGCTAACACAATACGAACCGAAACAAGCTTCACAACTAGTGAAAAGATCTCACGAAAATCAATACCTTCCTTTTGAGAATACCCTTTAGCTACCAATATTTCTTTATACCTTTCGATTTTATCATCAACACCCTTTTTCAGTTTGTAGACCCACTTGTAGTTGACAACCTTCCTGTCCTTTGGAAGTTCTACCAGGTCCCATGTTTTTCTCCTCTCTAAGGAATCCATATCTTCTTTCATAGATTTCTTCCATTGAGCACTTTCAGATACCTTAATTGCTTCCTGAAAACAACTAGGTTCTCCATCAATAGACACCAAAGGCACAAATGAAACATAATCATCATACCTTATAGGAGGATTCCTGACCCATGAAGATCTCCTTAGAGATGGTTGAGGCATATCCTCAGTTTCCTGTATATTTTCTGCATCTTCATATTCTTCGTCTGGAACTTCTTCATGCTCCTCCATTTTTGAAGATGGTTGAGTTTCCAACTGAATTTCCTGAACTTGCAGTACCTGTTCTTGTCTCACTTCAACATCTACTAGTTTTGATTTTAAGAGTGAGGATTCATCAAATACTACATCTCTACTTATGATGAGTTTTTGGGTAGTATTATCCCACAATATGTACCCCTTAACTCCATCACCATAACCAACAAAGACATATTTATTTGATCTATAATCTAACTTAGAACACTGATATTTAGAAATAAGAGCATAAGCATCACAACCAAATATTCTCAGATTTGAAAAATCACACGAATGATCTGTCCATACCTCTTATGGAATCTTACAGTTTATTGCAGTTGACAGTGACCGATTTATCATATAGAATGTTGTAAGAACTACTTCTTCCCACAATTCATATTTCATCTTGGCATTACTGAGCATGCTCCTTTCTCTCTCTAGAAGAGTCTTATTCATGCGTTCAACAACACCATTCTGCTAAGGAGTATAAATCATGGTCTTATGTCTTTTGATCCCAGTTTCTTTGAAATAGTTCTCAAATTCCATGTATATGAAATCACCTCCATTGTATTTACTTAAACACTTGATTGACCTGTCAATGCTCTTTTCAACCAAAGATCTGAATTGCTTAAAATTATTAAATACATCGGCTTTTATTTTAAGTAAATAGACCTAAACCTTTTTAGAGTAATCATCTATAAATGTCAAATAATATGACGATCCTCCAAAATAAACTGTAGGGGATGGTCCCCATACATATGAATGATTGTAATCAAGGATACCTTTGCTTATATGCCTTCATGTTTTAAAATTTCGTCTACATTGTTTTCCAAAGACACAATACTTGCATAAATTCAAATTTAGAAACTTCAAACTTGGATGTGACTTATTATCAACCAGTACCTTAAGCCCTTTCTCACTCGTATGACCCCAACAATGATGCCATAAATGAACAATGTCACTTTCATCTTCAAATGTTACCACTGCTTGATTTACCTATGTCCTTCCTTCAAGTTGATAAAGGTTCCCAATCCTATTTGCCTTCATGACTACTAAGATGCCTTTGGACACATTTAGTACTCCACCTTGAGATGTACACTTGTAACCAACATAATCTAGAACTCCCAAAGATATCAAGTTATTTATTAGTTCATGAACATGCCTTACATATTTTAATGTTCTTACAGAACCATCATGCATTTTAATCTGAAAGCTACCAACTCCAACAATTTTACAAGAAAATCATTTCCCATAAAAACAACACCATCATCAATAGATTGGTAAGTTGAGAACCAATTTCCATGAAGACACGTGTGGTTGGACACACCAGAATCTAACAACCAATGCTGATGTTGATGTGAAACATCACAAGTAGAAAATACCTCATCAACCATACCTTAACTAGAACCTCAACTTGTTTCATCTACATTAGCTTCCTTTGCTTCTTTTGTGGAGTCCTCCTTGGATGCATTCTGTCTTTTCCAACAATCCTTCTTGAGATGCCCAGATTTTCCATAGAACCAACATTTATTCTTACTCTTCTTGCCTTTTGAATTAGACCTTAATGTACCCCTATGATTTTTCCCTCTTTCGGTAGATCAACCTTTGACCACCATTGCTTCTGCTGTTGAGGTTTCTTTACTGGATATTTTCCTCATATCCTCAGACAACAAAGCTCCCACAACAGTTTCATAATCAATGGAATCTATTGTGATAAACCGCATAGTTGTGACCATATGATCCCAAGACCCAGGAAACAAACATAGTATCATAACCGTGTTTTCCTCATCTTCTTATGTTACGTCCATACTAGATAATTGACAAAGTAGAGTGTTGAAAACATTCAATTGATCAACAATTTTCGTACCTTCTTTCATCTGCAATCTGTACAACTGCCTCTTCAAGAAGATTTTGTTCGTCAATTTCTTTGTCATATATAGACTCTCAGTTTGGTCCACAAACCTACTGTTGTCACCTCTTCAACGATGTTAAACAACACTTCATATTCCAGACACAAGCGAATGGTACTGAGAACTCTTGCATCTAGATCTTCCAAGTCATCGTCTGTAATATCCCCAAGGATGAGCCCTAGCTATATATATGTATTGTAAACATGTTTTGTAGGCTGGTGAGCCGATCAATTGTAAGTTGGTAAGATTATGTGCAAGTAGGTCGGAGAGCCTAGGTGTTAAAGGCCAAGAGCCTATTTTGTACATGTAATTATGCACTTTGTTAATATAAAAACATCATTGTGTGTAGACCAACCACGAAGAAAGAGTGATGGGGAACTAAGCTTCCACAAGGTTGGGTAAGGGAGGAGGTTAAGTGTGTGGGCCTAGGGGCTAAGCTAGGGGGATTACCTCTAAAGGGGATAATAATTTATTATTATTTCTTGAAGGCTAAGGTGGACATGTTGCGTGTTATCCTAAGTTCCTGTAAAGGGAACCTGTGCTAAGTGGAACTCATGCGGCTCCAGGAAGAAAAGTGTCGACTTAGGCGCATGAAGTTAAAACTGATGAGTCAACCATGTTGGGGGTCGCTCTCTCATTCTTCGATCCTCCGCCTGAACTCGCTATCCTCTAGGTGTTCCCTCTGCATATCCTCACATTTCTCAGAAACCAGTGGGAAGGGAAAAGTCGACATGTGTGTCCTGTGAACCCAAGTTTATCCACACTGCAAATTCAAGTTTGTGCCTTAACTGTTTGAGTTGTTTTCCTATGTATTACCTGAGCCGTTTTGTGTCTTAGTGTGATTGTTTCCATTTTTTTATGTCCATGCCCAAATTTCCCTCTAGCTGTTGTCGTCCGTGAGTTAACCGATGTTGTTTATGTGCTATTATCCTTACCTTGCGAGAATTGAACAGTAACTGGTTGAAGAAGCAAGTTGTTAGGCACGTGGTTGAAGAGGTAGGTTGTCAGGCCTGTGAGCAACTCTCCCAGGTGAGAGAGTTTGCTGGGAAGTGGTTTTCTCCTGGAGAGAGTCTAGCACCAGCTACAGAGCTCTGAGAATTCCTGATCTGACCTGTTGTCGAGACCCAGAGAGGGAGGTGAAGCAGTCGATGGACTGTGTGACAGTGAAGGTGTATAATACCAGGTGGAAAATGCATGTGGGGAATGAGATCATGTGAGTATTGAGTGTAAGAAGGCTCCTAGAGAGAATCCTTTCAGTTACACTGTGCAGTTTCCTGTAACCTCAACCTAGTCTAGGAATCCCTTTCCCTGGGTGGAGCTTAGTCCCAGCTTGGGGGTGACCCACTGTTGAGCGTGATGAGAAATGTGGTATATGGCTAGGAGGTTTGTGGAAGGTCTACATGCAGTTGGTCGTGTTATTCCAGTTGAAAGATAAGTATCATTTATGTGCTTAATTTTATATTATGCATGCCTATGATGCTTGAATGTTATCATGTATTCTGTTGCGTATATGAAATATTGTCTATTACATTTGAATATGTATGGTATCATTAACTATGTGTTATGTGTTTTATTTCGATTAAAATGAATGTTATATATTTATATGTGAATGTTATGCGTGGTAGTGTTACTCGGCATGTTGAATGGTCGGGGATGTTACAGTTTGGTATCGCAGCTAAGTCAGAGATGAGTAGTGGCATTGCCCGGCTCTATTGGTGGTTGGCGATGTTACAAATTGGTATCAGATCATGGTTACAACATTGAGCCTGAATGGGCCATGTTATTGGAAGTTGAAGCAAGAATTTCGGAAGGAGTTGTTGTCGAAATGTACAAAACTCAAGTTCTGACCCAAGGTTTCAACACTGATCCTGAATGGGTTGGATAAGTGGTCATTGGATCCAAGGTTTCAAGAGGAAATTGTGTCTAGAGGACCAATTTCGAACCTCAGAACCTTCCTGAGTGCCAAGAATTTTCCTTGGCCATGTTACGAAGCTCAAGAGGAGTAGCGGTTTCGTAAAACCACGACATAAGTGGTATTGGGCTGCAAAGTAATGTGGAACTTAGGATCTATTCAGGAGAAGGAAAATCCTTCATGACCATCAGATCTAGTAATGTTGCTGGCAATTAGCCATGAATTCCTTTGGAAATCCGTAGAGTAACAAATTATGTTCTGAGCCGTAGGATCTTTTCGGAAGGAAGGGAAATACCTTACGACCGCCATATCTGGGGAACGTGCAGAGGAGTTAAACCGGAAGCCATTTGGACTTCGTGACTGCAGTGAAGTCTGATGCCAAAAACAAGATAATGAATGAATCTCGAAGCTACGAAGTGGATCTACACCGTAGATATGGAGAGGAGAGCTCGACCGTTGGATCAAGCCAATGTTAAAAGGTCAAACGCAGTAGTGAAGGGAAAAAACTCCCAAAGAGACGAAATAGCGAGTCATGATGACGTCACTTGGATGGACGTGGACATATGGGATGTGTGCCACATGTCAGTGGGTTTCAAACCCGTGGAAGGTTGAAATGCCATATGGAACGTGACGTGTGACACCCATCTGATTGGGCCACGAGTTAGTTTCTAGTATTCCACCACGTGGCACTCCATATGAGCATGGTTAGTGGGACCTGAGGTTACATAACGAAGTTAAAGGTCGGAGGACCCACACTGGCATTGATCACGATACATCAAGATCGACGACCAGAAGGAATTGTGGGGACCCAATTTTCACGGAAGTTAATTATCCAAGGCGGTACCGCAATACAAATCACAGTTTCATCGAGGGGTTACGTGTCAACGTTATAAGAATTGTGGGACGAAAGGCGAGTTACTCCAAACCTCTACCGCATGCCCCTGCAATTGGAAAATGTAAGTGATGTGGTGTAATGATGTAAACAAAGGTGATTGGGAATGTTTGAAGATTAACAGTTCGGATGTGTGGATGCAAGATCCTCCGAAGATCCAAAGTCCCGAAGACCCGAAGACCCAAAAATTAGACACTTGAGGTTCCATAGTAAGTGTCAGCCGTAAGATGCTGAGTAGACGTGGATGGTTGATCCGCCCTACATCGTGAGTTTGGTAATCTGGAATTTTGAGAGATTGTTGTGCGGTGCTTTGAAATCTTCTGAATCCGAAGGCCCGAGTAAGCACCTAGTGATCTAGCGCCTGGTCATGGCTCGTGATCACATGGATTGGGGACTGAGAGAAAGGGGATAGTGCCCGAAAATTATTACAAAGCAGAGAAGAGCTCGGAAAGAAAATGAAATCTGAACTTTTCTTAAATGAGATTGGTTTGAATGCATAAATTGGTGAAGTATTGAATAAATTTCAATTGTTTCTCTTCTTTGATTTTTCGGGTGCAAACAGTGCACATTGTCCGCAAGGAGTGTGTTGACAGAGGTAAGTTAACCTCAGAGAATCTCAGGAGAGATACCATTGAACCTTCATCAACAGAGGTGCAAGGAGTGCACAAGAAGAACTTTTTTCTTAGTTCAGAGAGAGATAGAGTCACTGAGAACTTTGTAGGGCTCTGCCAAGAGGGCATTGAGCTAGAGCAAGTGTGCATAGAGAGAATTCTTTGTCAAGTTCAAGAAGAAGAGTATCAGAGGAAGATACTCACAGCGTTGTTGAAGACTCTGTAGAAAACGCTCAGCAAGGTGTGCTTTGAGCAGAATGTTGCCAGGAGGGCACAAAGTTTTCCTTTGAAATGAAACATAAGGGTCGAGACCCTTAGGAGACTGAGTAATTCGAAAATCTCAAAAGAGATAATGCAAGGAGTGCATGGGAGACAGACTCATTCTAAGTCGTAAAGCTTAGAAGAGATAACACTTACAAGAGTGAAGACGAGATCCAAGAGGCGGACTTGAAGGAGAAAGGTCAAAGGATGAAGCCTTTGAACACTGAAAAAATATTCCAAGGCGGAAGAAGTCAAAAGATCAGGAGGAGGAGAGAAAACAACCATCAGATCAGTTATGGGGAGGATTTTGGACCATTAGATCAACGTCCAACAAAACAAAGGAAGTGCAGAGGAGAGGAACAGATCCCATTTGTTGGATCTGAGCACGAAGGACCAACAACCGTTAGATCTGAAGGTAAGCACACAAGACTTGACCCTTGTGTGCGCAGGAGAAGTCGAGTTGTCAAAGTCTCGAAATGATTTGGGACCATCCATCGTCAAGGGGGATAGGTGGCGTAAGATCCACAACTTCGGAAGTTTGTGAACAAGGAGGTGGAGAAACAACCGAATTAAATCTTGGTCGTTGATCTGAAAGTGGATGCCTGGTGCCAGATCTGGAAATCTGAGTACGGAGCACTCCGGAGAAAAGTAGAGGGTGAAAGCACTGAAGTCCCGAAGGAGATCTCATTCATTGAGAGAGGAGGAGTTCAAAGGACCGTTGATATGGTCTTGGTCGAAAAGAACCGAAGTTCCGAAGAGAATCTGGGTCGTTGATTTGGAGAGGATGCGTGGCAGAAGATCTGTCACTCTGAATAAATTCACTCTAGAGATTTATGTGTGTGGAGACATGAAACTCCTAAAGGTCAGAGAGTCATAATTCATCATAATCGTCCCATTGTTGAGGATAGGTGTCAATAGATTTTCCACTCTGGAATATTGTCATATGGGGAAAAACAGATAGTTGAGAGTTGAAACTCCTGAGGGCCAGAGAGCTGGAATCAACCGTAGCTATTGATTTGGAAGGGAGCTACGTGTCGACAGATCGTGTAGATCTAGGATCGCATGTGGAAGGAGGAAAGAAGGTATAAAAGGGAGGATAGGTAGCATTCGATGATCGTGGATCATCGTGAAGGGATTGGAGATCGACGAATGAGCTAGATTGCGGGCCCAGAACTTGCTCGGATGTTACAAATATGAGAGAGGATCGCAATTTATACCACGGTTTTAACAAACTGATGCATGACAGTTGGAGTTGAATTGCGGGGAGAAAAGCGAGTTGGCCTAAAAACACTCTTGCCCATGCCCACAATCATAGTTTTCCATTAGGTCATATCCCAGGGTCATATGAAGGAAAGGGCTAATGAGAAAAGGGGCTAGAACCTGAAACTTGGAGTTTTGGAAGCATGCAGGAATAGCTCGTGGGTCTGTCAGGAGATGCACACAGAAGGAAAGGGGACCTGTGTATAATTTTATTGGGTTCAATCACGAGCCCAAAGAGTCAATTCGACTTAGAAGATTGAAATATCCTTTGACCGGGAGGTCAACAAACCCCGCTGAGATAGGGGCACTGCGTAAAAAATGAACAGGGTAGAACTAGTCATGCACAGTGATCACAATGAGAGCACAAGAAGATTCAGGAATCCAGGAAGAATTGAAGACTTATGGGTTCAACAAGGAAGATTTTCACATGAGAAAGAAGTTTTTGCAATTTATGTGGCAGTGAGTATGTTACAGCTTGTTGGGTCATCAAGAGGAAAGAATGCTTGCATGTTTACAAGTGTTGTTAGTGATTTTGTTGCATAAGGAGGGAAGCAACAGAGAGCTGAAGTGTTGATTATAAGTTTGATAAAAGAAGCATGAAATCTTCTACTACCATCAGACATTCGGGTAGGATAAAATTTATTAATGACAATCATGCAGGTATGAGTTTTTATTACTCTTTTTGCATAATTGTTGAAAGGAAATTTAGGTAAGAATTTCCTCAGCCAGAGTTATTTTATAAAATACATGATTATATTATTGAATGCATACCACTGGATGTGGTAAATGCTGGAGTCCTGTATTAATTCAAAGATTTTAGCTTCTAAATGCACACACTGACATAGTAGAATGTCATGTTAATTTGGTTATGGGGTAATAACCAAAGAATTAAAAGATAAGAACTTGTTATAGGAATGAATGTCAGTAAGCTAGTCATGTATGAGAACAAGACATGGTTGGATATGGAAAGGTACGGATAGGGAAAGTTTATGAGCCACATAGGTACTAAAAGCTTCCTACCTTTAAATAAAACTTGAAATGCAACCGTTTTGCTAACATTAATGAACACCATAGAATTATATTATTGGTGCAGTGTTTGGGTCGAAAAGGAAGGAATCCAATTAATTGGGAAGACAATAGGAAGTGTGTGGAGAATGTCTCAACACATTGACCAGAATTCCAACTTATGGATGGTGAGATACATGACTGAGATAAAGAGCATTATGTAATTCAATTGAAGGTGCACTGAATAAGTATGCATTGAGAATTGCACTCATGCACAATAAGTGATAGAATTGTATACTAAATGCAATGGCTAAATGAGTTTTGTAAGTACATGTAGATATATTATTGCATGGAAATAATTTTTACTAACAACTAAAATGTTGTTAACTCATGAAGTTGAGTACATTTCAGGGAGGTGTTAGACATTGCAACAAGAAAGTTGCAAGTCAAGTAGTCACATGAGCATTGACTACAGGAAATTTTTTTGTTCAGAAAAAAAAGTAATGAACTTACAGATATTACTGTGAACATGCATATGCATAGAGTGACGAGTCATTCTATTTTATTAAATTGTTTGGTAATCATGATTGAATTGCTAGATGCAGACAATTCTAAGTTCACTGCATATGGTTCTATACATATTGAAATTGAATTATGATGTACATTAAATACTGACAATTGTTGGTAGTATGCATAATGAAGCCTTGCACGAAAATGGTATGCAATTTTGTGCTTGTGGAAAACCAAAAGGAAGGTTGCAATCCTAATATGGCAACAACCAAGACGAATTATGAAACAAAATTTCATGTTTTGGGGAAAAAATGAATTCCCTTTGAACTAAGTTTGAGTTTCTAAATAAATTATTTTTATGTTTTCTCATGATAACTGCATGTGGGTGATGCAGATGAGATGAAGTTGATAAAAGTTAGAATGTTGACAACAAAGAGTAGCTCGGGGAAGATGCTGATTGGAAATCTCTGAGGGTAGTTGGAACTCCAGGAGCCACGGTGCTCTAAGACTTCATAAGCCAGCCTATTGCTAAAGCCCAAGGAAAGGGAGGTGTAGCAGTCGATGGACTGTGTGATTGTGAAGGTGCACACTCCTGGGTGGGACAGACATGTGGGGAAGATAGACCATTGGTTGGAGTGTTGCTAAGGTTTGGTACTTGGTCTAGACCATGTTGATGTGGAAGGTCTTCTCAATCAAAAGATAAGTACAATTCTCTATTTATTGTATGTTGTGTATCTTGTATACAGGTTATAATGTTATTAGAATTGTCTGTATATGCATATATATACATTGCATATATGCTTTCATTAACTTCATCCATGACTGTACATAATGTGTTTCATGTTTCATTACTTAAGAAATTTATACCTGATGCTAATCATGATATTGATTGGAATGTGATTCAGGTGGAGCAAGAAGGTGTCTTGCAAGTGCATTGTGTGCGCATATTGGACCTGAAAGAGAAAACAGCTCCGGAATCGAGCCATAGGGATTGTAAAGGTCCAGTGGACCTGGTACGGTCCCAAGGATGCGACATGGGAGCATGAGGATGTTATGCATGCATAATACCTACATCTTTTTGGAATATTTTGGAAATCTTGTTCATGTTGTGTAGAGAGTTGCACTGAGGATAGTGCAAAAATAAGGGGAGGGGATTGTAATATCCCCAAGGACAAGCCCCAATTATATCTATGTATTGTAAAAATGTTTTGTAGGCTAGTGAGCTGAGCAATTGTAAGTTGGTAAGATTATGTGCAAGTAGGCCAAAGAGCCTAGGTGTTAAAGGCCAGGAGCCTATTTTGTACATGTAATTATGCAGTTTGTTAATATAAAAACATCGTTGTGGGTAGACCGACCATGAAGAAAGAGTGATGGGGGACTAAGATTCCACAAGGTTGGGTAAGGGACGAGGCTAAGTGTGTAGGCCTAGGGGCTAAGCTAGGGGGCTTACCTCTAAAGGGGATAATAATTTATTATTATTTCCTGAAGGCTAAGGTGGACATGTTGAGTGTTGTCCTAAGTTCCTGTAAAGAGAACATGTGCTAAGTGGAACTCATGCGGCTCCAGGAAGACAAGTGTTGACCTGGGCGCATGTAGTTAAAACTGATGAGTCAGCCATGTTGGGGGTCGCTCTCTCATTCCTCGATCCTCCGCTTGAACTCGCTGGCCTCTAGGTCTTCCCTCTACATAACCTTGCACATCTAAGAAACCAGTGGGAAGAGAAAAGATGACCTGTGTGTCCCATGAACCCAGTTTTATCCACACTGCAAATCCGAGTTCATGCCTTAACCATTTGGGTTGTTGTCCTGTGTATTACCTAAGACGTGTTGGGTCTTAGTGGGACTGTTGTCGTTTTTGGATGTCCATGCCCAAATTTCCCTGTAGTTGTTGTCGCCCGTGAGTTAACTTAATGTTGTTGATGTGCTATTATCCTTACCTTGTGGGAATTGATCAATAATTGGTTGAAGAAGCAGGTTTTCATGCCCGTGGTTGAAGAGGCAGGTTGTCAGGCCTATGAGAAACTCTCCTAGGTGAGAGAGTTTGGTGGGAAGTGGTTTTCTCCCAGAGAGAGTCCAACACCAACTACGGAGCTCTGAGAATTCCTTATCCGTCTTGTTGCCGAGAAATTGAGAGAGAGGTGAAGCAATTGATGGACTGTGTGATAATGAAGGTGTATACTCTCGGGTGTAACAAGCATGTGGGGAATGAGAGTCTGTGAGTATTGGGTGTAAGAAGGCTCTTGGAGAGAATCCTTCCAGATGCACTGTGCAGTTTCCTGTAACCTTAGCCTAGTTTAGGAATCCTTTGCCCTGGGTGGAGCTTAGTCCTAGCTCGGGGGTGACCCACCGCTGAGCGTGATGGAAACATGGTCTATGGCTGGGAGGTTCATGGAAGGTCTACATGCAGTTGGTGGTGTTATTCCAGTTGAAAGATAAGTATCATTTATGTGCTTAATTTTATATTATGCATGTTTGTGATGCTTGAATGTTATCATGTATTCCATTGCATATATGAATTATTTTCTATTACATTTGGATATGTATGGTAGCAGTAACTCTGTGTTATGTGTTTTATTTCGATTAAAATGCATGTTATATATTTATATGTGAATGTTTCGTGTGGTAGTTTTACTCGACCCATTGAATGGTCGGGGACGTTACAGTTTGGTATCGCAGCTAAGTTAAAGCTGAGTAGTGGCATTGCTCGGCTCCGTTGGTGGTTGGGGATGTTACATCGTCTGTCATACTTGTCGATTTCTTTGTCTTTCCATCCAATGCCTTTTGCAATCCTTGTTGTATAAGCAGATCTTTCATCTTGAGCTTCCATAGCGCAAAGCTATTCTTACCACTGAATTTATCCACCTCAAACTTAAAACTCTAAAATTTGACCATTAACAAAAAAAAAAACTCCAAAAACCAGTGCTTATAAAACTGAACCTTTAAAATAGAAAAATACTTTTATATTCCAAGTTACACTCCAAAATATAACTTTTAATTAAAAAAAATTTAATATAACACATATATTAATCTTCACATATATGGTTTTAAAATATTATCCACCTCACCTTTAATTTAAAAAGCATCCTCACACTCTCTTTAATAAAGGCCATCCCCTTAGTATTTTTAATAAGTCAAAATGTCAACCTCTTAACATCCACTCACAATCATGTCTTATTTAGAATAAGAAAAAACCCTTCATACCATCGATTTTTTTATACCATTCAAATTTTGGTTTTTAAGATCGGCCCTCCATTGAGTGTGTAAGGGGAGATTAAGTTTTAGATATCAACTCCCCTTGAGTGTGGAATCAACAAGTAATATTAAACAAGAATAAGACTAAGAATAACAATCACACATTGGACATAGTGATTTATGTGAAAATTTAAGGGCTGAAAAAACTACGAGCAATGATATTCGGTATTCTTATTATTCAAGGAAGAATTACAATAGTCAATCTGAGTACTACAATCATCCTCTCCTCATACACACTCTGCCCTCTACACACCTTGTACTCCACCTCTATAGGTATGCTCATATATATAACATCTATCAGTTACACAAACTTATCATAAATAAATCACATAGCAGTTCATAAATAGATTACACGTATGCTCATTCCTAACATAGCTAAATTGGTTGGCATGTTTCCAACAATTACATGGTTAAAATATTGCAGTAGTGTTAATAGATTGGTTGTGCTAGACTTTACCAGTCAAATAGATTATTAATACAACCTAAGTGGGCCTAATGGTTAAGAACATGTGTTGCTTCTTAAGAGGCCACAGGTTCAAATCCAGAAAGGGGTAGGGTATGTATACCTTCGTAGACTTTACCAGTCAAATAAGAAAGGGGGTCTCATACACCAAATTTGGTGTGCTTATTCTTTGACCGTAGCGAGTGGGAAAAATATGACATGCAGAAAATACCAGTCCACCAAAGTTTAAAACAAGTAATTCTCTATCTGTCCAATAATGCGTAGGTGTTAGTGTCATTTTAGAAAAATGGTTGGGCCGTTCAACGGATGCGCCACTTATCTTCCTAAATGGATTTTTGATGAGCAATTAAATTTCCAAAATGTCATCACTTATCACTTATGTACCAAGATTTCATTGTGGGAGTTATGAGTATGGACAGGTGCATAAAGTGATGCAAGTAGTTACTTCATGATGAAGCTGGGTTATGAAATAATTTAATTAGTACAAAACGTTTTTCTTAAAATTTGTAAAAATTTATACAGTATATATCAAGGGATATTATAAATTTTATGCCAAAGATCTTTACTCTGTACAGTATATATCAAGGGATATATAACAATTGTTGTGACTCATTTTAAAAGGACTTGGAATTTTGAATTTTAGAATACCACTACTTATTAATCCATTTGCACTAGAATACCACAGTGAGGAAATTGTGAGACACCAAACAAAATACCGCGCCGCACGCATCATTAAGGATGACGGATTACGGTGTTTTGCTTACATTGATTGGTTTGTATTTTATTAACAATTTAAATTGTTTGTTCATCCACGTTGTTTTGTCCTTTTATTGTGGAGTTTGGAGGCTTGTTATTAGTTATCACTAACCTAAACCTCGATGCAATCAACTCGATTTTACTTGAATTTTTCAACTGGATTTAAGACTAGGTTTCACAAACCGTTGACTATCCCTAAATATTCTTATTTTTATGTTGCTCTTTTGGGAGATTCGATGCTAGTGGACTTTTTTTACTACGTTGAATTCATTTATCCATCAATGTTAGGTTGAGTAGCTTTGGTGGTAGGTTGAGTAGCTTTGGAAAAATGGTGGGTATATTCATCTTTATCGCCTGTTTTGCATGAAATATTCTCATTTTTGTGTTGTATTTTGGGAGTCAAATAGCTCGACTTTCACGACCATCTTTCTCTCAAGGATTTTCCATAAGTGAGGCTCTAGCAATTCAATCCTCAAGGATCCCACACCACATATTATCCTTAAATTTAGAAGTGATAATACTTGTAATATTATGGGTATTGTGCATGATGGCGTATTCTCTATATAATTACCAATATATTATTTAAAAATATTAGAAATTAAAACAAATATTGTTTTTTAAATATTTGAAATTTCAATTTTTTCTCATATATAAATGTTTAAAAATAAATTAAAAATAATATAGATTTGTCCATTGATGATTTTGACATTTTTTTATTTAATGATATTAAAGTACTTCCCAACATAATTCAATATTTGGAATTTGCAATTTTTCCTATATAATATGTTTAAAAAAAAAAAACAATATACAACTCGAGGGAACAGGTGGAAACTTCATGCTGCAACACTCATGCTCCCTCAAGGATCCCTCAACACTTATTTCAATCATGGGTGGATGTACGCTGGGAGTCAAGTCAAGACGGATCCCTCCCCCTCATGGATCCCTCAACACTTATTTCGATTGTGGGTGGATGTATGCTGGGAGTCAAGTCAAGACGGAGCCCTTGATGAAGGCTAGCAGGGTGATGATGAATATGTTACTCCTCTCCATGCTCTTGATAGGGGAAGAAGCCTTCCCGGTTAGTTCTGTCACCTTTCAAAGATCAAACAGTGTACTCGGGGGACAACAAACTAATGGTGTTAATTATAATGTTGAGTGGGAAGGTGGTTGCAGATTTGGAACCTTCCAGTCTTATAACAAAGCCAGGGTTGGAATTGTACTTGCATTCAAACTTGGCACAATCAAGGAGGATGTTGGAGGACATCTGAATCGTCAGCTTCCTAGGGAAGATAGAAACTCAAATTTCATCAATCAAAGAGGATCTTGGAAAACATTTGGATTGTTGGCTTCCAAGGGAAGATACAAACTCAAATTTTCATCATTCTAACTTCAATGAACATAATGTATAATGATTCGAAGGTAAGATTCTAGCCGACTTGGGGTTTATTTATTAGCTGGAATCAGGTGTATAATGATTCGAAGGTAAGATTCTGGCCGACTTGGGGTTTATTTATTAATTGGAATCCGGTCTTAGCAGTTGGGATGATGGAAGGGATTGGATCTCATTCTGTTATTGAAACTATTTTATTCCATTCTCTTCTACTTCTTGTCCTTCGAGTCATGGAACCATAGGCTAGGAAACCTGACCACCCTCTGTCAAACAATCCTGTGTATCCAAAGATGCAACGGACTTTTATGTGGACACTGTTCCCGAAGAAGATATGTCTACCATGCAATATCTAGAGGAAGATGTTCGCCTCGTGCGTGAATTAAGGAGGACGAAGAGGTAGAAAATTAGGTGGGGGTCTGATTCCAGATCCGGGATGCACCAAAACTAGGAATACCAAATTCTCCCATCCTTTATAACTCTATTGGCATACAAAAATAATAGTAGTGTTCATGATGTTTTCAAAGGAGGAGGATTTTAGACAGTCGAAGAACTGAGTGCAAGTTTTGGAGATACAAAATGCATACATTATTGAGGTTCTCACTTGGATGGCACAATGTATGGGAATGACCTTCACTCGGTCGGTGAGATAATACTGTCTACTCAAATCTTCAAATGTTGTTGTCAAGTGAGGTGCTTCTGCAACCGTCCACCCTTAGGTTTCTCATGATTGTAGACAATTGAAGGACTGAATGAAAGATTTGGAGATACATAATGCATACATTATTGAGGTTGTCACTTGGATGATGCAAAGTATGGGAATGACCTTCACTCTACCAGTGAAACAATACTCTCTACCAAAATCTTCAAATGTTGATGTCAAGTGAGGTGCTTCTGCAACCATATACCATCAGGTTTCTCATGATTGCTGATGGAAGATGCTCTAGTTGTAGTTTTCTCTTTTATTTATTTTTATCTAGATATATATAGGGTGGATATTCTTACAAACAAATATGAACATGTTAAAACAAATATTTTTGAGTTTTCAAGTCATATGAACAATTTAATGGCCTAGTTTCCCTAGAGGGGCAGGTTTTTTTGGCTACCCAAAGAGTGTCGTGGTTTCTTTGGGTTGGAACAACTATGCTCTCTCTATATACTTTGTTTATAATTAATAGAATATATATCTACCTTAAAAAATTAAAAAAATAAGGTCTCATACACCAATTTGGTGTCTGACTTGGTAGTGACCTTAAAATTAAATTATTATATATATATATATATATATATATATATATATATATATATATATATGAATGAATATATGATGATGATGGTGATTATTGATATTACTAAAACTAGCACCCTATACAAAATAGTGAAAAACCATGAAAAAACTAATAATCTCACATAACAAAATGACACTAACTCATGAAACTTCATGCTTGCCAATAATTGTCCTCATTCTTCTTCTCCCAATAACAACTAAGATGAATTCTATATTAACTTATCTATGATGGTTATTGTATGTAATACCCCAAGGATGAGCCCCAGATATATCTATGTATTCTAAACATGCTTTGTAGGCTGGTGAGCCAAGCAATTGTAAGCTGGTAAGATTATGTGCAAGTAGGCCGGAGAGCCTAGGTGTTAAAGGCCAGGAGCCTATTTTGTACATGTAATTATGCACTTTGTTAAAATAAAAACATCGCTGCGTGTAGACCGACCACGAAGAAAGAGTGATGGGGCACTAAGTTTCCACGAGTTTGGGTAAGGGAGGAGGCTAAGTGTTGGGCCTAGGGGCGGGCCTAGGGGCTAAGCTAGGGGGATTACCACTAAAGGGGATAATAATTTATTATTATTTCCTAAAAGGATAAGGTGGTCAATTGACCAAGTGTTGACCCAAGTTCCTGGAAAAGGAACATATGCAAAATGGAGTGCATGCAACTCCAGGAAGACAGGTGTTGACCTGGGTGCATGAAGTTAAAGCTACAAAAGTCAGTAATGTTGGGGGTTTGCTTTCCATTCTCGACCCACTGTCTAACCGTGAACCGGGGGAATCCATCACGAGTCTCTGGAACCAGTAACCCGTGAGTCAAATCATGCTGGTAGTTTGCTAGTCATTCGACCATCCTCTGCGTGAGTTCGTGCACCCATTCTTCCATACTCGGCCTGAGTTCGCTGGAATCCTTCTCGAGAACCAGTTTTGTCTCTGCACTGGACCTCTGCATAGCCACACACCTCTAAAAATCATATCTGTGAAGCCAACCCTCGTCTTCTGTGAAACCTGAGCATCCCATAATTGTCTATGCCATGTGTGTTATAACTGTGGTTTATTGTGTCCATGCAGTCCCTTGGCTGAGTGTGGCTTTTCGCCATCGTCTATTCCTTGCTTAGCCTTCTTGTTGTTCTCCTTGTGCTGGAACGGAGCTGAAGAAGTAGGTTTTTAGGCCCGTGCGCAACACTCTCTCCAGGTGAGAGAGGTGGTTGTGGCTGAAGAAGCAGGTTGTCATGCTTGTGTGAAACACTCTCTTCAGGTGAGAGAGGTGGTTGTGGGTGAAGAGGAAGGTTGTCAGGCCTGTGAGCAACTCTCTCCAGGTGAGAGAGTGTGTTGCGGAAGTGAGTTCTCCTGGAAGGGGTCCCGTAGCTTCTACAAAGCTCTAAGAATTCTGGTTCATCCTGTTGTTGAAGCCCAAGGCAAGGGAGGTGAAGCAGTCGATGGACTGTTTTAAAGTGAAGGTGTATACTACTCGGGTGGGACAAGCATGTAGGGAATGAGAGTCTGTGAGCAGTGGGCATAAGTGGCTCCTCGGAGAGAATCCTTCCTCATAAACTGTGTGTCTTCCTGTTGACTTTGCCTAGCCTAGGATGCCCTTGCCTAGTGGATCTTAGTCCCAACTTGAGGGTGATCTACTGTTGAGAGTGATGAGTAGTGTGGTCTAAGGCTGGGAGGTTCGTGGAAGGTCTACACACAATTGGTGGTGTTATTCCAGCTGAAAAATAAGTATAATTTATGTGCTTAATTTTATGTTATGCATACCTGTGATGCTTGAATGTTATCATGTATTCCGTTGCGTATATGAATTACTATCTATCACATTTGAATCTGTATGGTAGCAGTAAATCTATGTTATATTTTTTATTTCGATTAAAATGCATGTTATATATATATATCTGTGAATGTTCCGCGTGGTAGTGTTACTCGGTCTGTTGAATGGTCGGGGACATTTCCATTTGGTATCGCAACTAAGTTAGAGCTGAGTAGTGACATTGTCGGTCTGGTGATGGATGGGGATGTTACAAATTGGTATCAGAGTTGGTTTTAACACTGATTGATCCATATTTTATGAGCATAATGAAATGAATATAGATTATTAACAGGTGCTTAACACAAAATAACAGAGATATAGTAAAACTGGTTTTCTATTCAATAATGAAATAAGATGAAACTGTAAAATGTAGCGGAAACAAGTTTGCTGGAATAATGATCTGGATTTTATGAGAAGAACGAAATGAATACAGATTATTAATAGGTGCTTAACACAAAATAACAGAGATACAATAAAACCGGTTTTCTATTCAATAATGAAATAAGTTGAAACTGTAAAATGCAGCGGAATCAAGTTTGTTGGAATGGTGACGACTTATCTCTGAGAAGAGATGTGATGAATGTGCGCATTCGCAAGCAAAATATTACAATGAGGCTCTGAAGGCATTTTTATAATAAACAAGAATGCCAAAAACCTAACCCTAGGAGATGAAGCACCAAAATTCATGTGGGCCCCGTTTGGGTAAGTTAGTACATCAAATTCTCGGGGTCGTAACTTTTGCATACAATCTTCGTTTTAGGCGTGTGATAGCCCGTTGGAAAGGTATCGTTGAGGAGATTAATTTTGGGGGCTCAATCATGCCTTTAGCTGTCATTGAGGAAATCGATCCTGAAAAACCTTCATTTAGGCCCTCAAAATGGCCCCAGAAGTTGAAACTGCTAAAAATAGTAAGTTGCCAAAATTGTCAGAATTTTTTTTTGAGCTAGTTGGAAAAGGTGGGTGGCCACCGATATCCATCTGAATCAATCCTCCCTCATTAGGAATAAATCATCTACATTGCGTTAATTTCCCCCATCAGATGAAGAAATTTCTGCTGAATTTGGCCCCGAGTGAGCCACTTGCCTTGGTGCAGGAGTTGCCATGCTTTGACGACTCGATAAAGTTGGATCCTTTGTTTTCGAGTGCCCTTGATCTGTGTGTCCACAATCTGATCATTAGATGCCTGTTGTATGCAGTCAGGGTTGAGCTCTGTTGGTGTTAGTTGTTCTGCTACTTCTGAGGTGTCCAATAATGGTGGGAAATAAGGGAAAAGGAGATCCACGTTGAACACTGGGTGCAGACCAAGGAAGGGAGGAATGTTGAGCTCAAAAGAATTGTCCCCATGACCTTATTGATAGTGTATGGCCCATAACGGAGTGGGTGAAGCTTCCGATGGGGTCATGTAAGGCATTCTTTCTGCAAATTCCTTACATGGTCGCCCACTTGAAACTTATGTGGCACCTGATGTTGATCATGGTGTTGTTTGTACTTGTCATTGGACTTCTGTAGGATATCTTGAACCTGTTGGCGGATGTGCTGGATCCACTCAATGAACCGGGTAGCTTTGTCAGCTTCAGTTGGAGCAGGAGATTAGTCGGTCGAGGTGACCGTAAGGGGAAGTGAAACATCTATGGGACCCAATGGTTGGAATCCCAACCCCACCTGAAAGGGGCTATGGCTGGTTGAGCTATGCAGTGCTCGGTTTTAGCTATGTTATACATAGGGAAGGATCTCATCCCATGTGTGAGGGTGATTTGAATTATACATGCGAACGATATGCACAATCAGTCGATTTACAACCTCGGTTTGGCCATCTGTCTGGGGGTGGAAGGCCGTGGATTTGGTGAGCTTGATGTCCAGCAATGACCAGAGGCTCGACCAGAATGTGTTGAGAAATCGACTATCCCGATATGAGACAATGGTTTGTGGGATTCCAAAATGTACCCAGACTCGTTCAAAGAAGAGCTTGGCAGTGGCCTCTACTATGATGCTCTTCTTGCAGGCAACCATAATTGCCATCTTATAAAAGCGATCAACAACCAAAAAAACACAGTCATTTCCCCGCTTGGTGGATGGGAGGCCCGACATGTAGTCCATTGAGATGGATTCCCATGGCTTGTCAGGAGTAGGAAGAGGGGTGTATAGGCCCTGTTTATTAGTGGTCGGTTTGGCAATAGCGCAGGCAGAGCAAGACTTGATATACTTGCTGACCTCCTGTCGAAGTTTCAGCCAGTAGAAATGTTTCTGTAGCATCGCCACTATATTTTCGATGCCGAAGTCTCCTGCCACCCGACTGTAGTGGGCTTCCCAGATCATCTTTTCTCGCTCACTTGATGGAACATAGATATGGCCCAGACGACACAACAACCCATCCTGAAGATGGAAATTATTGACAACTGCGTTTGCACCCAAAATTTGGTAGGTGGTGGAGAAGTCAGGGTCTATCTCATAGAGTTGTGGCTATCTATATGTCTCATGGCTGCAAGAGTCTAGCACCATGGTGAGTGTTGCAACTAGCGGTCTGTTGAGGCAATCATCGACGCAATTGGTGCTTCATGTTTTATACTTGATGTTGAGGTGGAATTGCTGCAAGTATGTGGACCACTTTTGATGGCGGTCATTCTGCAATTTTCCCTGTGTCTGCATGAAAAGCAGTGGCTTATGATCAGTGTGCATGGTTGTCTCCTTCCCAAGAATGTAATGTATCCACTGGTGGTAGGATTGTACAATGGAGTACATTTTCTTGTCGTAAGTAGGGTACTTATGGACAATATATGATAGTGTCTCACTATGATAGGCCATGGGGTGGCCGTGCTAAGTGAGGACGGCGCCCACAGCATAGTCTTAAGCATTTGTCTCAATTTCAAAGGGATGTTGCAGGTCTAGTAGTGAAAGTACTGGGGCTGAGCACAAGCGCTGCTTCAAATCATCAAACGCTTGTTGTTGGGACCGACCCCACGCAAATTTTTCCTTACCACCACCCCTGTTTATTTGGCTGATGGCCCATGCAATATGGGAGAATCCCAACACGAACCTGCGGTAGAAATTGGCAAGGACCAAGAAGCTCCGAAGCTCAATGAGTGTTGTTGGGGCTCGCCAGTCATAGATGACTTGGATCTTGGCTGGATCCACATGTATTCCATGTTGATCAATGATGTATCCCAGGTAATGGGCCTTGTCCATGTCGAAGGAGCATTTTTCCAAGTTGGAGTATATCTTGTGCTGTCACGGGGTGTGCAGAACCTGCTGAATATGCTGCAAGTGTTCGGCCCAAGTCTTGCTGTAAATTAGAATGTCATCCAAATACACCACTACAAAAGTGTTGGTGAATGGTCACAGGATATCATCCATCATCCTCATGAAAGTGGTTGGAGCATTTTTCAAACCAAAGGGCATGACCAACCATTCAAAAAGGCCTTCCTTTGACTTGAAGGCGGTCTTCCATACATATGTTTGTTCTATCAGGATCTAGTGGCAGCTAGACTTTAGATCAATCTTACTGAAGCATTAGGCCCCCATGAGTTGATCAAGGAGGTCGTCGATTTGGGGAATCGGGTACCGGTTTCTGACTGTTATTTTATTTAGAGCCCGATAATCAATACAGAGTCATCAGGTTCCATCTTTCTTCTATACCAGCACGATTGAGCTCCCACAAGGTGATGACCTGGAACGTATGTGCCCCTTGTGAAGAATTTCTTGGTTCTATCGCTTGATCTCCTCATTCTGTAACAAAGAGAAGCAATAGGCTAACCCATTGGGAAGTGGTGCGTCAGGGGTCATATTGATGGGGTGCTTGACCTAGCAGTCCATAGGTACCCATGTAGGTGAGGAGAAGATATCTGAATATTCTTCCACGACCTTATCTACTTGTTTCTGCTGTGTGGAGAGGTCGACCGCAGAGACCCTGGATGTGGTTGTGATATTTCTCTTATTCTAAGAGCGAATCATGAAGAAGACAAACTTCCCCATCTGAGAGATGACCTTCCTGCATTGCTTAGCAGAGATCAAGGAAATAACACTAGGTGGGATTGCCTCGGGTATCCTGTACAATTTCCTGTTCAAAGTAATAATAACACTATGAGGCCTATACTCATATACAACATGATGTTTCCATAAATAAGGTTGGCCCAATAGAACATCACAAACTTCGAGAGGAGCAACATCAAATAATACCTCGTCTTTGAAGGGATTGATGTCGTATGACAATCGACATTGTTGGATGACACAAAGATCGCTTCCTTGGAGGAGCCATCCAATGGTGTAGGGTTGTGGGTGCAACGTTGTTGGCAGGGCGAGATGCTTGACGACCTCTGCTGAGATGAGGTTCTTCTGGCTACCGCTATCAACGATGAAGTGCAGTGGGGTGCCTTTTACCCACATCTATGAATGGAAGAGGTTCTCTCCTTCTTCTGGATCATCTGGTTCACCAGGCTGGAGCTTGGTGGTAGAAACGATGGCACTGGGTTATGTGTCAATGATTCGTCTTCCCCTTTATGGTTCTGGTTCAGAGTCAGAATCCACATCTAATTCAGAGGCTTTAACTTCGGCCACCAACGACTGCTTTGAGCGGCAGTCAGCAGTGTTATGCCAAGGGCTCTTATGGAAGTCACACCGCTTCCCGGTATCTTTCTTTGTCTTTCCGGTGTCCTTCTTTGCTTGCGGCTTGGAATGGTTGTCCTGATACTGTCCATCTTTTCTCTTTCCTTTGTTCTGTGGGTTGGGGCCTCCCTTTCTCGGCTTTTGTTGTGAGGGGTTCCCAAACCCAAATTTCCGCGTCTTTTGTTTGAGCTTCTGCCCGATTTTGACAGCATATCGGTAAGTCGCGCCCAAGGATGAGATGTCCAAAAATTCCATTTCAGTTTGGATGTATCTATGCAGAGCACCGCGATACTTGAGCACTAGATGTCGCTCTGAATCTTTGATACCCATCTTGGTGCACAAGGTATGGAAGATATTTGTGAAATCGAACACTGCTTGGTCTCTTTCTTGCCGCAGTGTGGTCCATTTGGTATACAGGTCATCATAACTTCCGACAGGGTAGTATTGTTCCTTAATAGAATCCTTGAAGGATTCCCAGGTGGCTGTGACTGAAAATAATGAGGTTTCCTCTGTTTCCTTTTGCTCACAGAAAATTTCCCACCAATATTTGATATGGGGAACGGATTTGAGGAGCGCAAAAGTAATATTTTCTCTATTTGAAAAGTTATGGACAGAAAAATACCCTTCTAGTAGATTCAATGACTTGTCTACAACATCTGCGTCTATCTGACCTTCAAATATAGGAATATCGAAGTTTATTTGTACCTTGAAGGGGGCAGCGCCTCCATTCAAAGAAGATGCGTCGCTTGTTGGTAGGCACCGAAGGATTTGCGTGAAACTGTCCATCATCTCATTCCTCTGTTGCGTGAGGGATTCCTCAATCAATAGTTTGAAAGGATCTCCTGTCCTGCCATCTTTCTTTTCTCCTACCATGAGAGGTCGCTTGGGTGTGCAAGAGCTTCCGTCTTCAAGAGAAACAAACTTGAGACCCATCTCTTTGTACTCCAACTTCGTTGGGGATATGCATTAGGATGACAAGGAGAAGACATCTTTGATACCACTGATCCAAATTTTATGAGCAGAATGAAATGAATACAGATTATTAATAGGTGCTTAACACAAAATAACAAAGACACAGTAAAGCTAGTTTTATATTCAATAATGAAATAAGTTGAAACTGTAAAATGCAGTGGAAACAAGTTTGTTGGAATATTGATCCGGATTTTATGAGAAGAACGAAATGAATACAAATTATTAACATATGCTTAACACAAAATAACAGAGATACAGTAAAACTGGTTTTCTATTCAATAATGAAATAAGCTGAAACTGTAAAATGCAGCGGAAACAAGTTTGTTGGAATGGTGGCGGCTTATCTCTGAGAAGAGATGTGACGGTTGTGCACATTCACAAGTAGAAGATTACAATAAGGATCTAAAGGCATTTTTACAATAAATAAGAATGCTCAAAACCCTAGACATTCAAAAACCTAACCCTAGGAGATGAAGCGCCAAAAGTCATGTGGGCCCCGTTTGGGTAAGTTAGTACATCAACTTTCTGGGGTCGTAACTTTTGCATACGATATCCATTTTAGTCGTGTGATAGCCCATTGGAAAGGTATCATCAAGGAGATTCATTTTGGGGGCTCAATCATGACTTAGACTATCATTGAGGAACTCGATCCTGAAAAACCTTCATTTAGGCCCTCAAAATGGCCCCATAAGTTAAAATTGCTAAAAATAGTAAATTGCCAAAATTGTCAGAAAATTGTTTTGAGCCAGTTGGAAAAGGCGGATGGCCACCAATATCCATCTGTATCACTGAGCCTGAAAGGGCCATGTTAGTGGTTAATGAGACAATTTTTTCAGAGTGAATTGTTGTCGAAGTAGACAAAATTCGAGTTCAGAGCCAAGGTTTCAACGTCGAACCTGGATGGGCTGGATAAGTGGTCATTGGACCGGAGGTTCTAGGTGGAAATTGTGTCTGGAGGGACTAATTTCAGACCTCAAAACCTTCCTGAGTGTAAAGAATTTACCTTGGTCATGTTATGAAGCTCAGGAGGAGTAGTGGTATCGTAAAACCACGACATAAGTGGTATTGGACCGCAGAGTAATGTGGGCAATAAGATCTGTTGTTGGAAGCAATCTGGTCTGTTAGAACTGTGTCTAGGAAAGTAAAGGAGAGCACTGAGGAGGAAACAGATCCCAAGCCGTTGGATCTGAGCATCAAGGATCGACAGTTTTCTGATCCAGTTTGACAAGTGGCGCAAGATCCACAACTTCAGAGCAAGACAACTTCAAAAGTTCTATGATCGAGGAGAAAGAAAAATATCCAAAGTAGATCAAAATCGTCTGTTGTGAAGGACACGGGTCAATAGATCGTGTACTTTGAGTGGAAGTACTTTGTGAGGAAGAAAGTGTTGTGAGTTTGAAACTCCCAAAGCCTAAAGTGTCGAAGTCACTCTTAGTCGTTGATCGTGAAGGAGGACACGTGTTAGTAGATCATGAACTCTGGGGGAAAGCGCTCTAGGAAAAAGCGAGTGTAGAGGAGTTGAAACTCCCGAAGCTCAAATAGTTGAAGTGGTAAGCTATGGTGATGTCAACAGGAGGTGACGTGGACCTTTCCTATACCTGCCACGTGCCCTCAGCCAAAATGTTTACATCTGTACTATGTGGGCCCTGAGGTTGAATAACATAGATAAAAATCGGAGGACCCACATTGGCATTGATCACGATACATAAAGATCAACAACCAGGAGGCATTGCGGGGACCCAAGTTTCATGGGAGTTAATTCTCGAAGGCGGTCCCGCAATCCAAACCACGTTTTTCCCAGGGGTTTACGTGTCAGCGTCAGAGGAATTACGGGACAAAATGCAGGTTACTCCAAACCGCGGATGCATGCCCCTGCAATTTGAAAGGCGTTAAGTGTTGTGAGAAACCATGGGTCCCAGTGGATGTGTGGCGCTAGTTGTGAAGTCCGAAGACTTGACACTCTAGAAGGATGGTTCATAAGGGATTGAAAGAAAGAACTTTCAAAAAAAATTGTAATGTCGGGGTGACGAGACGTAATAACATCACCAAAGATGACATGGAAGTGTTTGAAAATTAATGGTTCGAGGTGTTGGGGGTGTGAGGATGTGAAATACTCTGAATTTATGAAGCTCCGAATCTCTGAAGTCCAGAACTCACTTGCTCTTAGTTCCACAGTGAGTGTCAGCCGTTGGATGCCGAGTAGTAGGGGACGGTTGATCTGCCCTACTTCACGAGTTCGTTAATTTAGAACTCTGAGAGTCTGTTCTGATGTATTATGAAGGTTTCTGAAACTCGAAGTTCCGAGTAAGTGTCTATTGACCTAGCGCCTAGTCACAGCCCTTGATCGCATGGGTTGGGATATAAGAAAAAGGGGCTAATGTCAAACAATTATAGCAAAGAAGAGCTCTGAAAGAAGAAATCTGGGGGGATTATTGATTGAACGAGAATCACAGAGAATGAAAATTGAACTTTTTCTTGAATCAAATTTGTTTATGAATGTTGTGGGATTTGTTAAGGAATGATGGTCTGACAAATTTTGGTTGTCTGCATGTTATGTTTGCAGTAGTTTAACGAGTGCCAGAACCGAATAGAGTTTCCACTGAGTGAAAATAAATGGAAGAGGCACGGACTGCTTCCAGTTCAGAGAATGAAGCAAAAGGAATGGATGTCCACTTTGAAGTTGAAGGATCGAACTCCAATGAACATGGAGAAGAGATAGATAAGGAAGGGCATATGATGAAAATCATTGATCGATTGCAGAAATATGCCCAGATTAACCGAGCAGATAACAAAAAGCTCATGAAAGCCATTGATCAACAGGGAGAATTCAACCTAAAGTTGATGCAGATCCTGGAAAAGATCGAAAAGAAGTTGGATAAGGAAGGTGATTCAAGCAAAACAAGGAGTTGTGAAACCCCTGAGAAGAAAATAAGATCAATAAGCATTAGCATGCATCATCGTCACTCCTCGAAACATTCCAATAAGGAAACACATAGAATTTCAAGCCCCTCTCCTACCAGAAAACATAGGAGATCTGGAGTGGATAAACTGAAGGGAGAAATGAACAAGATTAAGCCTCCTACGTTTGATGGTGAACATAAGAAGGAGGAAGAAGTTGAGACATGGTTGCTTGGCATGAGGAAATATTTCCAACTACAGAATTATTCCTCTCATGCAGAAGGAATAATTGCAATGTATCAACTAAAAGGAAAAACATGCATGTGGTGGGATCAGCTTGTGTAGGTGCAACACATTAGAGAAAAAGATGTTACCTGGAAAGAATTCAAGAAGTATTTTGAAAATAAATACTTGACTAAAAGATATTATGATCGAAAAATGAAAGATTTCTTTGAACTCAAGCTGGGCAACATGTCCATTATTGAATATGAACGAATTTTTTTGGAGTTGTTGAAGTATGTTCTGTTCATCAAGGATGAGACTGTCAAAATTCAAAGGTATCTGAGTGGAATACCACCTTCCATTGGGGAGAAGATTCAATATTATGACCCTAATACTATGGAAGAAACTATAAGAAGAGCGAAATTCTTAAGCAAACATCAAATAGAAAATCGCACTTTTTGAAAGTTTTGGGATGACCAAAAGAAGTTTAAGAAAGAGCAGAGGCAGAAGGGAAACAAACCACCCTTTTTCAGGAACGGTCCTCAAGGACAATCAGGTTTTAGAGAGCCCAGGAAGGTTGAAGTAGGTGGGCAATTCCCAAGGAAGACACCTATGGAATGTTGAGGTTGTAAAGGAAATCATAGGTATAGAGATTGCCCCCACAAAAATTGTAAAGTGAGAGTTGTCCATAATGTTCAGCAAGATGAAACAGTGGAGGACATGGGAAGTAGAATATTGAGGATATATGCAGGCCTGGACAACAAGAAAGTTGAATTTCAATCACACATGATTTAAGTGGAAGGTATGATCAACAACCATGCCTTTACTATTTTAATTGATTCAGGAACTAGTCATAGTTACATAGATCTTAGAATGGTGGAAAGTTTTCATTTACCAATAATCAAGCATGATAGATCTTGGTTAGTGAAGTTGGGTACATGAGCCAAGAGAAAGGTTATTGATTTGGTTAAGTCCTGTCCAGTGGAAATGAATGGACTGAGCACAAAGGATGAATTTAATGTTTTACTTTAGGTTCTTATGAATGTCTAATTGGGATGGATTGGTTGGACCAACACCACACCATCTTAGACTATCGTAACAAGGAATTCACTTTCCTAGATGAGGAAGAGAATCAAAGAACAATCCAAGGAATTCCCAGAGCAGTTGCTGTCAGAGAAATCTCAGTAATGCAGCTGAAGAAGAGCTACAGAAAAGGTTGTCAATTATTTGCAGCCCATGTGGAGGAAGCATCTAAGGATGAGGTCTTAAAGATTGAAGATCATGCAGTATTAAAATATTTTTAGGATGTATTCCAGGAGGTACCAGGACTACCCCCAAAGAGAGACATTGACTTCTCGGTAAACCTGATGCTTGGAGAAGCTCCAGTGTTGAAAGCTCCTTACAGAATGAGTACACCAGAGCTGAAAGAACTACAATTGCAGCTTGAAGAGTTTATGAAGAAGGGGTATATATGCCCAAGTGTGTCACCTTGGGGAGCCTTAGTCCTGTTCGTGAAGAAGAAGGATGGGACATTGAGATTGTGCATCGATTTCAGACAATTGAACAAAGTGACTGTAAAGAACAAGTATCCTTTGCCAATGATCGATGATCTCTTTGATCAGTTGAAGGATGCCAAGATATTTTTAAAGATAGACCTCGGGTCAGGTTATCACCAGGTAAGAGTTAAGGATGAAGACATTAGAAATACCGCCTTCAGAATAAGGTATGGTCATTATGAATTCACAGTGGTGCCATTTGGGTTGTCGAATGCACCCATTATTTTCATGTGTTTAATGAATGGTGTATTCAGGGAATATTTGGACAAGTTTGTCATAGTCTTTTTGGATGAAATTTTGGTGTATTCCAAGTCAGAGGAAGAGCATGAACAACATCTGAGGATTGTGTTGCAGGTGCTAAGGGAGAACCAGTTGTATGCCAAGTTGAGCAAATGTTTGTTTTATCAAAAGCAGATCCATTACTTTGGGAATATCATTTCAAAGGATGGGATAGTCGTGGATCCTGAGAAGATTGAGGCCATCAGAGAATGGTCAGTGCCGAAGAATGTAACAGAAGTTAGATCCTTTATGGGTCTAGACGGATATTACAGAAGGTTCATGGCATGGTTCTCAATGATAGCTTACCCTATCACTTCCTTGCAAAGGAAGGAGAATAAATTTCAATGGACAAAGGATTGTGAGAAAATCTTCCAGCAATTGAAGTAGTTGTTAACCAGTGCTCCAATCCTGAAGATTGCAGATCCAAATGTGGATTTCGTGGTTTGCATAGATGCATGCAAAGAAGGACTGGGAGGATTCCTCAGTCAGAATGGATTCGTAATTTGTTATGAATCCAGAATGTTGAAAGAGCACAGAAGGAACTATGCAACTCATGATTTGGAGTTGGCATCCATAGTACACACTCTAAATAAATGGAGGCATTACCTCATGGGAATGAGGTTCGAACTGAGGATAGACCATAACGGTCTGAAGTATTTTTTTGATCAACCAACCTTGAATGCTAGGCAAAGTAGGTGGTTGGTGTTTCTTTATGAGTTTGACTTTGATATCAAGCATATCAAAGGGAAAGAGAACAAAGTGATTGATGCACTCGGTAGAAGAGTGCATGAATTACATGCTACAACCATTAGCATGTACCAGATTGATATTAAGGGAAGAATTTTGGAAGCTGCAAATGTAGATTTGCAGTACATGGAGTTGGTAGAAAATCTACAACAAGGTGAGATGCCACAGAAAGTGGAAGATTATAAGTTGGGAGTTGATGGAACACTTATGTATAAGAACAAAATTTATGTACCTAATGTCCAGGACTTGAAACTTATGATTTTGAAAGAAATGCATAATGTGCCCTATGTTGGGCACCCTGGATATCAGAAAACTGTGGCAGCAGTCAAGAGCCATTACTTTTGGCTAGGTATGAAGAGAGAGATTGTTGAATACATCACGAGATGTATGGAGTGTCAGAAGGTTAAAGCTGAGCACAAGCACCTAGTAGGGTTGCTACATCTTTTACCCATTCCTGAGTGGAAGTGGGAGGTAGTGACAATGGATTTCATCACAGGATTTCCTAGGACCGGCAAGCAACATGATTCAATCATGGTGGTGGTGGAAAAGCTTACGAAAGCTGCCCATTTTATTCTATTAAAGACTATTCACAAGGCAACTAACGTTGCTCATATTTTTATGAAGGAAATAACACGATTGCACGGTATTCCCAAGACAATTGTGTCTGACAGTGACCCGAAATTTACCTCAAAGTTATGGAAGGGGTTGTTCAAAGGATTCAGAACGAATCTGAACTTCAGCACCACCTATCATCCCGAGTCTGATGGGAAGACAGAGAGGGTGAACCAAGTGATAGAAGATATGCTAAGGATGTATGTGATGGACAAACCATCTAAATGGGAAGACTACCTACACTTGGTAGAATTTGCCTACAACAATGGGTATCAAGCATCGTTGAAGATGAGCCCATTTGAAGCACGTTATGGAAGAAATTGCAATACTCCAGTAAGCTGGGATAATTCAGCTGATAGAGCAGTTTTTGGGCCAGAGTTTCTCAAGGAAATGGAAGAGAAAATGCTAAAAATTAAGAAGAATTTAAAAACTGCCCAAGACAGGCAAAAAAGTTATGCTAATAAAAATAGAACCCACAAAGAGTTTAAAGTGGGAGAGCATGTTTTCATGAAAGTGAAATCCAATAGAAGTTCCCTTAGTTTGGGAAATTGTTTGAAGTTGGCAGCCAGATTTTGTGGGCCATTTGAAATCCTAGAAAGGATTGGGCCAGTTGCATATATGCTTGCATTACCTGCATCCATGTCTGTACATAATATGTTTCATATTTCATTGCTTAAGAAATATAAACTGATGCTAATCATGTAATCGATTGGAATGTGACTTAGGTGGCGTAAGAAGACGTCTTGTAAGTGCATCCGGTGCGCATATTGGACCGAAAAAGAAAGCAACTCCAGAATCGAGCCATAGGGCTTGTAAAGGTCCAGTGGACCTGGTACAGTCCTGAGGATGCGACATGGGAGCATGAGGATGCTATGCGGAGAGAAGACCCACATCTTTTTGAATATTTTGGAAATCTTGTTGATGTTGTGTAAGTAAGTTGCATTGAGGACAATGCAAAAATAAGGGGAGGGGACTGTAATACCCCAAAGATGAGCCTCCGTTATATCTATGTATTGTAAACATGTTTTGTAGGCTGGTGAGCCGAGCAATTATAAGCTATTAAGCTTATGTGCAAGTAGGCCGAAGAGCCTAGGTGTTAAAGGCCAGGACCCTGTTTTGTACATGTAATTATGCACTTTGTTAGAATAAAAACATCGTTGCGTGTAGACCGACCACGAAGAAAGAGTGATGGGGGAATAAGTTTTCACAAGGTTGGGTAAGGGAGGAGGCTAAGTGTTAGGCCTAGGGGCTAAGCTAGGGGGCTTACCTCTAAAGGGGATAATAATTTATTAGTATTTCCTAAAAGGCTAAGGTGGTCAATTGACCAAGTGTTGACCCAAGTTCCTGGGAAAGGAACGTATGCAAAATGGAGTGCATGAAGATCTAGGAAGACAAGTGTCAACTTGGGCAAATGCAGTTAAAGCTGCAGAAGTCAGCCGTGTTGGGGGTTCGCTTGCCATTCTCGACCCACTGTCTAACCATTAACCGAGGGCATCCATCACAGGATCTTTGGAACCAATAACCCGTGAGTCAAACTGTGTTGGTAGTTTGTTGGTCATTCGACCATCCTCCGCGTGAGTTCACGCACCCATTCTTTTATACTAGACCTGAGTTTGCTGGAATCCTTCTCGAGAACCCATTTTGTCTCTACACTGGACCTCTGCATAGCCACGCACCTTTGAAAATCAGATCCATGAAGCCGACCCGCATCTTCTGTGAAACATGAGCATCCTGAAATTATCTATGTCGTGTGTGTTATAACTGTGGGTTGTTGTGGCCATGCAGTCCCTTGGATGAGTGTGGCTTTCCGCCGTCTTCTGTTCCTTGTTGAGCCTTGTTGTTGTTCTCCTTGTGCTAGAATGGAGCTGAAGAAGCAGGTTGGCAGACCTCTATGCAACACTCTCTCCAGGTGAGAGAGGTGGTTGTGGCTGAAGAAGAAGGTTGTCAGGCCTATGTGCAACACTTTCCCCAGGTGAGAGAGGTGGTTGTGGTTGAAGAGATAGGTTTTCAGGCCTATGAGAAACTCTCTCCAGGTGAGAGAGTGTGCTTTGGAAGTGAGTTCTCCTGGAAGGGGTCCCGTAGCTACTACAAAGCTATGAGAATTCTGGTCGGGCCTGTTGCTGAAGCCCAAGGAAAGGGAGATGAAGCAACCGATGGGTTGTGTGATAGTGAAGATGTAGACTCCTGGGGTGGGACAAGCATGTGGGGAATGAGAGTCTATGTGTGAGAAGTGGGCATAAGTGGCTCCTGGGAGAGAATCCTTCCTCATAAGTTGTGTGTCTTCCTGTTGACCTTGCCTAGCCTAGGATTCCCTTGCCTAGTGGAGCTTAATCCCACCTCGGGAATGACCTACTGTTGAGATTGATGAGCAGTGTGGTCTAAGGCTCGGAGGTTTGTGGAAGGTCTGCACATAGTTGGTGGTGTTATTCCAGTTGAAAAATAAGTATAATTTATGTGCTTAATTTTATATTATGCATACTTGTGATGCTTGAATGTTATCATGTATTCCGTCGTGTATATGAATTACTGTCTATTACATTTGAATATGTATGGTAGCAGCAACTCTGTGTTATGTGTTTTATTTCGATTAAAATGCATGTTATATATATATCTGTGAATGTTCTGCATGGTAGTGTTACTTAACCTATTGAATGGTTGGGGGTGTTGTCGTTTGGTATCACAGCTAAGACGTTACCGTTTGGTATCACAACTGAGTAGTGACATTGTTGTCCTGGTGATGGTTGGGGATGTTACATTGTATGTGCAAATCAAATACGATATACGATGTGAACATATAAAGTAAACCTAATTAAATCAACTTATGAAGTAAACCTAGTCGGATGCAAAAATCAATGTTTTTTTTCCAATATAATTATATGGACTAGGGATCCTCTAGCATTAGACACCGGGATTTTATAAAATAATATCCAAGCCGTTACTATATTGAGCTCGCAAAGCTAAGGGTTTAGAAGCAACTCCATGATCGCTCACAGATTATGATCCCAACTAAGATGAATTCCATATTAACTTAGCTCTGATTGTTATTATATATAAAAATCAAACACACTGTCAACTTATAAAATCTTAATGAACTATGGGAAAGTAGTGCAATATCTAACTTAAAAAAATGGCCTGGAATATTGAATACATATACAAAACAGTGAAAACCCTAATAATCTTAGAGAACATAAACCCTCCTGCAATATCATGCTTTATTATTTGTTTGTGCAGTGTGTTAATTGAAATGTCTCTTCATGACTGCAAATAAAATCATGAATCTATTTAAACCCTAACCCTAGATCTGAAATAGTCTACCATTAATTGCAAAATTTAGAACTGCAACCTGCATGAGGTCAATGAGAAGTAACATTAGTCATATAAAGAACAGAGATCGTAACTCAAAAACTTTAGCCAGAACATACATTGGGACATTGCAACCTATTTCCACAAAAATTGCAATTCAAATAACCTAAAAACTATCAGAGGGAAAAATAGAAATCCATGCACTAGCTGCCTCACTACATCACTGGACCGAGGATGGGAGCTGAAGAAGACGTGTTGCCTTATCTCTTGAAACGAACTAGTACTGATTTTCCAATACCTAAGATACTTGTTTGAACGTCCTACTACACGCCCATGAAACCTTACCTGGTAAGGAGAGGACACACTCCATGAACACGTGTTCCACTCACCAAATAAGTCCATCAACACGCCTCCCACTCACCTCTTCATGAACACGCGTCCCACTCTCATTCAATAAATACTTGGTAAATAACCTAAAATCATAGTAGAAAAACTTTTACAATAAAAATTTTAGGTGAAAAACTAAACATGTATTAAAAAATTTAAATTTTAGGTGAAAAACTAAACATGTATTAAAAAATTTAAATTACAGTAAAAATCTGATCACTTTAATAATTCTTTTTTATTTGAAAGCACAGCTTTTCATTTATTATGATGAAGAAGAATATTCGGAGCATGAAATAGTGTTCATTCAAAGCCCATTAATTCTAGCTCTTTTGAATCTGTAGTGTTCATTCAAAGCCCATTAATTCTAGCTCTTTTGAATCTGTGTACAATTATAAGCTTAATTAACATAATTAACATTAGTTATGAGATTTTCCTTTCTAAAAAAAAATATTTATATAAAACAGTTGAATTTTTATAAGGAAAAAATGATAAGCAAATAATTTTTTGAATTTTTTTTTATTCCATTTTAATAATCTCGTTGATAATAAAATATTTATATAAAACAGTTGATTTTTTATAAGAATTTCATTTATAATAAAATATTATATAAAACATTTATAATAAAATATTTATATAAAACAGTTGAATTTTTATAAGAAAAAAATGATAAGTAAATAATTTTTTGCAATTTGTTTTCATCTTTCTTTCGTTTATAAGAAAACAAAAAAGACATTGGAAATAAATGCAGTGGCGTCATCTGAAATTTTTATATCCCGTTGACAAATTTGTTGGGCGGGATTTGCACAAGGGTATATTTTGTTTGTTAGCGTATTCACCGTGTATACAATGACGTGCATAACTTCTGTTTTTCATTTTATAAGTTCATTGCGTGCATACAATTTTAAAAGGAAACGCAGATTGTTATTTTAAGATTGACATTTGGAAGAGTTCTGTTTTTCTTTTTTTTCATTTTATAAGTCCAAGGAAACGCACATTGTTGTTTTAAGAGTGACATTTGGAAGAGTTTTTTTTTTTTCATTTAAAAAAAATAGTTTGCTGTATTTTTTTTATTTTTTTTTCATTTTATAAATTCAAAGAAACTCAAATTGTTTTTTAAGAATGACATTTGGAAGAGTTTTTTTATTTTTATTTTATAAGAGTTTTTTTTTTTTTTCATTTTATAAATTCAAGGAAACTCAGATTGTTTTTTAAGAATGACATTTGGAAGAGTTTTTTTATTTTTATTTTATAAGAGTGACATCAGATTGTTTTTTTTTAAATAACATTTAGAAGAATTTTTATTTTTTTTTTAATTTTTAATTTTATAAAAGTGACATTTGGAAGAGTATTTTAATACAATCTTTATTGGATTGCAGATTCTGTTTATGATAAAAATAACAAAAATCAGATTCTGTTTATGATAAAAATAACAAAAATCAACGGTTGATTTTGAGTTATGTCCAAGTGACTTTATAATCTCTCGTCATTTTTTTTACAGCCATATATCATTTAGAGTGTTAATACAAAGTAGGACTTTTCAAAATTGGTGAATTTTTTGAAATTCCAAAATCTAAATAGAACACTAATATCTGTTGTCTTCTCTGATCTATCAAACTGGTTATAAATCCTATTAATATATTGTTTTATATACTAAGATAATAACAAGAAAACAACTTTGATACATATATAACCTATAAAATAAGGAAGATCATGCGTATTGAGGACTTGTTCCTTGATTGAAGCCTGTTTCTTCTAAATGGAAGTGTTCAATGGAACTTCTCCATGTAAGCTTGAATTCATAGGTGATACCAAAGACTAGATCAAAGAGGAGACCATATTTGGTTTGGCTCCTTGGTCAAATTATCAAAAAAAATAAATCAGAAGTCTCTAACAAGAGCATCTAAAATAGGGTGTGTTAGTATCACGTTACTATAGGTAAAATGGAGATCTCCAAACTCTTTCTTGTTGAAAACATTTGAGAAGTTGATGCATAAAAAGGCATAGTGGTTGGAATTGTCTCTAAGATAAAAGAACTGTTACTTTTCTATCAAATGCCCTTTTACATTATACATGATGCGATAAAGTGTTTTGGCAAACAACATTTTTTGCGATATTATAGTAATTTTTTAAATTTTTAGCATAGATAATTATAAATTTGTATTCATCTCCATGGTTACATGATTTTTTGGGAGAGTCTCCAAAGTAAAGATGATCATAATTAATTTGAAAAGTCTAAACACTTTAAAGCTAGATCAACTTCATTACTCACTTTGAATAAGTTTCATAAATTTCTAAGTCATCTATATATATATATATATATATATATAAACTTTCTTAATATGCTACATAATATGCTAAAGAAGATTACCCTCCTTACACCTTTAGCTGAAATTGCTCCTTCTTTATGTTATGGATGCCTTGTCTTCTTATCTTTTGGATTTGTTTTCTTCTACCCATCATTCCTTTTGGTATATTATCTTCCTCATATATGTAGCAATAGAGGAAGCACCAATTATCTATTGGTTTGGAGAACTGACACCCCAACACCGAGAACCATTGAACTGTGGTGTATTTTGGTTTGGATAACTAATGCCCCAACACCCAACACCATTGAACTATAGTATATTAAAAGATAAAAATATAGTTACAAAGAAGTTACAGGATGTTGGTGTAAATGACCAACTCCCTATAACCATAGACACATTAATTAGAGATGCAATTTTCTTATTCTAACACTCCTCGTTAATGACATCCTCTAATAAAATTAACTAGAACCATCACCAACTTCCCTTAGACTAAGATTTCTTCACTATGGGCTTCATCTTTGATGGTTTACAATGCATTGGATTCTCCATTAATCATAATTTGGTCGTAACCATCTCTCATTATGATAATACAATTCATCTCACATTCCCCTTCTTAATTGAAGATTCAAATTCTCTGATTCAATATCAGGCTAGCATACGAGTACACCAACCACCCTCATACCTACCAAGTGGTTCATTCCACAACTTGATGTTACATCCTCTCTATCCATGAGAGAGATACACCATGCACTATGACACTACATGTATGCTTGAATAACATGGCGTACAACAAACCTAGAGAGATCAAGTTGCTTATGGTTAGAATTTTACAACTAGGACCAAAAAAGTATTTGGGGTGTTGGGTACAACCGATCATGCACCCCCTCATTACAAAATTTTCATCACTTGGGTAGTCATATTGCTTCATTTCCCACACAATCTCTTGCCAATGCCTTCTCTCCACCGCTTCACAGTGGGTTCTAATATTCGTTGTTGACTCCGTACCAAAATTTGTGTTATGGATTCAATCTCCGCGACTTCTTTGATGAACCAAGAAAATCCTCATTCTTGTTGTTGGAGACCTTTCTTTCGGACTTCCTTATTCAATGGGTAACCTTTCTTCCCTTGGGATCTTTTCACCAAGTGGTTTTTTTACTTATCCTCTTCTCTCCACTTCGATCCTTCCTTTATCGTTTCAACTCTTGCTTCACTTCTTGCAGTGATCTATCGATCCTCCCTTTATCGCTCTGCTTCAATGATATATTTTCTTTCTTCCAGTGATTCTTTTGTTGCTAAGGGATTCTGTTGATCCTTTCTTCCGCCAATGCGATCTTTCACTTGGAATCTTTTCACCCAATGATTCTTTCTTCTATTTAGCACTTCACACTTCTTGTAACTTTGTGGTAGCAATTTTCTTGTAGAAAAGTGATTCGTATTTCCTTCCAGACTTCATGGATGGTACTGTAGATCAAATTCCTTCTTCACTCCACACAAATGTGTGATCTTTCTCCTTTCCTTTTTGCACCAATTTGATTTCAATCCAAATCGATTCAACTTCTTCATAGTCACACTCCACCTCCATGAGGTTAGTCTTCCTCACTCATTGTTTCTTTTTCTTATATTTACACAATATTTCAATATCACATGACCACATCTCATGCAAGTTGATCCTTTCACATAGAAAAAATATGTGCTTTGTATTTAGACAGTCTTTTAAAATTATGATAAAAATTTTCCTTTTATTTCTTCATGAATGCCAAAAAAAAATCGTATGTTATCCTTGAAAATTAAAATAAATCTCACATCCTCCAGTTTTAATTAAAATAATGTAGCTTCTTTGCTTCTCACATCTTCACATCTTCTCACATCTCCACATCGTCTTCTTCTTGTTTCCTTGTAGCTTGATATTTGCCCCAAATTCATTCTCTCAACTTTATCAATCCACTTTAATGATAATCCTCGACTACTTAACCGTCGCTCCACATAGTACCTGATCTGTTGATCTTTTCTTATGTTGATCCTTTCTTGCTTTATTAGTTTTTCTCCTTACAGATTGGTGATCTTGCTTTCATGGAAGGGTTTTTTCATTAATTTTGAATGCTACATAAACAATATAAGTGAGATGATGGAATAGAGAGACCTAGGAAGTAAGAGAATCGAGACATAGAGAATACAATAGATTCCCTTTCTCATCTCGATTAAATAAATTCCCAAAGATTTCTATTAAATGTAAACTCTTCAACCATACTTTGAAATAACCCATGTTGCTATGATTTTCTCCTTTCTTACATACACTTAGATGGATTGGTTTCTATGGAAGCACTCTTATTCCAGTGAACGACGATTAGATCTGGCGACTATGGGCAACTTTCCAAATCGCTCATTTCTCCTATTCTAGTGAACCATTTCTTATGCTCATCTCATTCAACAACCAAGGTTTACCAACTTTTAAGAGGCCATATCTCTCACTGGTTGTGGCTTTTCCAAACACTTTCCATTCTATCCAAATTTTCTCTTTTCATATCTTGGCATTACTTCTTTTGACACAAATGATATTCCATGTCAATCCTTTCTTCTTTATTACAAGAAGACTGACTATATTTCTTCATGATCCTTGAGCACCTTCTCCCTGTATTGCATCCTTTCTCAATGCCCTTCTTCCTCCACAATTCCTTGGGAACCTAGGCCCTCCTATGAGGGAGTGAGGCCCAACCCCACTCTCACACCACTTGTTGGTTTGGAGAAATAACGCCCTAAAACCCAACACCATTGAATTGTAGTATATTAAAAGATAAAAATATAGTTACAAAGAAGATACAATGCGTTACTATAACTAACCAACTCCCTGTAATTGTAGACAAACTAATTAAGGATGTAATTTCCTTATTTTAACACTCCCCTTTAATTACATCCACTAATAACATTAACTAAAACTATCACCAACTTCCCTTGGACTAACATTTATTCACTATGGGATTCGTCTTTGATGGTTTACAATGTATTAGACTCCCCCTTAATCATAACTTAGTCCTAACCATCTCATATTATCATATTACAATCTGTTAAGAACCAAAAACCTGAATACAAAATACTACAATAGTACCAAAGATATCTGAATACAATCACCACAAAAGATATATAGAACAATATAGGAAACCACCACTTTATTATATCAAAACCCTTGGGGTAGGGAAACACCATACAATGGATCCTATTATGGAAGGGATCATCTCCTGTTCACTTGCCTCTTCGAGGGGGATTCCTCCTAATGAGCTTCAACTCCAAATACAATACTTCTCTTCATATCCCATTGGATTGCTTGAAACCCTTTATATAGTGCTACCATTATCTAAGAACATTCTAGAGGATGAATATTCTAGAAGCAGAACCTTCTAAAAAGTCCTCTTACATTTATTATATCTAACTACCATAGTGGGACTTATTTATTACTACAGTGGACCTAGTACACCTTACATTGAATGACATCCATTGTTATCACTATGGGCCCTCTGATCCCCCCCCTAATACCTCTCTAGCTACCTAGCATTACATCTCCCTTATGAAATATTTTTCCTCAACGCTTGATGTACAACCATATACCAGGGTCTCATGGATAAGTGTTAACCATAGTGATGAAGTAGACTAGAGAACGAGGGTCCCATTGAGAAATCAAAGCCACCATGTTGAAGTAGTCCAACCGCCATTGTAAACCAGGGTCCCATGTCTAAGTGCTCATGTGTACTCCACACGGAAGATATTGGCACCCAATAAAAAACTGAAAATGATGCTCCCAATACTAAAACCTATCACGTGGATCCAAATAAGAATATCCATCCACATAGTGGGAAAGGGTCAAAGATGAATCTGGAAGGAACAATACCATTGTAGAATATGCAGGTTGGACGTTGGTAATCATAAATATCTCCTGAGTTGGGACATTGTTGTTCACTACAGAAGGTGGAGTAGAGTCATCAAATAAAATAAGGAAGTGGTTGTCATCCCAGAAATGACAACTATCCATATACCAATCATCGCAATCGGCCTCAAAATCATACCAATCATATATTTCTTGATTATATTCATCCTTGATGTCCGTCTTAATAAATATATCCTGCATGTTATCCAATGAATCTTTAATACTACGGAAACTATCATTGAGTTCGTTCTACAAAGTCATGCAATGTGTCATTCAATGTGTCATACAATTGGGCTTTGAATGCTTTAGTCATCTGTATAATTTCTTCAAGGGTTTGAGAGGAAATAACCATTGGAAGAACCAAATAAAATATACCAAAAGAAAGATCTTAAAACAATTTATTCAATGGCATTGATCTGGTAACAATCTGAGCACCCTATGAAAAATTATGAACTTTGTAGTCTCGCCGTCGTCACAAAAAACCCAAAAAAATAGTTGATTTTAAATCAACGATATATTCACTTACAGAGCTCCAATGTGGACAATTTGTTTTTTGAAATTGGGTGAAATTGTGAGAGGAACTCATATATGGAATTTGTTTTGAAAAAACCAGCCTCAGATGCTACAGAAATCAGAAAAATCACGCGGTCGTCCGCGGGAAAAAAAAAAAAAAAAAAAAACCTCTGAAAATTGTAGATTTTAAAATGCAAATAACTTGACTTTTCGGACTTCGTTGCAAACAATTTGTTTTTAACTTGCATATTTTTATGAGAGAAAATCATATCTACAACCAATGTTTTCAAATTTTGCACCAAAACCTAAATAAATCATCCGTAATGTCGCAAACCTCTTTTAAAAAAAAAAAACAAATCTGCAAAAAAAATATTTGCCCACACTTCCTGTCAAGGAAAGTGCTCTAATACCACTTGTTAAGTACCAAATACCTTAATAAAAAATAAAACAATAGTACGAAAAATATATGAATACAATACCCACACAAGATATATGGAACAATATAGAAAATCACCACTTTATTATATCAAAACCCTTGGGGTAGGGCAACACCATATAATGGATCATATTATGGAAGAGATCCTCTCTTGTTCACTTTCCTCTTCGAGGGGTCTTCCTCCTAATGAGCTTCAACTCCAAATACAATACTCTCTTCATATCCCATTACATTTCTTGAAACCATTTATATAGTGCTACCATTACCTAAGAACATTCTAGAGGAGGAATCTTCTAGAAGGAGAACCTTATAAGAAGTCATCTTACATTTATTATATCTAAATACCATAGTTGGCCTTATTTAATACTACAATGGACCTATTCCACCTTACATTGAATGGCCTCCACTATTATCACTATGGGCCCTCTTCCCCCCCCCAATACCTCTCTAGCTACCTAACATAGAACCAAAGACCTTGATACAAAATACTAAAATAGTACCAAATATATTTGAATACAATCACCACACAAGATATATGGAACAATATAGAAAATTACCACTTTATTATATCAAAACCCGTGGGGTAGGGAAACACCATACAATGTATCCTATTATGGAAGGGATCCTCTCCTGTTCACTTGCCTCTTCGAGGGGGCTTCCTCCTAATGAGCTTCAGCTCCAAATGCAATACTTCTCTTCATATCCCATTACATTTCTTGAAACCCTTTATATAGTGCTACCATTACCTAAGAACATTCTAGAGGAGGAATCTTCTAGAAGCAGAACCTTCTAAGAAGTCCTCTTACATTTATTATATCTAACTACCATAGTGGGCCTTATTTCATACTACAGTGGACTTAGTCCACCTTACATTGAATGGCCTCCACTATTATCACTATGGGCCCTCTACCCCCCCTCCTAATACCTCTCTTGCTACCTAACAAAATCCATCTCACATTCTCACATTCAATCGAAGATTCAACTTTTATGATTCAACATTAAGCTAGCATATGTGTACACCTACCACCCTCGTACCTACCAAGTGTTTCATTCCACAACTTGATGCCACATCCTCTCTATGCATGAGATGGATAGACTATGTGTTACAATGCTACATGTATGCTTGAATAATAGGGCTTACAACAAACCTAGGGAGATCAACTTGTCTATGGCTAGACTTTTACAACTAGGACCAAAAAACTCTCTGGGATGTTGGGTACAACCAATCATGCATCCCCTCATTACAAAATTTCATATTAGGTACAACATTTCATTGCTTAGGTAATCTTATTTCTTCATTTTCCATGCAATCGCTTGCCAACACCTTCACTCCAATGCTTCATAATGGGTTGTTGATCATTTCTTGGTTTATTGGGTTTTCTCCTTGTAGACTGGCGATCTTGATTTCATGGAAAGGTTCTAACCGTCATATTTTCTCCTTGCTTCTATATGCTCAGATGACTCGACTACTCCAGTAGCACTCCTATTCTAGAGAATGGCAACCAATTCTAGCATCTCTAAGAAGCTTTCCAAATCACCCTTTTCTCTTATTCCAGGGAACCACAACTTTTGTTCATCTCATTCAACTTCTAGGGTTTACCAACTGTTGAGCAGCCATATCCCTCGTAGGATATGGCTTTTCCATATGCTTTCCATTCTGTCCAAATTTTCAGTTTTTAGATCTTGGCATTGCTTCTTCCAACACACATGATATTCCCTATTGATCCTTTCTTATTTATTGTAGGGATACTGACTATATTGATCCACCATCCCTGGGTACCTTGTACCTATCTTGAATTCTTTCTTAGCATGCTTATTTCTCCATGATTCCTTGGGCACCTAATGTTGGTTATGGGATTCATAGGTCCTTGCTTTCAGTCGTGTTTATACCCTATGAATACTTTACACCCCAGAAGTATGTACACTCTTTCACGCAGAGGAGTGAAAAAGGGGGGTACCCCTTCTGCGGGGTCTGAGGGGGCTATTCCCCCAACTGGGGGGTTCAGGGGTAGCATTCCTCGAAGAAAAAATTTCCTTGTAAATGTATATTGTAATTTCATTGTAAATTTGGACCGTTTATTATAAGGTCGCAGATCTAATGGTAGAAATTATGTTAGGGTTTTTTTCCCTAGAAGGCAACCCTCTGTTATGAGGGAAATGTATTGAGGCTATGCATTATGGTGAGTACTGTATTCTGAGAGAGGAGGTTATGAGAGAAAGAAGACGAAGTTACAATGGGTTTTGTTGTAGGTTGTATACCTTCATTTGATGGATAATAATAAAGGAAGGATCTGGAAATTTCTCGAGTGGACGTAGCCCACACTGGGTGAACCACATAAATTTGTGTCTCCATTGTATTGTGTATCTTCTGTGTTTTATTTCTTCATTTGTTTTATTTTATTGCTCCGCGGTCTTGTTTTTCTAAAAACTAGTATCAGAGCGAAAGGTAACTTGCAGGAAAAGAGGGTTCCTGGTTCAAGTGGGAGAAATGTCGGAAGATGGAAAGTTTAGGTTCAAGAAATTTAACAACCAAAACTACCAGTTATGGAAGATGCAGATGGAAGATTATTTATATCAGAAGGATCTATTCTTACCATTGGGCAAAGTAGCAAAGAAGACGACGGCCATGAAGGACGAAGAATGGGAGATTCTTGACAGAAAGTCTCTAGGAATGATACGACTGAGCTTGGAAGCATCGGTGGATTTCAATATTTTGAAAGAAAAGACAACGAAGGATCTGATGGATGCGTTGGCTAAACTGTATGAAAAAACCTCGACGTCTAATAAGGTATTTCTAATTAAGAGATTATTTAATATGAAGATGTCAGAAGGTGGGTATGTTGTAGATCATTTAAATGAATTTAATACAGTTACTAATCAACTAAGTTCTGTAAAAGTGGACTTTGATGATAAGGTTAGGGCTCTTCTAATCTTGTGATCATTGCCATAAATCTAGAACGACTTGGTCATGGTTGTAACTTACTCTATCTCTGGTTCAAATACTTTAAAATTTGATGATGTTGTTGGTGTTATCCTTAGTGAGGAAATGCGACGGAAAAGCACAGGTGAGACATCAGGTAATGCGTTGAACATGGATAACAGGGGAAGACAAAAGGATAGAGGAAAGGGCTTAGGGAACCGTGAGAATTCTAGGAAGGGAAGATCCAATTCCAGACATGGAAAGATAGAGTGCTGGAATTGTGGGAAGAAAGGACATATGAAGAAAGACTGTAGAGCTCCAAAGAAACAAAGAGATGGACAACAGGAGAGAAATCAGGAAGCAAATGTAATAGGTGATGTGTTACAATATGCTTTGATTCTTTTTGTAGATAATATTTATGAGTCTTGGGTAGTAGATTCAGGGGCTTCATTTCATACCACACCCCATAGGAAACATTTTCTAGATTATGTTCAAGGTGATTTTGGACAGGTTCATTTGGGTGATGATGCACCATGCAAAATTGTTAGAATGGGAAAGGTAAAAATAAAGCAACGCAATGGAAACCAATGGTTGTTGAAAGAGGTAAGACATGTTCCAGATTTAAGGAAAAATATGATTTCAATAGGGCAGTTGGCAAGTGAAGGTTGTGTATACATATTTATAGATAAGACGTTGAAGGTCATCAAATGATCATTGGTGATAGGAAAAGGAGAGAAGGTAGGTACATTGTATTTATGTACTGGTAATACTGACTCTTCTATCTCTTTAGCTTCTACATGAGTGGATACAACACTCTGGCATCATAGGCTGGGACACATGAGTAAGAAGGATATGCAAATACTTCACAAAATAAATTTGCTGCCAGATCTTAAACAAATTTATTTGGACTTTTGTGAGCATTGTGTTTATGGAAAACAGAAGAGAGTTAGATTTGCCAAAGTCAGCAAAAGAAGAATGAAAGGTTAGAGCTTGTGCATACAGATGTATGGAGACCAGCATAGGTATCATCTCTTGGTGGATCTCATTATTATGTTACTTTTACTGATGATGCAACTAGAAGAACTTGGGTTTATTGCATTCGACAAAAATCTAATGTTTTTGATACTTTTAAGAAATGGAAAGCTTTAGTTGAGAATGAGACAGGAAAAAGTTTGAAGTGTCTCAGATTAGATAATGGATGTGAATATTGCAGCAAGGAGTTTGATGATTACTATTCATACCATGGGATTCGTAGAGAGAAGACAATTCCAAGAACACCACAAGAAAATGGTGTGTCAGAAAGGATGAGCATGACAATCATGGAGCGTGCAAGGAGTATGAGATTGCATGCTGGTTTTCCCTTACAGTTATGGGTAGATGCTGTAGATACTATTGTTTACTTAATAAATAGAGGACCTTCAATCTCTTTGGATGGTAGAATTCTAGAGGAGGAATGGACATGAAAAAAGGTAAACTATTCTTTTTTGAAAAATTTCAGTTGTGAAGCATTTTTCCATATTGATAAAGAAAATAGAACAAAGCTTGAGTCTAAATCCAAGAAGTGTACCTTTATTGGATACGGTGTTAATGATTTTGGTTATCGATTATGGGATTATGAAAATAAAAAAATCATTAGGAGTAGAGATGTCATATTCAATGAGAAGGTCATGTACAAAGATTAGTTGTAGCGAAAGAAACAGGAAGAAGAAAAACAAGAATACACAGTGCTTGATGAGATCACTGAAAAAGAAATTCCAAAGGAACCTGAAAATCAAAATGTACAACAACAGGAGTAGCAGGTACCTCAAACACCTGCAAGTGTTGTTAGAAGATCTGTCAGGTTAAGTATACCCCCTGAACGATACTCTCCTTCATTGTATTATTTATTGTTGACTGATTCTGGTGAACCAGAATGTTATGAAGAGGTAATGCAGGTATACACCAAAAAGAAGTGGGAGCAAGGCATGAAAGAGGAAATGGATTCCTTGGAAAATAAATAGACTCGGGACTTGGTTCAGTTGCCTGGGGGAAAGAGAGCATTGCAGAATAAATGGGTTTACAAGTTGAAGGAAGAAGATGGAGGAGAAAAGTGGTACAAGGCTAGACTTGTTGTAAAGGGGTGTGCACAAAAGAAAGGTATAGATTTTGATGAAATATTTTATCCTGTTGTTAAAATGACTTCAATTAGGACTATTTAATTCTTGTGGTAGTAGAATATTTTCATCTTGAACAGTTAGATGTAAAAACAACTTTTCTCCATGGGGATTTGGAGGAAGAGATTTATATGCAGCAGCCATAGGGGTATGAGGTCAAAGGGAAGAAGAATTTGGTATGCAG
>SNQJ01S0005935.1:17034-45402 GCA_010110895.2 Picea sitchensis | reverse complement strand
AGATCCAGGGGGTCTATCCCCCTGAAGGAAAAATTGTCTTGTAAATGTATATTTTAATTTCATTGTAAATCTAGACCATTCATTATAAGGTCTCAGATCTAACGGTAGAAATTATGTTAGGATTTTTTTTCCTAGAAGGCAACCCTCTGTTATGAGGGAAATGTATTGTGGCTATGCATTATGGTGAGTATTGTATTCTGAGAGAGGAGACTGTGAGAGAAATAAGAGGAAGTTACAATGGGTTTTGTTGTAGGTTGTATCCCTTCATTTGCTAGATAATAATAAAGGAAGGACCTGGCAATTTCTCTGGTGGACGTAGCCCACACTGGGTGAACCATCTAAATCTATGTCTCTATTGTATTTTGTATCTTCTGTGTTTTGTTTTTGCATTTGTTTTATTTTATTGCTCTGCAGTCTTGTTTTTCTAACACCTAGGTCCACACCCACTCTGATACCACTTCATTTGGAGAACGAATGCCCCAACACTCAGCACCATTGAACTGTAGTATATTAAAAAATAAAAAAAATATAGTTACAAATAATTTACATGACATTAGTATAATTGACCAACTCCCTGTAACCATAGACATACTAATTATGGATATAATAACCTTATTTTAACATTCTCACCATTCCTCTTGGCATGTTGTCTTCCTCATATATGTAACATTGGACGAAGAATGTAAGTGAGAATACCTCTATTTATATGGGTGGATGGGAAGATTGTTAGGTAGCAGAAGCATATACTGAGCAATATTTTAATAGCAAAGAAAAAAACACACAACAATCACATCAATTGAACACAATGTTTACGTGGAAACCCTTCTAAGTGAAAAAAACATGGGGCGGTGATAATTAATACTCTTATTAATAAAGGCATAATCACAATAGCCAAACACATGCTTACAAACATCCTCTCACTCTCTTCCCAAAAACTACGCTACACTACATTACTTTCTTTCGTCCTTTCTCTATATTCACCTCTATGGGTATGCATAGATACATAGTATCTATTAAACAATTAGACACAATGATTACAACCTGATCCACTAGTTACACAAATTGATCATTGTATTTTTCGTGCATGCACATTATATTTTTAACTAATGATGTGTGCATGCATCCGCATGGGAAATTAGTTGGAAGTTTCAACAATCTCCACCTTGAAAATAATTTACCTGATATATCATGCCCGAATTAATTCATCACCTTTTTTGCAAGTCAAGAGAATCTAAACACCATTGTAGCTTCTCTAACAAAACTGTTTTCGTAAAAATGTCTGCAGAATTCACTTTTGTATGGACCTTTTCAAGAGCCACTCCCCCTTCATCAAAAACCTGTCTTACAAAATGATATATAATAGAAATATGCTTCGTCTTAGTGTGATAAGTTAGATTTATAGCTAAATGAATAACACTTTGACTATCACATAATACTTTCACTTTGTCCTTCATCCTTCCAAACTCACCCAACAAAACTTTTAACCAAATTTCCTCCTTGCATGCATGAGATGCATCCATATATTCTGCCTCAGTAGTGGATAAAATAACTATTCTTTGAAGCTTTGACATCCAACTAACAGGTCCTCTTGCAAGAGTAAAGACATAACCTAAAGTAGATCTCCTTTTATCTAAGTCACCTGTAAAATATGAATCTACATAACCGCAAACTAAATCACTGGAACCATCATAGGTGATAGAATAATTACTTGTGCCCCTAAGATACTGAAGCACCCATTCCACTGTTTCCTAATGATCTTTACTTGGATTTGTCATATATATATTGAAAACACCAACTGCATGTGAAATATATGGTCTAGTACTCAGTACCACATACATCAAACATCCTACTGCATTAGCATATGGTACACGAGACATATATTCCTTTTCTTCATCATTACTAGGACATAAACTTTAAGAAAGATTGAAATGGAAATCCAAAGGGATTTTTACGGGTTTCATATTATTCATACCGCATATCATAAACAAATTCTCCACGTAATTTTGTTCCAATAACCACAACTTACCATATTTATTGTCTTTGTGTATCTCCATTCCCAAGATCTATTCTTCTACTCCTAGATCCTTCATATCAAAATTCCTAGCCAACTGAGTCTTTAACCTGTTGATCTTGATCATGCTTCTGCTTGCAACAAGCATATCGTCAACATATAAAACCAAAATAATGAATATGCCACTTTCCAACCTTTTAAAGAAAACACAATTATCATATTCACTTCTTGTAAAGTTTTGGATCGCCATGAAGGAATTAAACTTCTTGTACCATTTCCTGGGAGACTGCCTAGGGCCATACAATGAATTCTTGAGTTTGCAAACAAACCTTTTATTTCAATCCTGAAAAAACCCTTACGGTTGTTCCATATATATATCCTCATCCAAATCTCCATGTAGAAACATTGTTTTGACATCTAGCTACTCTAACTCAAGATCAAGTAAAGCAACTAGTGCTAACACAACACAAATTGAAACAAGCTTCACAACTGGTTAAAAGATTTCATGAAAATCAATACCTTCCTTTTGAGAATACCCTTTTTCTACTATCCTTTCTTTATACCTTTCAACTTTATCATCAACGCCATTTTTTAGTTTGTAGACCCACTTGCAACCAATAATCTTCTTTTCCTTTGAAAGTTCTACTAGCTCCCATGTTTTATCCCTCTCTAAGGCATCCATATCTTCTTTCATAGCTCAATTCCATTTAACACTTTCAAATACCTTCATTTCTTCCTGATAACAACTAGGTTCTCCATCATTAAAAACCACAGCCATAGATGAAACATAATCATCATACCTTGTAGGAGCATTCCTGACCCGTGTATATCTCCTTAAAGATGGTTGAGGCATATCCATTGTTTCCTGAATATTTTCTACATATTCATCTTTTTCTTCTGGAACTTCTTCATGCTCCTTTTCTGAAGATGGCTGAGTCTCCAACTAAATTTTTTGAACCTAGGCTACTTGTTCTTGTCTCACTTCAAAATCTACCAGGTCTGATTTTATGAGTGAGGATTCATCAAATACTACATCTCTTCTTATGATGAGTTTGTGGGTAGTAGGATCCTACAATATTTACCCATTAACTCCATCACCATAACCAACAAAGAAATATTTCTTTGATCTAGGATCTAACATAGAACACTGATCTTTATAAATAAGAGCATAAGCATCACAACCAAATACTCTCATATTTTAATAATCGTACGAATGACTTGTCCATACCTCTTCTGGTATCTTACAATTTATTGCAATTGATGGTGATCGATTTATTAGATAGCAAGTTGTAAGAACTAATTTTTCCAAAATTCTTGTTGCAACTTGGCATTATTGAGAATGCTCTTTGCTCTATCTAGAAGAGTTCTATTCATGCATTCAACAACACCATTATGTTGAGGAGTATAAATTGTGGTCTTATGTATTTCGATCACAGCTTCCTTTCAATAGTTCTCAAATTCCAGAGATGTGAATTTGCCTTCATTATCTATTCTTAAACACTTGATTGACATGTCAGTGCTCTTTTTAACCAAAGCTCTGAATTTCTTAAAAGTATTAAATACATCGGCTTTTATTTTGAGTAATTAGATCCACACCTTTCTAGAGTAATCATCTATAAATGTCACAAAATATGACGATCCTCCAAAATAAACTATAGGGGATGGTCCCCAAACATATGAATGAATGTAATCAAGGATATCTTTGCTTATATGTATTCTTGGTTTAAAGTTTTGTCTACACAGTTTTCCAAAAACACAATACTTGTAAAAATTTAAATTCAGAAACTTTAAACTTGGAAGTGACTTATGATCAATCAATATCTTAATCCATTTCTCTCTCATATGACCCACACATTGATTTCATAAATGATTAGAGTCACTTGCACCTTCAGATGCTACCACTGCTTTATTTATTTCAGTCCTTCCTTCAAGCTGATAAAGGGTCTCGATCCTCTTTTCCTTCATGATTACTAAGATGCCTTTGGACACCTTCAATACTCCACCTTGAGTTGTACACTTATAACCAATAGAGTCATACCTCTAAGTTCAGGTACATACCTCACATTTGTTTATATTATTATAGTACCATCATGCATTTTAATATGGATGCTACCAACCCCAACAATTTTACAAGAAAAATGATTTTCCATAAAAAACAATACCATCATCAATAGATTTGTAAGTTGAGAACCAATTTCTATGAAGATGGATGTGGTTGGATGCACCAAAATATAACAACTAATGTTGATGTTGATGTGAAAATCACAAGTATCCAATACCTCATCAACCATACCTGAACATGAACTCGAACCTAAACATGTTTCAATTGAATTAGCTTCCTTTGCTTCCTTTGCTTCCTTTATGGAGTCCTCTTTGGATGATTTTTGTATTTTCAAGAAATCCTTCTTGAGATGCTCAGATTTGCCATAGAACCAAACAAAATTCTTACCATTTTTTCCTCTTGACCTAGATCTTGATGTACCTCTCTAATCTTGTCCTCTTTCTGTAGATCGACCTTTGACCACCATTGCTTCCATTGTTGAGGTTTATTTATTGGAGCTTCTCCTCATTTCCTTAAACAATAGAGCTCCCACAATAGTATCATAATCAATTACATATGTTGTCCTAAACGAAATAGATGTCAATAGATGATCCCATAACTCAGGAAATGACACAATAGTGTAACTTCCTTGTCCTCATTTTCTGTATTTTACTTCCATACTAGATAATTGAAAAATAAAAGTATTGAAAACATTTAAATGATCATTAATATTTGTACCTTCTTTCATCCATAAGCTATGCAACTATCTCTTCAAGAAGATTGTGTTCGTTAAGGAATTTGTCATATAAAGACTTTCCATCTTACTCCATAAGCCTATTGTTGTTTCCTCTCCTACGATGTTAAACAAAAATTCATCTTCCAAACATAGATGAATGGTACTGAGAGTTATAGAATCTACATCATCCCAATCCTCATCTGAAATACCCGCTGGTCTCTTTGACTTGCCCGCCAATGCCTTTTTCAATCCTTATTGCACAAGCAGATCCCGCATCTTGAGCTTCCATAACCGAAAATTATTTTTTCCACTGAATTTCTCCACCTCAAACTTTGAACTCTGCACTTTTTCCATAAGTACAAACCGCGCAAAAAAAACCCACAGCTTATAATAAACCAAACTCTTTATAAGATATGTAAGAACCAATCTTTTTTTTTTTGTAAATAAAAATATATATTAACTTGCCTTAGCAGAAAAATTGCATCTCTGAATATACATGATAGCATGTCAGTTGTTTTGCCATCGTGGTGGAAACCAGAATGCATGGACGTGATAACTGTCCATATTTCCAAAACTTAAAGAAAAAGCGACTACTATCAACATACAAACAAGGGAACTTGCCACGTTTTTTGCATCTATCGTGGAAACCAGAACAAGAGGTCAACTGAGTGCCCTGACCACCTATCATACATAAACCTATTAGACCTAAACTAGAGACTAATGTAGGAAAAATTCGCAAAAAATTAGCCATTAAACCAGAGAAAAAAACCTGTGAGAATGTTAGGAATAGGGCGAGCCCGAGCGTCCATCTTGACAGAGTCTAAAGGTGAATGGTTGGAAGCAATTCAGGCAACAACTCTTCTCAGGATCGCTTGACAGAGAATCATAGATGGCGTCTAGACATTTTCTGAAGAAACTCTAGCGGTGTTGCTCCTTGGCCAGGTCCCTTCTCATCTCGAAGATTAAGACCAAGTGGTCTTCCGTGAGTCTGTAGGAGTCTAGAGCTAGGTCACTATGGTCATTTTGAGCCTAGTTTTCTTCCATAGTGGAAGCGGCAGAGTTATAAAAAGCAACAGAGTCCGTGACAAGGTCTTCATCCATGGTGGCGGCGAATTTTTTCCCTGAGTGGTCCTCCATAGGTAAGGCTTCTTCTTCCACAATGTAACCCGTCGCAACTAACTCCTAAAAGGGACTAGTGGTAGGCTGGTCCTCTAGGGTGGTTGAAGGTTTGAAAGACAGGAATTCTGCCCAATTGGGTGGAATTTCTTCTTCCACCAGGCATACACCATGGAGACTCTCAGTGTTGGGGGGACCAGGCTCCTGTTGAGCTTATGTGAACCAATTTTTCCTAGAGGAACTCGGATGTTCGCCATATGGAATGAGATCTCGAAAGGCATGTCCCAGGATATAGTGAGTGCCATGGATACCCTCTATACTGGGAGGCCAAGGTTCTCTAGAAGCTTGCGCAAACCAATTCTTCCCCAAAGAGCTCAGATGGTCCCTGCTTGGCGTGAGAGCTCGAGATGTAGGACCTGGGCAGTTGTGCCGAGTTTTCCTGTTTATCGAGGCATGGTTGCGCAGAGCACTAGGAAAGCTGAAATTCTGACTGAGCACGCTAAATCTTGGAACATAATTAACAAAATAATGTTGTGCTTTGGGCCTAGGTGCCCCATATAAAACTTCTCGCACGACGAAAAGACTAGAAGGGAGGAGGTATTGATGGCTCTGGTAGCCATTAGTGCAGGTGTAATTTCCATAACCAAAATCAAAGACGAGGAACCGAGCCTGAGCTTCCATTAAATCCCAACGCATTAAACCTTGGCTCTCATGCAGATTGACCATCACAAATGGATAGAGGGGAGGATGGCGACGAAGGGATTTAACTGCCCTCATAATCGCACCATCCATTGACGTGTGTGACCCATATGTCACCCCATCCAGGATATGTAAGAACCAATCTTAAAATTCAAGATTAAATTAAAAAAAGTTTAAACTCCAAAAATATATTTAAAACAATATATATCTTAAAACCCTTTTTAAAAAACATTCACTTTCAAAACATCCACTTCTAATAATGATCTTATATATATATATATCCACTTCACCTTTTATTAGTCCGTGCCTCATGTTAGGGAGTATAGCTTTCTCCTCGTAGTTAAAAGGCTATTACCTGATCCATTTTGGAATATTACTAGGTACATTTTGTCACCAACTAAAAATATTTTCCAATGTTTTGAATAAACATTTATTTTTTTAATTATTTTTAAAATATAAGTATTTTTTTTTATTTTATCAATGTTTTGATTGATTACGCCGAAAGGCGTACACCTATTGACAGGGGTTTAGTGTTTAATAAGTTTTCTATGGACAGAATTAAATATGGCTGGAATATTCTTAGTAGTCACACAAAATAAATGGCTGTGATTTCAATCATTAACTTCCTATCTATTAAAAAGACATCAGTTTATGTGTTTACTTTTTTACATTTACCTAATCATATTTAAAAATTACTTTGATAGCTAACTGATTGCCATGTAAGTGATTAACATAAATTAAAATATTAACACCAGATAAATGAAGCCCAACAGTTTATTTGTTAATAGATAATAAAATTTAATATATTTTTTTAAAGATTCATTTCATCTTCTCAGCCTTTAGGCGTTCACCAGCAGCTATTTTACTGCTGTGCTAGTTTAACAATTGTGATGAGACTTTATTAGTCCTAGTGTGTTTAGTTTTTTTTCAGATAATGATAAATAAAAATTATAAAATAGACACATACATCCTAACTAACATAGGGTTTTGGCAGTGAATGCAGGTATTGTTGGTCACTGAAGATGTTACCTCTATCATTGTTGGCTGAAAATTATGAGAATTATTGAGAGGTTCTTGTCATCCTCACACCGGCTGAAAATTATTGAGAGATTCGAGTCACCGTCGCACTATTCTTCAGTATTCTTCTACAATGTGAGGTCGTTGCAGAAGCATACGAACGTGCTTTTCCAAAACAGTAACAAGTAATAATGTTCTTCTCCATTGTGAAATCAGAGGTCCCTGCCCAAGTATAGGAGTTTTTCCAAAGCACTAACAAATATTCCAAGTCCCTGCTTCAGGATTCATGCACCCTATTACTAGAACTAATGACAGGCATAAGTTCTTACCTGTGTCCTGAGTTGTATTAGCATGCACTTGTATTCTTCTCCATTGTGACGTGTCTTCCCAAGTATGTATGTGGGACCTCCATAGCGATTCAAAGGTTGAGCACTTGGTGAGAACTCAGTCTTCCACAACTTTCTTCTTTAGTTCGTCTAGCTTCTCTAGAGTGAAGTAGAAGGATCTGTACACAATTTCTTTGTTGTGGAGCTGGGTGGACTCTGGAGATTTATGTTCTCTCTGCGAATTCTAGGTGGGGTAGGCCACCTATTGTTTTAGCCGAGGAGTTGACGAATTCCATATCTGTTCAAAAGAAATTGAACCATCCACTGAGTTAAAAAGAAGTGCCTTAAATTATTTTTGTTTTCCAAATTCCAACCAAGTCCATCATAAATGAAATGGAACGATTCAATGAGTTAAGAGGAAAGGCCTTCAATTATTTTTGTTTTCCAAATTGAAGGCGTTGGGATTTCACAACACGAGTATATTCCTGGTCACTCATATAAACAAACACCTCAGAAGTTGCACAAGTGGAGATAATATGTACCCATCCTGCTCCTCTTCCTCTGGCGAAGTCGGATTGAAGTCCAAAGCGGATGTGTAGGGGCTGGCCTGCCCCTACCCTCCATGCCTTATGATTGGCTTTCTTTAAAGGCTTTCCTGGCTTCATCTGGCCGGCTAAAGAAAAACCCCCATTAGGCCTGTGTGTTCCTGCCTTCCCCATCCCGCTCGCTTAAGGTAGGTCGGCTAGCCTTCTTTAGACCCGATATTCATTATTATCTAGTTCTTGGATACAAGGAAGGGCTAATAAATCTTGAGTAATCTGTGCAGTAGCAGGAACCGACATATCTTGTAGAATCTCTATGTGAAGTATTCTTTTTTAGAGACTCCCAAAATGCCCGCTCCACCGAAATATGGACAATGTCGCTCCAAAAATTCATTTCTGAAACCGATGATGACCTCGACTAGGAGGCGATGGAGACCTCTTCCTTATTCTTTATTCCTGGCCTTGTTACTGTTACTGTTATTGCCAAGAGAGGGAAAATTCCAAGGGAGTTCACCGGGCATATCTAGAGGTGACGAGCTGAATCTGGTGGGGAAAAAGAGAAAACGCAGATGGAATGGAGGGTGCAGAATCCAGAAATTGAAGTTGGTGTTGGGGCCTCTCAGGCAATAAACTACAACATGGTAAGCGTCAAGCAGTTCGGTCGTTTTGTAGGGGCCGAGCCATGTCTTCGCTCTGGTTTTGTAGGAGCCGAGCCATATTTTTGTAGGAGAAGGGCTATAATACTTACAAGGCAGCCCGACATACAAGGAAAACCGACATAGAAGGAAGCCATGAAAACAAGCAAGTCCGGTGTTGGTTTATACATAACTTGTCAAAGTTTAAAGACTGGTGTCACCATGTCAATTATAATCGATATACATTTAGAATAAAAAATAAAATCCTATCTACTCTTGTGAGATCCATGCAACCAACTAAGCTACATCGTGCTAAACTTTCCAATGAGGAATATAGTGCTAAAATTTTCAATGGTAATTGATGGATGTGGCTGGCGCGTTATGTACAACAATTGGACGCTCAACCTGGTTCTTTAAATAAAATACTCCACCTTGCGAAAACCAGATTTTCTTCATAGCAATAGCAGAGAAATTGCTTTAGTCTCAGAATTCCCACCTTCATTTTCTTCCAAGACGAGGAATCCCCAAAAAGTAGTTGTGTGCAGAATTATTGCTAGGTTAAATATCACAGACAATACCTGTGGGAGATTTGAGAGAGCGTGGGTGTCTTTCCCTTTGATGAGGTTTTTTCAATGCATGTTATATTACGTAGACCATCTATTTGCAATAGTGCAGTTCCCAGGTAAAGCTTTTATATATGGCAATCGATGGTGTTGCCCTCGAGGGCATAGATGAATCCACAACGCTCTCGACGTTTCTCGGGTGGAAAAAAATGAAGCTGATGCGACTACTGAACAGAGAAGACTGAAGACTGCCTCAAAAAGGAGAAAACTGAAGCATGTGATTCAAATGACATTAATTTCAGTTTTTTCCTTCTTCAACAACGCTCTACTTATGAAAATATTAATGAATATAAATCAAGTCTAAAATTATAATTTTGTGACGATGAGACTAGATGCCCAGGAGTGTTATATGTTCTTGCGAATAAACGTTCGCAAAATATCAAATGCTCACATATAAGCTTCGACCAAAACAAGGTTGGCAATACTTTATTTATCTTATATTGACACTCAGTACTAACGCTCCCTTTGTATTGTTGGAGGCGTCAAGCAACGCTCCCTATGGACGTCGTGGGAAGCGTCTGTCCTTCATAATTTTTTATTTTGCAAGTGTGGGGAGGGTTAACGCTCCTGTAACTAAGCTTAGGGAGTCAAGGACACAACTAAAGCTTCTCTGCATTAAGCAGCTTTAACCAAAAAAAAATTGGTTTGAATATTTTTTTTTCCACAAAACCACATCTCTATACCATTTGTTAGAAAAGAAAAGTAAGATTTTGATAGAAAAGAAAACAAGACACAATCACTTCAATTGCACACAGTGATTTAAGTGGAAACTGTTTTAGGGAAAAAACCCACATGGCAATGATAATCGGTGTTCTTATTGATCAAGGGAGAATTACAATAATCAAACACAGGCTTACAATCATCCTCACTTTTTTCCCATAGGGTGTTCTTATTGATCGAGAGAGAATTACAATAGTCAAACACAGGCTTACAACCATCCTCTCACTTTCTTCCCATAAGGTGTTCTTATTGATCAAGGGAGAATTACAATAGCCAAACACACGGCTTACAACCATCATCTCACTTTCTTCCCACACATTGAGCTACAATACATTGCTTGCTTTCACCCTTTGTCTATATTCACCTCTACACCTATGCATAGTTATATAGTATTTATTAGACACTTATCACTGTAGTGTGCATGCATGCACATTAGATTTTTAGCTAATAATGTATACATGCATCCTCATGGAAAATTAGTTAGTAATTTCAAAAAAAAATGATATAAAGAAATATGGTTTTTAACTATATCATCTATATCGTAAGAGCTCCCAACAATACATACAAACAAAAAGATAAAGAGTAGATAAAAAGGAGAAAAAAATGAATATAGCGAAAAACCCTCTACTAAAACCTTCTCCCCATTGGCATATTCTAAAAACTTCCAGTTAAAACTAAGAAAAGAGAAGTGGTTCCACTAAAACCTCTACCAATTCATGTTTTCCTTCTCGATAAATACAAGAAGGTTTATATTGTTTGTTTACTTCCCGATCTGGGGTCATCCACGTTATTTTTTGCCTTTCATTGTGGAGTTTGGAGGCTTGTTATTAGTTAACACTAATCTAAACGTATGCCATCAGATTCGATGGTAGTTGACTTTTTACAGTAAGTTGAATAGGTTTTGCAGATTGTTGAGTATGCTCATTTTTATATGAGAACTTAACTTCATTGCACATTTAGTAGATATGGAGCAATGTTAATCGTTGATTTTTATTGACTTTGTTGCATTTTATTTGAATGTACTAAATTTACTATCCAAATAAAATATATCCATTTTTATGGTTGTTTAGCATTAAATTTTCTTATATTGTGTGTTGGGAGATTGAATGTTAGTTAAGTTTTATATTTAAAAAACAAATAAAAAATCAATGAAATTATCATTGAAGAGAGATGACCTCTATAAATCCAAGTCTAACTAAGGTGCTCACAAACAATGCAAAACATATAATCCGAATTTCAAACCTTAGGGAAGGCCCTATAATAGAAGACATCATCCTTCTAAACAGGACGTCCACTGTTCGGTGTAATCCTATGGGCTAACTTTGTTAACTATGTTGAGTTCATTTATCAATCCATGAGTAGCTTTGGAAAAATGTTGTGTATATTTATCGAGTTTTTTGCATTAAATATTCCCATTGTTATGTTGTATATTGGGAGTCAAACAACTATACTCCCACGGCCATCTTTCTCCCAATGATATTTCGTAGCTAGGTTGTAGCAATTTAGCTTTCGGTTCTATTGAGAATATATTCTTATTTCTCCCATCAATGGAGCTATTAGATTTATGAAATTGGTAGCTATTTAAATAAAAATCTTTACCCATTCTTGTGTGTTCATGAATTTCAATTGCCCNTCATTTTTATATGAGAACTTAACTTCATTGCACATTTAGTAGATATGGAGCAATGTTAATCGTTGATTTTTATTGACTTTGTTGCATTTTATTTGAATGTACTAAATTTACTATCCAAATAAAATATATCCATTTTTATGGTTGTTTAGCATTAAATTTTCTTATATTGTGTGTTGGGAGATTGAATGTTAGTTAAGTTTTATATTTAAAAAACAAATAAAAAATCAATGAAATTATCATTGAAGAGAGATGACCTCTATAAATCCAAGTCTAACTAAGGTGCTCACAAACAATGCAAAACATATAATCCGAATTTCAAACCTTAGGGAAGGCCCTATAATAGAAGACATCATCCTTCTAAACAGGACGTCCACTGTTCGGTGTAATCCTATGGGCTAACTTTGTTAACTATGTTGAGTTCATTTATCAATCCATGAGTAGCTTTGGAAAAATGTTGTGTATATTTATCGAGTTTTTTGCATTAAATATTCCCATTGTTATGTTGTATATTGGGAGTCAAACAACTATACTCCCACGGCCATCTTTCTCCCAATGATATTTCGTAGCTAGGTTGTAGCAATTTAGCTTTCGGTTCTATTGAGAATATATTCTTATTTCTCCCATCAATGGAGCTATTAGATTTATGAAATTGGTAGCTATTTAAATAAAAATCTTTACCCATTCTTGTGTGTTCATGAATTTCAATTGCCCGAAGTTCAACGATCAATTCAAATTCCAAGCTAAGGCAATTGCGACATGTTCAACATTTGAGGGAGTGCATTAATTATAATTCCATAATATTTAGACTCGTCGCTACTTTGAGGAATATTTAAAACAAAGACAATCAATTATTTTTTAAATATTTGAAATTTCAATCTTTTCATGTAGATCAAATGTTTAAAAATAAATTAGAAATCATGTTAGGAGTTCATTGATGATTTTGATATTTTTATTATTTAATAATATTAAAAATGAAGATAAATAATTAGGTCGCCACTTTAGGTAGTGGAAGCAAAACATAGCATAAAACTAAAGCATAAACAAGCAAGATCAAGCACACATTAAACCAAGCACAACAATCCCACTTTTTGACACAATGATTTATGTGGAAATCTAATGAGGAAAAAAACCACGGGCAATGATTATCGGTCTTCTTATTATTCAAGGGAGAATTGCAATAGCCTTCATAGGCATACAATCATCCTCTCCTCACATACACTCTGCTCTCAACACATCTTGCTCTCACACTCTTCACACATCTCACTCACACCTCTAATGGCATGCTCGTATATATAACATCTATCACTCATTTACACAGATTGATCATGAATATATCACATAGTTACACGAACAATTCATAAATACATTGCACGCATGCACATTAACATAGCTGCATACATGTGCATGTGACCGCATGAGGAAATTCGTTGGCATGTTTGCAACAATCTCCACCTTGACAACAATTTACCTGATATTTCATGCCCCTTAATTAATTCATCACCTTTCTTCAAGACAAGAGAAGCCAAACACCACCGTATCTTCTCTAACAAAACCAGTTTCGTAAACATGTCTGCAGAATTCACTTTTGTATGGACCTTTTCCAAAGACACTCCACCTTTGTCAACAACATGTCTTAAAAAATGGTACTTAACAAAAATACGCTTCATCTTATTGTGATAAGTTGGATTTTTATCCAAATGAATAGCACTTTAACTATCACAAAATACTTTCACCTTGTCCTGCATCCTTCCAAACTCACCCAATAAACCATGTAACCAAATTGCCTCCTTTCATGCATGTGAAGAAACCGTATACTCTTCCTCTGTAGTGGATAAAGAGACTACGTTTTGAAGCTTTGAAATCCAAATAACAAATCCTCTTGCAAGAGTAAAGACGTATCTTGAAGTGGATCTCCTTTTTTCCAAGTCACCTGCAAGATCTGAATCTACATAACCACAAACTAAATCTGTGGAACCATCATAGGTTATAGAATAACCACTTGTGCCTCTAAGATATCAAAGCACCCATTTCACTGCTTCTCAATGCTCTTTTCCTGAATTTTCCATGTATCGACTCACAACACCAACTGCATGTGAAATATCCGGTCTAGTAATCACCATCGCATACATCAAACTTCCCACTAAATTAACATATGGTACACGAGACATATAATCATTTTCTTCATCATTACTGGGACATAAACATAAATAAATATTGAAATGGGAATCCAAAGGGATATGTACAAGTTTCACATCATTCATACCCACTCTCATAAGTATTTTCTCCACATACTTCTGTTGTGATAACCACAACTTACCAATTTTCCTGTCTCTGTGTATCTCCATGCCTAATATTTGTTTTGTTTCTCTTATATCCTTTATATCAAATGCCCTAGCCAACTGAGCCTTTAACCTGCTGATTTCGAGCATGTTTTTTTATCCGAAAAGATCTTTTAATGACTGTGGTTGAGTTTTTAATTGCATGTGATTATTAACCATTTAAGAAGCTAATGAAGATGAGAGAATGTATCACAGCCATAATACAAAATATAGATCTGAACTAAAGCAATAATAACAACAAACCATAACAAGAGAAGTGATAACAAAGTTCGACACAAAATTGCCTACGTCTCCGAGCCTTTGTCTCAGTGGGGGAGGCTTCTATATTTCTTTTCAAAGCTCAAAAAGTACATCGCAACAGTGCCATTAGGCTACAATATTGATCTGGTCATGTTCTTCCAGATCTCTAGAATCCAACAGAAGAAACGGCACAGAAAACGGATGACCGGAGCTCCAAAAAATGGCCCGCAAGCATCTTCTCCTCAACATCTTCCCTGCATAAAAATGGATTTGGCTTGGCTTCCCTTCAACATAACTCTTCTCTGACTATCCCCCGTGGCATTAAAAAGTCCTGGTTTTTATAGATCTGAAGTTGGTTATCATTCCCCAACTTCCTCCCAAAATATGGCCTCCAAAAATGCCCAATATCTTCCAAAAATGGGCCAAATCCTCCATTAACAGGCTTAAAAATCATAAAAATCTACTAAACATAGGTAAAAACCCGCTCTATAACCAAAAATTCAAAAATAAACAAATTATCCCCTAAGGCTGGGCGCGCGCCTTGGCTCCTGGTCTTTATGTGCATGCATAAGATTAAAGGCTAAAAGAAGGGTGCCTTAGCTGGGCTAAGCCCCTTTTGGAGCATGCCCCCTGGTCTTATGGGATATCCCCTGATCCTTGGGCTGGTGCTTATCCATTTGAGCACGTGCATGAGGAGGATCCTCCCCTTTGATGGGTTGAGGTCATATGCAATGTTTAGACCATGGGCTTGGTGGGAGGTTGTGGGTTCAAAACCCATGGGCCCCAAAACATTTTGAAACTTGCCACAACTATTGACTGGGTGCCACGTGGCTGCCCATGCCTAGGCCACATGGCGCCACCACATTTGACCAAAAATTTCCATGTGTCACTCTGCCATTGGTCCAAGTGTCCATCATCTGCCCAGTCACATGTCGCCACTACTGCCACATGTCACTTTTTCTCCTTCCATGTGTGTAACACCCTCTCTCGTTACTTGTAATTTGTAACCCTCTGATACCATACTGTAATTCCCCCTTTCCAATAGTCGGATAGGCGCTACTTCGCGGAGTAACAATCTCATACTTATATATATATATATATGAAATGCATTTAAAACAGGTTAAACACATTTAACTCAGAGTGAATATAAGAACTACTGCTAACACAAATATTCCCTGGCATTAACAATAATTCATCTGCACAATGGAATACATGATAATTATAAATACACAGACATGCAGTAACATAATTGAAACATCATCTGGTACTTATCTTTGAAAATGGTGGTTATCCCACCAACCAGGTGCAGGCCTTCCACGAACCTCACAACCTTAGACCACACTGCTCATCAAGCTCAGCAGTGGGTCACCCCCAAGATGGGACTAAGCTCCACCCCCAAGGCAAGGAATCCTAGGCTAGGCTGAGGTTACATGGAATACACATAGTCACAAGGAATGGATTCGCTCTCAGGAACCCCTAATACCCACTGCCCACAGACTCTCCTTCCCCACATGCATGTTCCACCCCAAGAGTATACACCTTCTCTGTCACCTAGACAATCCTTCGACTGCTAACCTCCCTTGCCTTGGGTTTCAGCAACAGACCAGATCGGAAGTCTCCGAGCTCTGTGGCAGCTATAGGGTTTCTTCCAGGAGTTCTCTCCTTCCTTTGCACACTCTCTCACCTGGAGAGAGTCACTCACAGACTCAGCAATGACAGGATGGTCTTGCGGATTATGGATTCAGAACAGAAACTCCACACACAGGCTCGATCTACTCAGACAGAGGAATGCATCAGCTTTCCCAGAAATTAACATAGGCTATCTCCAAAATTCACACACAGACTTCGCCCCCAATTCTCAGAATGGCACGAGGTCCCTTCCTGGGTCGAACGAGGCGTACGATTTAGAAGATGCACTAGGGTATTCCTGCAGAGGTCAGACCGTTCACGTTCATATGGTCGGGTAGAATGGAGAAGGAAACCCCATCATGACTCAACTCAACAGTTTTATCTGCATGTGCCTGGGTTGACACTTGTCACCCATGAAGTTGCATGCTTCCATCAGCGTGCGTTCCTTCCACCATTTGGAAGTTACATGTCATTCCAAAAGAACTTAGGATAAAAACATATAATTCACATGGTCCTTTGGAATAATATTAAAATATTATTCCCAAGGACCTAAGCCCCTAGGCTCAACACTTAGTCCCTTTTCCCACCTTCCAGCCCCTAATCCCTTGTCCACTCTGTGGAAGCTTAGTCCCCCATCACTCATTCATCGTGGTCAGTCTGCACGCGGCGATGTTTATATTTTATTAATGTTCTGCATTGATACATGTACAAAATCAGACTCTTGGCCTTCAACCCTTAGGCTCTCTGGCCTAACAATCACATAAGCCTACCAACTTATATAAACTTGGCTCACCAGCGTATAAAACATATTTACAATTCATTTTGTAACCAAGATTTACAACAAAGCTCGGCCTTGGGGACATTACAATCCCCCTCCCTTATTTTTGCACTGTTCTCAGTGCAACTTTCACTCTGCATCTGCAAGCTTTTCAAAATTTTCAAAAAGATGTGGGTACTCTGCCCACATAACATATTCATTCTCCCATGTTGCATCCTTAGGACCGTACCAGGTCCACTGGACCTTTACAAGCCCTATAGCTCAATTCTGGAGCTGTTTGTTTTTCCTGTCCAATATGCGTACATGATGCACTTGCAAGACACCTTCTGGTTCCACCTGAACCACATTTCCGTCAATAACATGATTAGCATCAGGTATATATTTCTTAAGCAATGAAACATGAAACACATTATGTACAGTCATATATGCAGGTAATGAAAGCATGTATGCAACTGGCCCAATCCTTTCCAGGATTTCAAATGGCCCAAAAAATCTTGCTATCAATTTGGTGCAACTTCCCAGCTTCAGGGAACTCCTGTTAGTTTTCACTTTCAGGAAAACATGATCACCCACTTTGAATTCTCTGTGGTTTCTGTTCTTATCAGCATTACTTTTATGCCTGTCCTGGGCAGATTTCAAATTCTTCTTAATTTTTATCATTTGATCCTCCATCTCCTTGAGCAAATCTGGTCCAACTACTGCTCTATCAACTGGATTATCCCAGCTCACTGGAGTGTTTCACTTTCTTCCATAAAGTGCTTCAAATGGGCTCATCTTCAATGATGCATGATACCCATTATTGTAGGCGAATTCTACCAAATGCAGGTAGTCTTCCCATCTTGATGGTTTTTCCATCACATACATTCTCAACATATCCTCTATTACTCGATTCACCCTCTCTGTTTGTCCATCAAACTCGGGATGATACGTTGTACTAAAATTCAGATTCATTCTGAATCCTTTGAACAGTCCTTTCCAGAAATTCGAGGTGAATTTCAAGTCCCTATCAGACACAATTGTTTTAGGAATTCCATGCAAGCATGCCACTTCTTTTAAGAAGATATCAACAACATCTGTTGCTTTGTGAGTGGTTTTCAGTGGAATAAAATGGGCAGCTTTTGTAAGCTTGTGCACCACAACCATGATTGAATCATGCTGCTTGCTCATTCTGGGGAATCCTGTAATAAAATCCACGGTCACCACTTCCCATTTTCACTCAGGAATGGGTAACTTTCTGGCACTCCATACATCTGGCGATGTATTCAACGATCTCTCTCTTCATACCTGGCCAAAAATAATGGCTCTTGACTACTGCCACAGTCTTCTGATATCCAGGGTGTCTAGCATAAGTCACGTTATGCATTTCTTTTAGAATTGCAAGTTTCATTTCCTGGACATTGGGTATATACACTCTGTTTTTATACAAAAGTATTCCATCAGCTTCTAAGGTGTAATTTCCCTCTTTCTGTGGTCTTTCATGTTGTTGTAGCTTTGCTACTAAGTCTCAGTACTGCAAATCAACATTTGCAGCTTCCAAAATTCTACCCTTGATATCAGTCCTGTACATGCTAATGGTTGTAGCATGCAATTCATGTACCTTTCTGCGGAGTGCATCAGCCACCTTGTTTTCCTTCCCTTTGATATGCTTGATATCAAAGTCATATTCACACAGAAACTCCAACCACTTGCTTTGTCTAGGGTTTAAGGTTGGCTACTCAAACAAATATTTCATACCGTGGTGGTCTATTCTCAATTCAAATCTTCTTCCCATGAAGTAATGTCTCCATTTCCTTAGAGTGTGGACGATTGCTTCCAACTCCAAATCGTGAGTGGCATAATTCTTTTCATGCTCGTTCAATTTCTTGGATTCATAACAGATTACGAATCCATCTTGGTTGAGAACTCCTCCCAACCCTTCCTTACACGCATCTGTGCATACCATGAAATCCATATTTGGATTTGCAATTCTTAGGATTGGAGTGCTGGTTAACAGCTGCTTCAATCGATGGAAACTCTCTTCACACTCTTCAGTCCACTGAAACTTTTTCTCCTTCCTTTGCAAGGAAGTGATAGGATGAGCTATCTTTGAGAATCCTGCGATAAACCTTCTGTAATACCCCGCCAGACCCATAAAGGATCTAACTTCTGCCACATTCCTTAGTGATGACCATTCTCAGATGGCCTCAACCTTATCAGGATCCACAGCGATCCCTTCCTCTAAAATAATGTGCCCCAAGTAATGTATCTACCTTTGATAAAATGAGCATTTGCTCAATTTGGCATATAGTTGGTGTCCTCTCAACACTTGCAACACCATTCTCAGGTGTTTTTCATGCTCTTCCTCTGACTTGGAATACACCAAGATGTCATCCAGGAAGACTATGACAAACTTGTCTAAATAGTCCCTGAATACACCATTCATCAAGCACATAAAAACAACAGGTGCATTTGACAGTCCAAACGACACCACTGTGAACTCGTAATGATTGTACCTTGTTCTAAAGGTGGTCTTACTGATATCCTCATCCTTTATTCTTACCTGGTGATATCCTGATCTAATATCTATCTTCGAAAATAATTTATCACCCTTCAGCTGATCAAAAAGATCATCGATCCTCGACAGAGGATACTTGTTCTTGACAGTTACCTTGTTCAACTGGCGAAAATCAATACACAGCCTCAACGTCCCATCCTTCTTCTTCACGAAAAGGACCAGGGCACCCCAAGGTGACACACTGGCGCAAATGTACCCCTTCTTCAGAAGATCTTTGAGCTGCAATTGCAACTCTTTCAGCTCTGGTGTACTCATTCTATACAGAGCTTTCGACACCAGAGCTGCTCCAAGCATCAAATTTATAGAAAAATTGATGTCTCTCTTCGGAGGTAGTTTAGGTACCTCCTGAAATATGTCCTTGAACTCTGTGAGTACCTCATGGTCTCCAATTCTTGAGACTTAATATTTGGATGCTTCCTCCACACGGGCTGCAAATAATTAACAGCCTTTCCTGTAACACTTCTTCAGCTGCATGGCTGAGATTTCTCTAACAACCACAGCTCTGGGAATTACTTGGACTGTTTTCCGATTTCCCTCCTCATCCAAGAAGGTAAACCTCTTGTTATGATAGTCTAGGAGGGCATGGTGCTGGTCCAACCAGTCCATCCCAATTAAGAAGTCATAGGAGCCTAAAGGTAGAACATTCAATTCATCCTTCATGCTCAATCCATTCATGTCTATCGAACAGGATTTAACCAATTCAGTGACCTTCCTCTTGGTTCCTGTATCCAACTGCACTAACCAATACCTTTCATGTTTGCTTCTTGATAAATGCAAACTTTCCACCACCCTAGGATCTACATAACTATGGCTAGCCCCAGAATCAATTAAAATAATAAATGGTCAGTTGTTAATCATACCTTCCACTTCAATCATGTGTGATTGAAATTATGCTTGCTTGTTGTCCAGGGCTGTGTAGATCCTTGGCATTCTGTTGCCCATATCCTCCACTGTTTCATCTTGCTGAACATTATGGATGGTTCTCGCTTTATCTTTTCTGTGAGGGCAGTCTCGATACCTATGTTTTCCTTTACAACCCCAACACTCCATAGGCGATGGTCTGGGCATTTGCTCACCCAGTTCAACATTCCTGGGCTCTTTGAAAGATGGTTTTCCCCGAGGACTGTTTCTGAGAAAGGGAGGCTTGTTTCCCTTCTACCTCTGCTCTTTCCTGAACTTCTTCTGATCATCCCAAGCCCTCCGAAAGGTAGGCATTTCTCTTTACTGTTGATATAAGCATGTTTCCCTTCTTATTGTTTCTTCCATAGTCTTAGGATCATCATACTGAATCTTGTCACCAATAGAAGGTGGAAATCCACTCAGATATCTATGAATATTGACAGCCTCATCTTTGATGAATAGAACATACTTCAGTGGTTCCAAAAACCTTCATTCGTATTCATCGATAATCATGCTGCCCATCTTGAGTTCAAAGAACTCCTTCATCTTTCTGTTGTAGTATCTTTTTGTCAGGTACTTCTTCTCGAAATACCTCTTAAACTCCTTCCAAGTGAAATCCTTCCCGTTGATGTGCTGCACCTGCACAAACTGATCCCACCACATGGATGCTTTTCCTTTCAATTGATACATCACAATTCTTCCTTCTGCATGAGCAAAATAATTATGCAGTTGGAAATATTTCCTCATGCCTAGAAACCATGTTTCGTCATCTTCCTCCTTCTTATGTTCTCCATCGAACGTTGGAGGCTTGATCTTGTTCATCTCTCCTTTCAATTCTTCCATTCCAGATCTTCAATGTTTTCTAGTAGGGGACGGGCTTGAACTATTGCATGCTTCCCTGCTGGTATGTTTTGGAGAGCGACGATGATGTCTTCTACCACTCCTCGATCTTCTTCTCCTCTCAGGGGTCATGTGACTCTCTGTCTTGCTTTAGTCACTCCTCTTCTCCAACTTCCTTTCTATTCTTTCCAGGCTCTTCAACATTTTTAAGTTGAATTCTCCCTGCTGATCCCTGACTCTCATGAGCTTTCGGCTATCAGCTCGGCGAGCCTGGGCATATTTCTGCAATATTTCAATGAGTTTCATCATATGTCCTTACTTATCCATCTCTTTTTCGTGCCCATTAGAGTTTGATCCTTCGATTCCTAAGTTGACATTCCTTCCTACCCTTTCATCCTCTATTTCATAGGCGATCTGTACCTCTTCCAATTCCATACTCGGCGTTGGTTTTCGACTATCCTGACACTCGTTGAACTCTGCACACACAATGTGCAGTCAACCGAATTTTTTCAGGCCTTAAACCCTTAATAAAATCACAACAGTCATTAACCAATGTGAATAAGAAAACGTTTCAAATTCACTAAGTTTTCTGAGCACTGACGGCTCTGCAAATTTTGGGACTTCAGGTTTCGGGGTTTTGGTCCACGAGGCTCTCACACTCGCTTTCAGGACTTCTGGATTTTAGGTCTTCGGTACCCGGGAGTTCATGATACAGTGACTCCCAACCCCTTGTCACTCTAACTCCCGAATTCTGAAAATTCGGTTTCCTTACTCTCCGGGCCCACAACATAGCTATCACCCTTAAAATCTCTTATGGTTCTTCCGTCTCCAAAGATTTCGGGACCTCGGGACTTCGGGTTTTAGGGTTTTGGTGCTTGAGGCTTCCAAACTTACTTTCTTTTCCAACCCCCGACTTTCAAAATCTCGATTTACTTTACCCTCCAGGCCCACATAGCACAGTTGTCGCCCCCAACCACGGTGGTATGTGGCACATTCAGGAGGGTCCACGTCACCCTCGGTGACATCATCGAGTCCCACCACTCTCACTTTTCTTCTTGACCCACTGGCATGTGGTACACACCTATGTGTCCACGTCCATTCCAAGGCAATCCAATGATTAGACCTTTCTCAATCTATGACGCAGATCCTTTCAGCATTTTAGGGTTTCGGGCATCGAGAGTTTGTGAATCCATCCTCTCAAACTTTCGTCTGTCGAAATCCTGAAATTATTGTCTACCCCTCCACTTGATCCAATGGTCAAGTTCCTATCTTACAATCTACGGTGTAGATCCTTTCGGCGTTTCGGAGTTTCACGTATCGTGATTTCCACATTCCTGTGCAACTCCAAAGGGTTTTTAAACCCCGCACACGTTTTCTAGATCTGACGGTCATGAGGGTTCTCCTTTTCCCTGAGTAGATCCTATGGCTCCAACACTTCTTGTGTGGAGTCCTCTCTCCCTGTGGCCATATACCACACCGGTTGCGGTTTCATAACACCGCTACACCTCCTGATCTTTGTAAGCACGGTCAAGTAACCTCCTTGGCACTCAGGAGCACTCAAAGGTATGAAATTGGTCCTCTAGACACAATTCCTCCTCAACTCTTGGTCCAAAGACCCTTATCTGGCCCATCTAGGCTCAACGTCGAAACCTTGGCTCTGATACCATATTGTAACACCCTCTCTCGTTACTTGTAAGCTATAAAGCTCTAATACCATATCGTAGCGCCCCCTTTCCAACATTCGGATAGGCGCTACTTCATGGAATAACAATCTCATGCTTATATATATATATATATATATATATATATGAAATGAATTTAAAACAGGTTAAACACATTTAACTCAGAGTGAATATAAGAATTACTGCTAACATAAATATTTCCTAGCATTAACAATAATTCATCTGCACAACGGAATACATGATAATTATAAATACACAGACATGCAGTAACATAATTGAAACATCATCTGGTACTTATCTTTGAAAACGGTGGTTATCCCACCAACCAGGTGCAGGCATTCCACGAACCTCCTAGCCTTAGACCACACTGCTCATCAAGCTCCGTAGTGGGTCACACCCGAGCTGGGACTAAGTTGCACCCCCAAGGCAAGGAATCCTAGGCTAGGTTGAGATTAAATGGAATACACACAGTCACAAGGAAGGGATTCTCTCCCAGGAACCCCTAATACCCACTGCCCACAGACTCTCCTTCCCCACATGCCTGTTCCACCCGAGGAGTATACACCTTCTTTGTGACCTAGACAGTCCTTTGGCTGCTAACCTCCCTTGCCTTGGGTTTCAGCAACAGACCAAACCGGAAGTCTCCGAGCTCTGTGGCAGCTATAGGGTTCCTTCCAGGAGTTCTCTCCTTCCTCTGCTCACTCTCTCAACTAGAGAGAGTCGCTCACAGGCTCAGAAATGATAGGATGGTCTTGCAAATTATGGATTCGGAACATAAACTCCACACACAGTCTTGATCTTCTCAAATAGAGGAATGCATCAGCTTTCCCAGAAATTAACACAGGCTATCCCCAAAATTCACACACAGACTTCGCCCCCGATTCTCAGAATGGAACGAGGTCCCTTCCTAGGTCGGATGAGGCGTATGGTTCAGAAGATGCACCAGGGTATTCCTACAGAGGTCAGACCATTCACGTTCAGACGGTTGGGTAGAATGGAGAAGGAACCCCCATCACGGCTCAACTCAACAGTTTTATCTGCATGTTCTTGGGTTGACACTTGTCACCCGTGAAGTTGCATGCTTCCATCAGCGGGCATTCCTTCCACCATTTGGAAGTCACATGTCATTCCAAAAGAACTTAGGATAAAAACATATAATTCACATGGTCCTTTGGAATAATATTAAAATATTATTCCCAAGGACCTAATCCCCTAGGCTCAACACTTAGTCCCTTTTCCCACCTTCCAGCCCCTAATCCCTTGTCCACTCTGTGGAAGCTTAGTCCCCCATCACTCATTCATCGTGGTCAGTCTGCACGCAGTGGTGTTTATATTTTATTAATGTTTTGCATTAATACATGTACAAAATTAGGCTCTTGGCCTTCAACCCTTAGGCTCTTTCGCCTAACAATCACATAAGCATACCAGCTTATATAAACTTGGCTCACCAGCCTATAAAACATATTTACAATTCATTTCATAACCAATATTTACAACGAGGCTCATCCTTGGGGACATTACAATGTGTCACTTCCAGAGAGTGCCACGTCACCTTTTGACTGTTGACTTTTTTTTACTTTTAGCTGTTTGAGAAAACGGTCAGAGTGCGATAACTCTTGCATACGACGTCCATTTGAGAAAGTGAATATATGGCCAAAATCAGCGCGACGAGATGGTCACAATGGAATTGGTTTCATTCGATTCCGAGAACTTTCATTTTTTAGCCTTTTTGAGCCATGTCAGGCTCCTGGATCCGATTCTGGATCACACCTCCCCTCTAAAGGACCTTTTGGTCCCCGGAAGGTTATTGACCAGTCAACAAGCTTGGGATAAGCCACCCGTCTTTTCGTCTGTCTCTGAACTCTGTCATGTGCATCTGTCTCATCAAGATCAACTGCAACACAATCATGACAACTGACATCATATTGTTATCCATTTGAACCCTGTTACATCTTAATGAAGCCACTGTCATCCATGTAGACAACATTACTAATGATAGTATCAAAAAGATGACTGCAAATGAGCTGATATACTTGTAATATTTGCACGACATGAACTTATCTTGAAGCAACTTATGATTGATTTTCCATTCAACAATCATTTCATGTTCTTGCTTAAGATTGATTACTTCATTTGAAACATTTATTGGTTTGTTGCTTTCTTGCACTACCTTCTTTAACTCTTCCATTGTTTGAAGTGTTTTATTTTCCTTAACATGATGAGCATGAACCACATAATCTTGACTTGCTTTGGTTAATTGATATTGATTCTTTGTCCTGTAGATGATTTCCTTACGATCATATAAGTATGGACTACCTAAGACCATTCCACATTCACTTAATGAAACTACATCACATGTTACCTTGTCCACATACTTAGATATAATTGAAAATTTGATTGTGCACTGCTTTGTTATGTGCATTTGATGATGATTTCTTATCCATTTAAGTGTGTAAGGATTATGATGTGTTTGCGTTTTTAACCCCAATTGCTTAACCAATTCTTCTGAGATTAGATTAGCTTGAGATCCACTATTGATTAATGTGTCTATATTAGTGTGTCGCATGATGGTCCTTATATGAAACAAGTTACTTCTACAATCAATGTCTTCACCAATTTTACCTGTCATACCAACCAATGAGATCTTTGATTCATCACCTAAATCCGATCCCAAGTCAGTGGGTCTTGTTGTCGCTACCACTGTTTACATTCCCTTATTTTCCTTGAACCACTTTGGCCTCTTCTCGGGATGCAACTGCCAACATCTATCCTCATCATGTCCCTCTTTTCTCTCATCTCCATTAGCTTCTTAAATGTTAATAATCACATGCAATTAAAAACTCAACCACAGTCATTAAAAGATATTTTCGGATCAAGTGGTATCAGAGCCACAATACAAAATATAGATCTGAACTGAAGCAATAAGAACAACAAACCATAACAAGAGATGTTATAATGGAATTCAGCACAAAATTGCCTACATCTTCGGGCCTTTGTCTCAGTGGGGGAGGCTTCTTTATTTCTGTTCAAAGCTCAAAAAGTACATTGCAGCAGTTCCATTAGGCTATAAGACTGATCTAGGCATGTTCTTCCAGATCTCTATAACCCAGCAGAAGAAACGACACGCAAAACGGATGATCGAATCTCCCAGAAATGGCCCGCAAGCATCTTCTCCTCAACAACTTCCCTGCATAAAAATGGCTTTGGCTTGGCTTCCCTTCAGCATAACTCTGCTCTGACTGTCCCCCATGGCCTCAAACAGGCCTAGTTTTTATAGATTTGAAGTTGGTTATCATTCCCCAACTTCCTCCCAAAATCCGGCCTCCAAAAATGACCAATATCTCCCAAAAATGGGCCAAATCCTCCATTAACAGGCTTAAAAATCATAAAAATCTACTAAAAATAGGTAAAAACCCACTCTGTAACCAAAAATTCAAAAATACACAGAGTAGTCCCTAAGACTGGGCGTGCGCCTTGGCTCTTGGTCTTTATGCGCATGCATAGGATCAAAGGCTAAAAGAAGGGTGCCTTAGCTGGGCTAAGCCCCTTTTGGAGTGTGCCCCCCTGGTCTTATGGGATATCCCCTAATCCTTAGGCTGGTGCTTATCCATTTGAGGGGCGCATGAGGAGGATCCTCCCCTTTGCTAGGTTGAGGTCGTATGCAATGTTTAGACCATGGGCTTGGTGGGAGGTCGTGGGTTCAAAACCCATGGACCCCAAAACATTTTGAAACTGGCCACAACTATTGACTGGGTGCCACATGGTTGCCCATGCCTGGGCCACATGGCACCACCACATTTGACTAAAAATTGCCATGTGTCACTCTGCCATTGGTCCAAGTGTTCATCATTTGCCCAGTCACATGTCGCCACTGCTGCCACATGTCACTTTTTCCCCTTCCATGTGTTAATATTATGGTAGCTGCGGGAGGTATTTACCCCCACGTGTGAACCTGACAAGAATAGAAGATTCCGGGAAGCAAGAGAAACCCTAATGAATTGGCTAATAACCCTAGAAGCCTTGTCGGCTCAAGAAGATAATTTATAATAGGCTATTAGCCTCCAAGAGAAGAAGTCGGCCATAAATAATAATAATATACTGAACAGACACATACCCAGAAGGAGAAGTCGGCCCCAACAAAACTGGCAGGATTACTATAAATACAGGGCGCTAGTTCTCATTTGTTACATCTCAGAATTGCAGTCCTGCAATTTGGTGCGCACTGTAGTTGCAGTCTGGTGTGCAGGTCTAAAGGAAGAGCAGGTGCAGCTGCAGCAGCAACTAGTTCTCAATATTGGCTTGAATATCTCTTGGCTAGGGTTTGGGACTATCTGATCAATATTTTGTGTTGCGCTATCCTTGGGGAGAGATGCACTACCCTTTGTTTGGCTATCTAGCCTAGGGTTTGCTTCCGGAGGAATTCTCAGTCAAGGCTAAGGTGCTTGGAGGGAGGCTTCGGCCTGTGGTTGGGTGACAAGGGTATCGTCAATGGTAAAATGAGCACACCATCTTCTATATTCTAACAGGTTATGGGCCCACACCCCTTCAGTCATCCTAAAACACTGGAAGGAAACATAGTCGCTAGACATTGAGCTCGTTGAGGAACTATTGCTAGGGTTACTAGCAGAAGCAGTTTCCACAAGCACTGCAGCTAGGGTTACCAGTAGAATCAATTGCAGAAACCATAAACCTCTTGTCGAGGAACCTTAAGTGACGAGATTGACCTAATCTCTGGATAGATCAGTGTGCCCTATCCCATCGCATCTCCTGGTACTCTCAGAAGGCCAAGACGTGAAGTTTGGATTTCTGGTCAAATCTAGGGTTTGACAAATTCAAGCAAGCCATGACGAAATCTATGAAGTCTGAGAACAAGATAGATGGAGCCTCTAACTTCAGAGTATGGAAGACAAGGATTGACCTCATCCTTGCCAAGAATAAAGTGCTAGATATTGTGAAAGGAAAGATCGTGAAGCCATAATTTGAAGAAGGAGAAGAGAAGGAACTGCAGAACATTGCAGCTATGGAGAAGTTCAAAGACGTTGACATCAATGCCATGAGTATCATAGTGGATCCCATAAAATACCACTTGATACCCTACATATCCCATCTTGACTCATCAAAGAAGATGTATGATGCCCTAACAAATCTCTTCTCGGTCAGAAACATTGGACAAGTTATGAGTCTGAAGAATGAGCTCCGTGACATGAAGATGAATGATGACGACATCATAACATCATACTTTGTAAGGATCTCTCAGCTAAGAGATCAACTACAAGTTATTGAAGAGATCACTTCAGAAAAGGAATT
>SNQJ01S0005935.1:0-17024 GCA_010110895.2 Picea sitchensis | reverse complement strand
AGAATGAATATCACTAGATATTACACATGAAAGAATGAAATATATCATGTGAAAGCTATTACAGGATAAGCCGAAATCAGAATCAATCCTAAAGAGACTTAGAAGTCAGACATCAAGAGAAATTGGAGAAAGACTTATGACGACAACTAAGACGGAAGCATGGACTCTGTTAAGACAAGAGAGCCAATTATATATTACAGAAGACAATAAGGTTGCATATGGAAGTGTGGACTCTATTATATATTGTAGAAGATAATAAGGACGGAGACAAGCATGGACTCAGTCAAACGAAGGGAGCATATTATATGCACTCTTACATGAAGCAAGGATTAGGAGGGAGCTAATCCTATGATCCATTGAAGATGATGAAATGTATATATCCATGGTAGCAGTCATGACAGACAGTACGTGTTCAACTCAACTACAGAAGAAGACCTCTTCGAAGAAAAGCCTTAAAGTATTCTTGGTTGTCCATCCAGATCTGTGATCCTATGATGAAAGGTAGAAGTGGAATATCTAGGGCATGGAATCTACAAGAAACTCCATGGACCCAAAAGTAAAAGAAAAACATGAAGAAGAACATAAATATTCCAAGAAAGAAAAAGAAGAACCAGAACAACCAGTCATTGTATCAAGAATCACAAGATTACTAGCCTGATATGAACTCACTAAAAGCAATCAAGCAGAAGAACTGAAAGTCGTGAAGAAGAACAGTGTACAAAAGACTTATGAATGAAAGCATTGCGAGATCCAGAACCATAGGTTCTCTCAGATGGAGGGAGGAGACTATGATGATTGATTGTTCTGGTACACCAGACTTATATCTATATAATTCATTACATCATCCGCAACATCCATGATTCGAAATTCTACATCAGATGAATGCAAAGAATGTTCTCTAGAGAAATTGACTAAAGAGTGTATGAAGAGAAATCTCAAGACTTTGAAGCATACTAGGAAGAGTCTCCTGTATGCATAAGACAACATGATGGAGAACCTCCAGTGCACAGCAGAAGCATGGTGAAGATTTCCTATAACATCAAGATGACTACTCAAAAGATCATATCTCATGATGACAGAAGAAGTACCACATGAATATGTTCCAGTTCTCCAACTATGATATACTCTACTGTTCAGATTTACATGAAGCCTTCATAGTGTTCCAGACTAAAGTACAAGCATTACATTATCCATGATGAAGTCCAGAAAGGAGAAAATGATTTCTCCAATACATATCTCCACAGCTGAGTATATAAGCATACATTTTGGTAAAGCCTCTATTCAAGATGAAAGAACTTGCATACTCAAGCTAGAGCTCATGGAAATGACCTCTTAGCTGGAAGGGAAGACTCTCCAAACTAGAATAAGGTATGCAAACATTTATTTTTGTGATTGAAATAACTCTCCAGTTAGGAGGGAGCATTGAAAGTATCATTTATCTTTGTAAATGAAAAATAGTCCGGATTGGATAGATGCTTTCTTGTTCGGAAAGTGGATTGATATTTCTGACGGACAGTGACTTCCCATTGTAGCTAACATGGGAGGCAGATTGATTGTTGATGTATCATAGACAACGACTTCCCATTATGGGGAGTGGTCTAGGACAATCATTCTTCTTGGCAGTCACTCTGAGTAGTGGTCAAGTAGAATGGTCCACCTCGCCAGACAGTTATTCTTTCGAAGTTCACAGTTGTGAGCAGTTTTGAAGAATCGTCCGTTTTGGAGGTTGATGCAGGACAAACATTCCTCGAGGGCAGACTCATTCTCTCTAGGTTACACTTTGTTTAGTGTGGGAGGAATGGCCCAGGGTGGGGAATGGTTTGGACAGTTATTCCTCGAGGGCAGACTCATTCTCTCCAGGTTACACTTTGTTTAGTGTCGGAAGAATGGCCCAGGGTGGGGAGTAGTCCAAGCTCAACAATCAAGGACAATTATTCCTCGAGGGAAGACTCATTATCTCCAGGTTACGCTTTGTTTAGTGTCGGAAGAATGGCCCAGGGTGGGGAATAGTCTAGGACAGTCATTCCTTAGGGCAGACTCGTTCCCTCCAGGTTACACTTTGTTTAGTGTCGGAGGAATGGCCCAGGGTAAGGAATGGTACAAACATTTCTCGAGGGAAGACTCATTCTCTCCAGGTTACACTTTGTTTAGTGTCGAAGGAATGACCCAGGGTGAGAAATGGTCCAGGCTCAAAAATCAGAAATAATCCTTCTTCCTTGGTTGAGAAGAATTGGGCAGATAGCCCATTGTTGATATTCTATATTGAGGGCAGACATTCTTTCAGATCTCACAGATGTGAGTGAAAGATCGGCCCAGATGATTATTTTTGATATTCTATACTAAGGGCAGACACTCTTTCAGATCTCACAAACGTGAGTGAAATATTGGCCCAGTTGATTCAGTTTTTATCATAACATTGTTTCTATGAAGGATGCTCTCATATGTTTGTTATGAAGACTATATGACAGTAGATGAGGACTACTGTGGTGAATATGTTTCACCATTTGCAACCTTACGTTGTTGACCAAGTACTTGTGTGTTACTTGATGTGGTAGTTAACCACTGGATTGTAGTTATGTACTATTATGAATAGACACAGGTCTATTCTATCCTTGTTCTAATTTCCTTGAAGACTATCAACAGTTTATTGGAGACAATGATCATTCAGATGAATGATGGACAGAGATTTTCCAGATGGAAAATAGTTCAGAGATTTTACTCCTCTTGTATCACTCTATGGTGAGAGTGACTTATCCAGCATCATATCTAACTACTCATATGAAGTATGGTTTCGAGAGATGATGCAGTTGATGATAATGGTGATGCTCATGATCTAGTCATGAAATAGTCTAGATGACTATATTGATGCTACCGGGTAAATGGTATATTTTGTGCTCAAGTCCATTACCTGTAAATACCTGTCTAACTAGGAGGGAGTGTTAATATTATGGTAGCTGTGGGAGGTATTTACCCCCACATGTGAACCTGACGAGAATAGAAGACTCCGGGAAAAAAGAGAAACCCTAATGAATTGGCTAATAACCCTAGAAGTCTTGTCGGCTCAAGAAGATAATTTATATTAGGCTATTAGCCTCCAAGAGAAGAAGTCAGCCAGAAATAATAATAATATACTGAACAAACACATATCCATAAGGAGAATTTGACCCCAACAAAACTGGTAGGATTACTATAAATACAGGGCGCCAGTTCTCATTTGTTACATCTTAGAACTGCAGTCCTGCAGTTTGGTATGCACTGCAGTTACAATCTGGTGCGCAGGTCTGGAGGAAGAGTAGGTGCAACTACAACACCAGCTAGTTCTCAGTATTGGCTTGAATATCTCTTGGCTAGGGTTTGGGACTATCTGATCAGTCTTTTGTGTTGCGTTATCCTTGGGGAGAGATGCGCTGCCCTTTGTTTGGCTATGTAGCCTAGGGTTTGCTTCCAGAGGAATTCTCAATCAAGCTTAAGGTGCTCGGACGGAGGCTTCGTCCTATGGTTGGGTGAGGAGGGTATCGTCAATGGTAAAACGAGCACACCATATTCTATATTCTAACACCATGTGTCACTTCCAAAGAGTGACACGTCACCTTTTGATTGTTGACTTTTGTTTTTACTTTTAGTTGTTTGGGAAAATGGTCAGAGTGCAATAACTCTCGCATATGGTGTTCGTTTGAGAAAGTGAATATATGGCCAGAATCAGCGTGACAAGACGGTCACAATGGAATTGGTTTCATCTGATTCTGATAACTTTCGTTTTTGAGCCTTTTTTAGCCCTGTCAGGCTCCTGGATCCGATTCTAGATCACTTTTTCTTGCCACAAGCATATCGTCAACATATAACACCAAAATAATGAATATGCCATTTTCCAACTTTTTAAAATAAACACAATGATCATATTCACTTCTTGTAAAATTTAGGCTCACCATGAAGGAATCAAAATTCTTGTACCATTGTCTGGGAGACTATCTCAAGCTATACAATGAGTTCTTGAGTTTGCAAACAAACCTCTTATTTCGATCCTGAACAAACCCTTTTGGTTTTTCCACATATATATCCTCATCTAAATATCCATGTAGAAACGTTGTTTTAACATCTAGCTGCTCTAACTCAAGATCAAGTAAATCAACTAGTTCTAACATAACACGAACTGAAACAAGCTTCGTAACTGGTGAAAATATCTCATGAAAATCAATACCTTCCTTTTGAGAATACCCTTTTTCTACCAGTCTTGCTAAATATAAATTTCAACTTTATCATCAACACCCTTTTTCAGTTTGTAGACCCACTTGCAACCGACAACCTTCTAGTCCATTGGAAGTTCTACCAGGTCCCATTTTTTATTCCTCTCTAAGGCATCCATTTCTTCTTTCATATCTTTCTTCCATTGAGCACTTTCAGATACCTTAATTGCTTCCTGAAAACAACTAGATTCTCCATCGATAGAAACCAAAGCCATAGATGAAACATAATCGTCATACCTTGTAGGAGGATTTTTGACCCGTGAAGATATCCTTAGATATGGTTGAGGCATATCCTTAGTTTCCAGGATATTTTCTGCATCTTCATCTTCTTCTTCTAGAACTTCTTCATGCTCTCGCCTTTCTGAAAATGGTCGAGTTTCCAACTGAATTTGATGAACTTGCGATACTTGTTCTTGTCTCACTTCAATATCTACCAATTCTGATTTTAAGAGTGAGGATTCATCAAATAATACATGTCTTCTAACGATGAGTTTGTGGGCAGTAGGATCCCATAGTCTGTACCCCTTAATTCCATCACCATAACCAACAAAGACATATTTCTTTGATCTAGGATCTAACTTAGAACATTGATCTTTAGAAATAAGTGCATTAGCATCAAAACCAAATATTCTCAGATTTGAAAAATCACACAAATGACTTGTTCATACCTCTTTTGGAATCTTACAGTTTATTGCAGTTGATGGTTATTGATTTATCAGATAGACAGTTGTAATAACTGATTCTGTCCACAATTCCTCATGCATCTTGGCATTACTGAGCATGCTCCTTTCTCTCTCTAGAAGAGTCCTATTCATGTGTTCAGCAACACCATTCTGTTGAGGAGTATAAACCGCGGTCTTATGTCTTTCAATCCCATCTTCCTTGAAATAGTTCTCAAGTTCCACATATGTGAACTCACCTCCATTATCTATCCTTAAACACTTGATTGAAATTTCATTGCTCTTGTCAACCAAAGCCTTGAATTGCTTAAAAGTATTAAATACATCAGCTTTTCTTTTAAGTAAAAAACCCAAACCTTCCTAAAGTAATCATCTATAAATTTCACAAAATATGACGATCCTCCAAGAGAAACTGTAGGGGATGGTTCCCAAACATATGAATGAATGTAATCGAGGATACCTTTTCTTATATGCCTTCCTGCTTTAAATTTTTATCTATACTGTTTTCCAAAAACACAATACTTGTAGAAATTCAAATTCAAAAACTTCAAACTTGGAAGTGACTTACGATCAATCAGTACCTTAAGCCTTTTCTCGCTCATATTACCCAAACAATGATACCATAAATGGACAAAGTCACTTTCATCCTCAGATGCTACCACTGCTTGATTTACCTTTGTCCTTCCTTCAAGCTGATAAATGTTCTTGATCCTCTTTTCCTTCATGACTACTAAGATTACTTTGGACAACTTCAGTACTCCACCTCTAGATGTACACGTGTAACCAACAGAATCTAGAACTCCCAAAGATATCAAGTTCTTTCTTAGTTCGAGAACATGCCTTACATCTATTAATGTTCTTACAGAACCATCATGCATTCTAATCTAGACGCTACCAACTCCAACAATTTTACAAGAAAAACCATTTCCCATAAAAACAACACGATCATCAATAGATTGGTAAGTTGAGAACCAATTTCTATGAAAACACATGTGGATGGATGCACCAGAATCTAACAACCAATGCTAATGTTGATGTGAAACATCACAAGTAGACAATACCTCATTAACCATACCTGAATTGGAACCTAAACTTGTTTCTGCTACATTAGCTTCCTTTGATTCTTTTGTGGAGTCCAACTTGGATGCATTCTGTCTTTTCCAACAATCCTTCTTGAGATGCCCAGATTTGCCACAGAACCAACATTGTTGCTTACTCTTCTTTCCTTTTGACTTAGACCTTGATGTACCCCTCTGATTTTCACTCTTTTTGTAGATCGACCTATGACCACCATTGCTTCTGCTATTGAGGTTTCTTTACTGTATTTTTTTCTCATCTCCTCAAAAAACAAAGCTCCCACAACAGTGTCATAATCAATGGAATCTATTGTGTTAAACCAAATAGTTGTGACCAGATGATCCCAAGACTCATGCAATGAACACATTAGCATAACCGCCTTGTCCTCATCTTTGAACTTTACTTCCATACAAGTTAATTGACAAATCAGAGTATTGAAAACATTCAAGTGATCATCAATTTGCGTACCTTCTTTCATCCGCAAGTTGTACAACTGCCTCTTCAAGAAGATTTTGTTTGACAAGTTCTCTGTCATATATAGACTCTCCACTTTGGTCCAAAAACTTGTTGTTGTCTTCTCTTCAGCGATATTAAACAACATTTCATCTGCTAGACACAAATGAATAGTACTAAGGGATCTTGCATCCAAATCCTCCTAGTCCTCTTCTACCATGCTTGCCGGTTTCTTCGAATGTCCATACAAGGCCTTTTGCAATCCTTGTTGCACAAGCAGATCTCACATCTTTAGCTTCCATAGTGCAAAACTATTCTTACCAATGAACTTTTCCACCTGAAACTTAGAACTCTACACTTTCGCCATTAGCAGAAGCAACCGTCCAAAAGAAAATCACAGCCTCTAATAAATCAGGCTCTTTTAAATGTGGATGAATAATGATATGAACCCCAAAATATTTAATTAAAAAGGTCCTTTAAAAATATTTAATAAATATTTTATACCTCATAAAAGGTTTGACCTTCCCTTTTAATAAAACACCTTTTTAAAATACCCTTTCACGTTAAAAAAGGTTCACCTTTATTAAAGCTCTATTCTCCATGTCTTATGCCTAATAAGACAAAAAACTTCAACTTTTGGATTCTCGATTCTCCATGTCAAATTTAATAACATTCTAAAAAACCTTTAATTTTTTTTTTGGGATCGTCACACCTTATATGAGGATCACCTGTGACTATTAGAAATCGTCGTACTTTGTAAAAGGATAGCCAACGACGATTTTCTCGCAAATTGTCGCACCTTGTCAAACTACAACTTGTGACGATGTTGCAGTGTGCATTATGTAGTGCCTTTATCGATGTTGAAATTTTGATAATTTTTTAAGTGTGTTTGTGACCCTCACACTTTTCCACAGGGACAACGTTCGACGGTGTAATAAAACCCATCTTAGGCTGATCAAATTCACTCGGCTTGACTTGGCTCGGTTAACCTGCTCTTTGATCCAGCGACCAGATTCTCTTCTTCTTCTCTCTCTGCTCCTTCAACTCTAAGCTCTGATACCACTTGTTAGGCAGCGAAAGAAAAGCATAGCATAAAACCAAAGCATAAACAAGAAATATCAAACACGCATTAAACCAAGAACAACAATCCCACTTTTTGACAAAGTGATTTATGTGGAAACTCAATGAAGGAAAAAACTGTGGGCAATGATTATCAGTCTTCTTATTATTCAAGGGAGAATTACAATATCCTTCATAGGAAAACAATCATCCTCTCCTCACACACACTCTACTCTGAACACAACTTGCTCTCACACTCTTCACACATTGTACTCACACCTCTACGGGTATGCTCGTATATATAACATCTATTACTCAATTACACAGAGTAGTCATGAATAGATCACATAGTTACACGAACAATTCATAAATAGATTGCATACATGAGCATTAACATAGTTGCATGCATGTGCATATGACTGCATGAGGAAATTCGTTGGCATGTTTCCAACAACCACATATTTCAATATGTGAAATTTAAATATTACAATTTGTTTATATCTAATATGTTTTAAAAATAAAAATAAAATAAAAAATATATATGAAAAAAAAAAAAAAAAATAATATATATATATGATTGTTGAATAAATTAATTATATATGATGATGGTGGTTATTGTCATCACTAAAATTCACCTTGGTTTATGTTATTATCGTTGAAAAAGAAAGTGGAAAATAATAAATAAATAGTTTTTAATACTTCAAATTTTAATGTTAATAGTTTTTGTTTTTTTTATATTCAAATAAAAAATATTGAAAATAAATAAAAACATTTAAATTTAATATAAAATTTTAATATTTATAATTATTTAAAAATAAAAAGTTTTCAAAAACTATTTTATAAACAAAACTTTAACAAAAAAAATAGTTATATAAAATTTAATCCCTATTTAATTATTGATTCAAATTCTATAAATATCTTCATAATACCTCAACCCTTTTCAGAATAATCAATTCACCGATTAAAAAAATACTATTTCATAAACAAATTAAAATTAAGTATATAACATTTAATTTAATCCAACAATACAACCCCTCTTAATCCAAACATTCATTTAGTAGAACATAAGTGTGATCCTCTTACTCCAACAAAACATTTAGTATAACATAACTGTGATCCTCTTGCAATGGCATTGGCCACTCAGTGATCTGAATATATTAAACTTTTATATCCCGTTGACAAATTTATTGGGCGGGATGCCATTAATACAAAAAATTATTTCACGAGGCTATATTTTGTTTGTTAGCGTATTCACCGTGTAAAGCTCTGTTTTTAATTTTATAAGTTCACTGACGTGCATACGATTTTAAAAAACTAGTGTGCTTGTAAAGTTTTGCTTTTAATTTTATAAATCCAAGGAAATGCAGATTTTTTATTTATTTATAAAAAGCGACATTTGGAAGGGCGTTATACTATTGCCTAACAAACTAAGTGAATAAAATTTAATTAACATATAAGAAAAATCCAAGGAAATGCAGATTATTTTATTTATTTTAAAAAAGCGACATTTGCCTAACAAACTAAGTGAATAAGATTTAATTAACATATAAGAAAAATCCAAGGAAATGTAGATTTTTTATTTATTTATAAAAAGCGACATTTGGAAGGGCGTTATACTATTGCCTAACAAACTACGTGAATAAAATTTAATTAACATATAAGAAAGCAGACTTTAAACCCATAATTGATGATGATGATGATAATGATTAACGTCTTGATGTCGTGACCTAAACTCATTGTTTAGGAAACATTTATATCTATAAAGAACATTATATTTATTATGTTTGGGTTTTACAAATATTTATATTACATTAGATTTATGTCTTTTTATTAATTGCATTTGGGTTTTACAAATATTTATATTCTGTTGGGGTTAATATTATTAGATTTATTTGGGTGTGTTAATTATTTTGTTTAATATCTATAAAGAACATTATATTTATTATGTTTGGGTTTTACAAATATTTATATTACATTAGATTTATGTCTTTTTATTAATTGCATTTGGGTTTTACAAATATTTATATTCTGTTGAGGTTAATATTATTAGATTTATTTGGGTGTGTTAATTATTTTGTTTAATTGGTATTTTATGTGATTATTATTATTTAAAATAATTGGTTTTTGTTTTTAAAAATAGGTGATGAAGTTATTTATATTTAATTTTTTGTTTATCTATCTCATATTTCTTAGTAAAGTGGTATTTTCATTTTAAAAATCTATATAATGAGAAGGTTTTAAGGCATTTCTTCATCTAATAATATATATCATTGAGTCAGTGATATGGATTTCATAAGGTTGATTTTTGACACTTAGGATGCTACTTACGGATATGCTTCTTTAATACTTGGATTTGTGTTTTATGAATAGATTTAAGTGAAGATATTTTTTGGATGTTCTTTTGTGCTTGGACTCTTCAATTTTTTTTACCAATTTTAAAGAGGTTTATTTGAAGGTTTTAAGGCATTTCTTCTTCTAATCATGTATATTACCGAATCTCCAATTTTTTTACCAATTCTAAAAAGGTTCATTTGAAGGTTTTAAGACATTTCTTCATCTAATAAGGCATTTTTCTTGCAGTGTGTTAATTGAAATGTCTTTTCATGACTATAAATAAAATCATGAATCTATTTAAATCTTAACCCTAGATTTGGAATAGTCTGTACCATTAATTGTATAATTTAGAACTACATAAGATCAATGAGAAGAAACATCAGCCATGTAAAAAATAGAGATCATAGCTCAAAAACATTAACCAAAATAGACATTGCAACCTATTTCCACAAATGTTGCAATCCAAATAACCTAAAAACTTATAAGAAAAAAATAGAAATCCATGCACTCTAACTCACTACATCATTGGACCGAGGATGGAAGCTGAAATAAGACGTGTTGTCTTATCTCTTGAAACGAACTAGAACTGATTTTCCAATACTTAAAATACTGATGAAACTTTACCGGGTAAGGAGACGATGCACTCCATGAACACGTGTCCCACTCACCCAATAACTCCATGAACACGCCTCCCACTCAGCTAATAACTCCATGAACACCCGTCCCATTCTCATTCAATAAAAACTTGGTAAAAAACCTAAAAACTTGGTAAAAAACCTAAAATCATAGTAAAGAGCTTAATTTACAATAAAAATAGTAGGTAAAAAAACTAAACATGCAGTAAAAAATTAGACTTTCATCTATTGTGAGGAAGAAGAATATTGGGAGCATATAAAAGTGTTTATATTTAAAGTTTATCTGTAATTTCAAATAGGTACACCTATAAGCTTACATTAGTTATGAGATTCTCTTTCCTTGAAAAAAAATATTTATATAAAACAGGTTAATTTTTGTAAGGAGAAAATGATAAAAAAAAATTAATAGGAGTTGCAATTTTTGCTCCATCTCAATGTTAATAATTTCGTTTAAAAAAAAAAAAAAACGTTGGAAATAAATGCAGTGGCATTGGCCGCTGCGTCACCTCAATATATTAAATTTTTAAATTTGTTGGGCGGGATACCTTTTAATACAAAAATTGTTGCACAAGGGTATAATTTGTTTGTTAGCGTATTCACTGTGCATACAATGACGTTATTCATTTTATAAGTTCAATGAAGTGCATACAATTTAAAAAAAATAGTGTGGTGTAAACTTCTTTTTTTTCATTTTATAAGTCCAAGAAAATGCAGATTGTTATTCTAAGAGTGACATTTGGAGGAGTGTAATTGTTATTTTAAGAGTAACATTTGGAAGAGTGTTATAGAAGAATCTTTATTGAATAGATTCAATTCATTCAAGAGTATGGATAAAAGTCAACGAAATCAACGGTTGATTTTGCTCTCATTACGTTGAATGGACCGGAGCTACAATGGAGTTAAGTCCAAGTGACTTTATAATCTCTCGTCATTTTTTTGACAGCCATATATCATTTATAGTGTTAATAAAAAGTAGGACTTTTCAAAATTAGAGAACTTTTTGAAATTCCAAAATCTATCTTCCACTGATCTATCAAACTGGCTATAAATCCTGTTAATATATTGTTTTGTTTTATATACTAAGATAACAAGAAAGCAACTTTGATACATATATATACGGAAGATCATGCGTATTGAGGATTTCTTCCTTGATTGAAGCGGGTTTCTTCTAATCCATTTCCATGGCTCAATAACTTTTTTTTTTGGAAAGTCTCCTTGTCTTTTAACTCCCAATGGCACAAAATGGAAGTGTTTAGTGGAACTCCTCCATGTAAGTTTGAATTCATAGGTGATACCAAAGACTAGATCAAAGAGGAGACCATATTTGGTTGGGTTCCTTAGTCAAATTATAAAAAAAATAAAAAATTATAAGTTTGTAACATATCGCCTTAATCAAGCGTGTGAAAGATTTACAAACTCTTTCTTGTTGAAAACATTTGAAAAATTGGTGCATAAAAAAGTATTGTTGTTGGAATGGTCTCTAAGATTTAAAAAAAAAAAAAAAATTGAAAAATTGGTACATAAAAAACTATTGTTGTTGGAATGGTCTTTAAGATTAAGAAAAAAAAAAAAACTCACTGTTACTTCTCTATCTAATGCCCTTATACATTATACATGATGCCATAAAGTGTTTTGGCCAATAAAATTTTTGCAATATTATAGTATTTCTTTTTAATTTTTCACATAGATTATTATAAATTTGTATTAAAAAATCTTGATTATATCATTTAATGTGTTAATATAAAGTAGGATTTTTCAAAAATGAAATAATTTTTTGAAAATCTAAAATCTCAAAATTTTTTGTAATAATTTATGTCATTTTGTGTAATTTGTGTAATTGTAATTGGTTACTCCTAATCCATTTCCATGGCTACATGATTTTTTTGGGAGAGTCTCCTCCTCTCTAAGTCCCAGTGGCAACCTAATCGAATTGTTCGATGGCATTCTTCCATGTAAAGTTGAGCTCATAATTAATACCAAGACTAAATGAAAGAGGAAGCCATATTTGGTTTGGCTAGTGATTTGCATCATTAGGAAAAAAAAATGCTCCAAGGTAAAGATGGTCATAATTAATTTGAAAAGTCTAAACACTTGAAAACTAGATCAACTTGATTACTCACTTTGAATAAGTTCCACAAATTTATGTGTCATATATATATATATATATATATATATGACCCTTCTAAATATGCTACATAATATGCTAAAGAAGATTACCTTCCTTACACCTTTAGCTTAAATTTCTCCTTCTTTCTGTTATGGATGCCTTGTCTTCTTATCTTTTGGATTCCTTGTCTTCTACCCACCAATTCTCATCATTCCTCTTGGTATATTATCTTCCTCATATACTTATCATTAACTGTTGGTTTGGAGAACTGACGCCCCAACACCTAGCACCATAGAACTGTAGTATATTAAGAGATAAAATATCGTTATGTGACGTTAGCATAATTGACCAACTCTCTGTAACCGTAGACAGACTAACTAAGGATGCAATTACCTTAATTTAACACTCCCCCTAATTGGTTTGGAGAAATGATGCCTCAACACCCAACATCATTGAATAGTAGTATATTAAAATATAAAAATATAGTTACGAAGAAGTTATAGGACGTTGGTGTAAATGAACAACTCCCTATAACCATAGACAAATTAATTAGAGATGTAATTGTGTTATTCTAACACTCCCCCTTAATGACATCTTCTAATACAATTAGGGTGGAATCACGAAGGTGGGTTACACTTTCGTGACAATCGGGTCTCCAAAATTTCGAAAAAACTTTTTTCGGCCGAACTAAAAATATTTTTTGGCCGAAATATACTATTTTCGGCCGAAAAAATAAACGTCAAATCAAACGGTGCAATAACCGCCCCCTCGATTTGCGTGTAGAAACTTGGTCGGCCGGATATTTTCTTTCCGGCAATACGTTTTCGACCGAAAGTTAGTTCGGCCGAAATATTATTCGGCCAAAAATTAGTTCGGTCGAACTATCTTTCGGCCGAACTATCTTTAAGCCGAAAGATGGTTTATATATTACCCACACATCGAATTTGGAATGTTTTCGAAAAATTGTGAGGTCGCCGAGCGTAAACTTGTGAGGTCGCGAGCGTAAACTTGTGAGGTCGCGAGCATAAACTTGTGAGGTTGCCAAGCGTCGGTGGAGGACGCCGGGAGGTCGCGAGGTCGTGGAGAGGTCATGGAGAGGTTGCGGAGTTCGCAGGGGTCGTGGAGAGGTAAGCTTCAAATTTTTGTTTTAAAATGTATATGTTTAAAATTTTAGTTTTCAAATTTTAGTTTTAAAATGAGGTCGTAAGCCTTTCGGTGTTCACCCCACGGCTGGTGAATGCCGAGAGGCTTACGGCCTCATCCACTGCTGGTGAACGCCGATAGATGTGTGTTGTTTAGTTTTAAAATTTTAGTTTTAAAATGAGGCCTTCGGCGTTCACCCCGCAGCTGGTGAGATAGTGGATCTTTTTAGTATGTTCTCAATGGATGTTAAATTAGTCCTTGTAATGACAAACGATGAACGCTTAATTAGTGAAATAGATTTTCAATCATTTTGTATACATATATTTTTCCTTACTGTGTATGGAGTGTGTCCTTTGGCATGTTCACTATGTTTTTTTTTTTAATAATTTATTTTATGAAAATTTTTATAAACTGTATTGTAACCTTCTGGTAATCATGAATTTCCATCACCTTTTTCTCCTTTCCAACCTACTAGAAAGGATCAGTACCCTATTTAATTATTGAAGTCTAGAATATAGTATTGTATTTTTATATGTTCATGGAGATTTGGAACAATGTTGCATTTCTTTTGCTGTTTCACTCTCCTTTTAAATTGCATTGAAATAAATCCTATGTAAAGATGAATACAAAGTCCCATCTTGCAAAGTTAAATCTGAGAAGACGTTTAAATAAATTCTTTTTCATTTATACTTATGGTTTTCCTCTTACCTTGTCATATTAAAAGTTCTTGTTGTTAAATTAAAGACCTTTAGTTTCCATGTGAGGCTTGCAATGTGATCTGATGTTACCTCCTCCTCTGTAGAATTTTTTTTTTCTCTTGAAACTTTGTTTTCTCAACCACACCTATGATTGATTGACTTGTTGACCCTTGAATCTATTGTTATTTTCGATCCCACAAAAAAAAGCTTAGAGAAGGATTAAAGTATTGGAAATTTTTTCCAATAGCCTTTCTGAAACAAGAGGCTGTCCATAATATGGAGGCAATCAGAATGCTATATATCCCTCTCTCTCACTCTTTATGATTGTAAATGTTAAGATTTTCTTGGGTCACCTGAGTCATAGGATAAGCTATTTGTTAAGTTTTTCTTTCAACATTCTCTTTTAATGATTTGGTTGTGAATTACCCATAACCCTGTATTAATTCTTTCTCTACACTATTTTTATTTTGCGCTCGAAGCTTAGTTTTGATAGTATTGATGTGAGAGCTTGAAGTTCGTTTTTACTTGGTAGTATTGATTTTCACTTATTGTAATAAGATTTGGTCTCACTTTTAATCTGCCTTGTTGATCATTTTATGAATCGCCTTCAAATCTACTTTATTATCATCTTAATCAAACTAATCTACTGAAGTCACTATTTTCTCTCGTAGAAATAGTAGAAATCATGCCAAGCCAAGATCCATTGTCACAGGATCTTGGCTTGGCATGATTTCTACTATTTCTGATTCCATGTAGGAAGTGACATCATTGTTAACAGGATCTTGGCTTGCCATGATTTCTACTATTTCTGATTCCGTGTAGGAAGTGACATCGTTGTTAACGATACTAACAAAAGGATAATTAGTCACACCTACACCATTACTCAGCTTTGTACTTAAACTATTTTCCTTGAATGTCAATGGTGACAGTGCAATGGCATCTTGAGCAGTTTCCTGTAGTCTAACTTTTGATTTTGGAAGACTACTGCACTTTTTGTTGATTTGATCAACAATGGTACTAAGTTCATTAACTTGAAAACATTCATAATAAAGTTCAGAAGACATTTTTCATTAAAGAAATACTAGGGACCAATACAGGAATTAAAAAATCCATAAGATACAGAGTAAAATAAGACACAGCCTACTTTGTGCTGACATCTGCAATCCTCTATGAAGAAGTTAAGCGCTCATGATGCTTAACCAAGTATTTAAACTGAATTTGCATTCACCTGTTTGCCTAAATTGTAGATAACTATTAATGCTTGAAAGGCTATGTTAGATTTTTAGGGAAAATAAAACAAAGATATCTTTTCAAAATTAAACTCTACAGTACATGCAGATCGGTACTTTAAAATAAAATATGAAGTAGATGCTAAAATCTAAACATGCTAAACTATAGACAATATAAATATGAACATGCCAAAAAGATTCTTAACAGAAGAGAAAATTTCTGTATATAAACTAAGTGCAGATTTCAAACTAAAACAAATTATGTACTTACCTTTAGCAAATAAAGATGTACCTGATGTATGGATGCGATTCTTTTAGTATGCTCAGAATTTTCTGTTTAAAGATCATGGATCAAAACCCCAAGGGTTTGATCTCAACAATGATCTTAAGTGGACTGTTTGCCAAGGAGGACTTAAGGATAATCAGCAAGAGTAGTGCTGATACAAAAACACAAAAACAACTCAACACAAAACTGTCCAATATGAACTATAATACATTGGGGGCCCTCACTAGGGTCCTTTTCCATGGCTCAAACTACTTGTTCCCAAACCAAGAACCCCAAGAGTGCACTAGGGGCCCTAGATCTCAACTAGGGTCTTATGTCATCCTCCCGGAGAATGGCTCTTGCAGCTGCACTAATTTCAACAAGCTAAACCCTTATAGTTATTGTTGCTATTTTAACTTTTTTAAATAAAAAATAAATTAAAGTTTTAAGAGATTGTAATGACATAATTCACCAGTCATTAAATGTTTACATGTCAATCATTATTACTATATCTTTCATTAGTTTAACCGCCCTGGAATTTATTTTTTCCTTTTCCTTTTATATAAAATTTAATTATTTTTTTTTTTCAATCAAACCACTGGAATGAAAAATTTATTATTTTTTATATTTTTGTATTTAAATTTGTTTCTGGTTTAGTTAATAAGAAAGTTTTTATAAAGTTAGTATTTTTCTTATAAAGTTAGTTTTTATAAAGTTAGTTTTTTTTATAAAGATGCTTGAAAAATATGCTTATGCTTATTGTTTTCTTATGCTTATGCTAAATAATTAGTTATGTAAATTTTTACCTTATTTATATCACCATCTAAATGTGAACATGTATCACTTTGCTACCTTACCATTATATAGGATACTTATGACATATGAATTTATTGAATATATATCCTTGAGAAGTACATGAAAAAAGGGCCTCCCCATTTAACCATTCCAATATTAAATTATGAGGATAAAGGGTCTTTTCCCTTAGCAAGATGCTTAATGTCTACCTTTATATTATTTTATGAAATAAATGGGTCTTAATGTAGTGGTGAGCTTAAGACTTAAATAAATGGGTCTTAATGTGTGACTCAGTCAAATCTAAT
>SNQJ01S0005934.1:169473-205345 GCA_010110895.2 Picea sitchensis | reverse complement strand
CATTCATTTTTATTTAACATGTTGTAGATGCATTTATTTAATGATATCAAAATGGTTAATCTGTGTGATTTGTAGCTGGCAAGCTAGAGGAAATTATTTAGCATAATTTTTTCTTTTTAATGTGTATTTCCACATGTAATGGATCTTAGTGAGGCAGGGGTATTCTACAAATGAGATTGCAATTTTCCATATTTTAAATTGTAACTGAAACATCATAAAAAATACTCCCCTAATTTTTCTATTAAATTATCTTTGTACTTAATAGCATTGTGTAGAAAATTTGTAAATTGTATTGGTTGCACTTCCACCAAAGTTTATAAATTATATTGGCACCAAATTTTATATCGTGTAGATATAAACTTTTGTGTGGTGCAGCATATCACACTAAAACTAATTTGGTGTAATACACTTTGAAGGAGAAAAATTTCATACACCATGAAGATACATTGCAAAGATAAAAAAAAATGTTACGGTGTGATACACCATGAAGATAGAAACTTTGTAGTGGTGCGATACAATAAAGCATATTCATTGGCTTTATAAAAGACTCAAACAATTTTATTACTTCATACAAATGCTTGAAACATAAAAACATATTACAAAAATAGGAAACAAAAAGGAAAATACAATCTTATTAACAACAATGAAGTATATCTTGATGAAGGCCAAGAGGTAGCATATGGAGAGAAGGAAAAACTAGAGTTATATACCAAAGATGGGATAGTTGACAAGTCAAATGCTATCATTCCCATTCCACAACTCTATAAATTCATGAATTATAAATTTATCTGTAAATCCTCCATGAAATGAGGCACCATGGTATAGAGGTTAGTATCTAGCAGAACCGATCACTGACGATCGCAACTTAACTCCCTTTAAACATGGTTAACAACAATAATCTGTGGATTCAAAAAGATCATTGAAATATATGGGTTTAGCATTTGCACTACCCAAAGAAATTTGAAACATAACTCAAAATAATCATAATAATCTCACACTTAAGAACAAATATCCATTTTAAACCTATTCCACTAATTTCAAAAAAATGCATAAACTAAAATATTTAATTGCATCTATTAAATAAATAAATTTAAAATGAACCAAAAAAAAGGGTAAATAGAAAATGTGCTAATCCTCATATAACCAACTTATAAGTAATCTTATACTCAATTTACAAATCCTAAGGCACTATACATGTTGTATAATAAATATCACTCAACCTTAAATTTGAAAGACAAACATACTAGGTTTTAGAAAGACAAGAGCCGTGTCATAAACATCTTTAGTTGGAGATAAACTTCATTTTTAATATCCCTATTTATATCTCAATCATAACGATATTGATCATCCTAACAAATATTAATCAACGAAGTTAGTTTATAAGCCTCCCATAAAATTAAAAATAAACAAACCGTAATGAAAATAAAATTTCCTTCAATACTAAAGCAAATATAATCAATAAAAATTTCATAAATCCATACCAATAAAAAGCTCAACTTCATAATATAATATATTGTGTAGGGCACGATATTCATAAAGAAAAATTTATAATATCTCTCCATATTAAGGGAGCAAGGGTTTTCCCTATGTAACATTGAATATAGAAAAATACTTACCTTTATTATGCAAGAAATTAGAGTAGACAAAGATCGATGGAAATGAGAATAAGAATAATAGAACAAAGATAAAATTAGAGTATTATTACTACCCCTTCATCCAATTTATTACTCTTTTAATTTAATTATGCCTTTCAATTTGTTAAATGGAACTTTTCATTATTCTAATATATTCTTTATTTTTTCATTATTCTTATATTTTATCTAATCTTTCACCTAATGCCAATGGCTAATTCCAACTTATTAACTGTAATCTTTACATTTCATATTTATATTCATAAGCACTCTTTTACTACATATCATATTGTCATGTCTCTGATGATGGGTGGAGTGCCCATTCGAAATGTTGGACATTTCAAAACTCCATACATTTTTTGATCCAGAAGTTTCGCAAACAAAGATAAAATTAGTTGTGGAAAGTACAAGAGGAAAGAAGTGGATGGATGATTGAAGGAACATTGTTAGATTATAAGGCTTACTTATGTAATAAGGTCAGTTTGTTAGGCATTAAGTTTATTGTTGGATGATGGTTGAGATAATCACTCAACCACCTCCTCTCAAATAAGTAATTAAATCTTATAACCATTTGGAATCTCTATAAAAGAGACATGTGCTATTGTAATAATGAATTGAAGCTTATATTGAATTTTTCCTTCAAGTTCCTCTTGTTCATTCTTCATTGTTAATCATTTTTTTGTCATAGTTGATATTTCTTATATGGTATCAGAGTATCCAAACTAATCCAAATCCAAGAAAAAATAAATTAGATCATAGTCATTTGTATGGATTGAATTCTTAGATGAAAAACTATGTTCTGATATGATATGAGGCTAGAAGACACAACAAAAGATACTAAATCTACAACCTACGTGGAAGGAACAATGAAATTTAATGGTTTAAAAATGAGCATGTGTGAACTTGGGTTGGTCTAAATATTCAAGGTGGTTTCAAGCGTGGAATTGTCTATGGGAACCTTTAAAGCATGGCACTATCCCAGTGTAAATTTTAAACTTTTATAGTATATCAATGCATGTATAGATTTTTTATAAAATAGAAAGGAAAAAATAGCATTCACACATAGTACTCAAAAATTTACCCCAAAAACCCTTAACATGAAAAACGAACAAAAATTTTAGAGCCGCACCTTTAACTCTCATTATCTTAATTGCACCACTTACAATACAATGTATATGATTTTGCGACATCCAAAACCCTAATATATTAGCTTGGATTAGATTCCTTAAATGGAATTATATTACAAGAGGCCGAAAAACCATTGGCCAAAAATGGCCCCAAATTTTTTTGGGGGGCCTATTGGCACAATGTACATCACATGGACCTAACTGTGCAAAGAATATAACACACACCTAGCATTTCCCAGTTCTTGTTTTCTTTGCATACAAAGGCCCTAGGGATTACATCATCAACTATGCTCATTACTTCTCTACACCAAGAGAACTTCTTAGTATTAACATACTTCATCAATGAATCTAGAACATTCTTCAAAGTGTCAACCTTCACTAGTAGAAATTTCTTGTCTTCAACCATGTCTCTTAAAAGGTGATGTTGAACATCAATATGCTTTGTTTTAGAATGATAAGCAGGGTTCTTTTCCAGAAAAATTCACTTTGACTATCACAATCTAATCTTATAGCTTGTTATACAAACATAATACTTGAGCACAATCTTTGTAACCATACAACTTCCTTACTTGCGGGAGAGGCTACCATGTATTCAATTTTTGTAGTTGAAAGTGAAACTACATACTGTCTCTTGCTCATCCAACTAATTTCACCTTGAAATAGGTTAAAAGCATAACCACTTGTAGATCTTCTATGATCCAAATATCCAACCCACTCTGCATTAACAAAGCCATGTACATCTAACACTTTGTCTAGTCCAAGTATTCCTTGGTAGAAAAATGCGTAATCTATAGTTCCATACAAATACCTAAAGACTCTATTTACAATTGTCCAATGCTCCTTTCCTAGTTTTGACATATACCTGCTCAAAACGCCCACTCCATGGGAAATGTCAAGTCTAGTACATACCATTACATACATCAAATTTCCAATAGCACTAGCATAAGGAACACAGAACATGTCTTCTTCCTCTTCCTATGTCTTAGGACACTAATATGCAAATAAATTTACACCTATAGGAATAGGGACGTTGATTGGTTTACATTCATGCATATTAAACCTATGCAATATTGTCTCCACATACTTCCTTTGATTTAACTAGAGTTTCCTATTTTCCCTATCTCTTTTAATTTCCATGCCCAAAATAAAATTTGTACCACCAAGATATTTAATATCAAATTTGGAAGACAACTCATTTTTTACATCCTTAATGATTTTCTTGTTGTTTCCAATCAACAACATTTCATCAACATACAAGACCACATAAATAAATGATCATCAACTACCTTGGAATACACACAATGATCAACTTTGCTTCTTGAGAAACCAAGTCTCTCTATATAAGTATCAAACTTTTGATACCACATCCTTGGAGATTGCTTTAACCCATAGAAGAAATTTTTCAGCTTGCAATCTTTCTCTCCCTTCACTGTAAAACCTTATGGTTGTTTCATGTAAATTCCTTTTTCAAGATTTCCATGTAGGAATGTTGTCTTGGCATCCATCTATTCTACTTCAAGATCAAAAGAAACAACAATAGACAAAATTAATATAAAGAAGTTAATTTAGCAACAATAGAAAAAAATTTCACCAAAATAAATTCCCTGTACTTGGGAATATCCCTTTGCTACTAAGCCAGCTTTATACTTCTCTACTTTACCTTCTACATTCAACTTCTTCTTAAACACCCATTTTCTACCAATAGGATTTCTCCCAACCAACAACTCAACTAGATCTCAAGCCTTATTCTTATCCAAGGCAACCATTTCTTCAACCATGGCCTTCTTCCAGATTTTACCATACTCTGAATCCACTGCCTCCCTAGCAGTTTTTGGATCATAATCAATAATAGATAAGGTAAAACTAGCACGAAAATCAGGTAGAGTATACCTTTATAGTTTCCTTCTTTCCTGAACCAATCTCTTCAATATCACAATATGAGGTTCTTCTTATTTTGATCCATATTTTTATGATGACTCAGATTCTTCATCCTTCAATTCAAACTCTATTATGTATGGTTCTTTTTCCTTTGGTAGAACTTCTTCTTTGGGAACACATTTTTGGAACATATTTAACCTCTCTAAAAATAACATCCCAACTAAAAGCAATCTTCTTAATTACTAGGTTGCAAAGTTTATAACCTTTTATACCATCTTTATCACCATTAATCAGATACATTTTTCATCTTTATTATCCATCTTGCTCATATTTTCCTTTGGAACATGTACATAAGCATCACAACCAAAAACTCTACGATGATTAAGGGAGGGATTTTTACCAGTCCATGCCTCATGTGGAGTTTTTTCCACCTATGTTGATGACGGTGATCAATTTGCCCAGTAATATGTAGTACCCATTGCCTCTGCCTAGAATTATTTTCCTAACCCGACACCACTGAGCATGCTCATTATTTTTTCCATTAGCATCTAATTCATGATTTTTTCAACCATGTTCTCTTGATATGTTTATGGAGTAGTATTATTCCTTTTTATATCACACTTCTTATATAATTCCTTGAATTCATTCCTACATAACTCTCCACCATTATATGTCCTCAACATCTTTATTTTCTTCTCCATTTGATTCTTCCACAAGAGCCTTAAACTCTTTAAATGTACCAAAGACCTTAGATTTCTTTCTAAGGAAATAAATACATGTATTTCTCGATAAATCGTCAATTAATGAAACATAATACACTGATTTACCTAGTGATGGAACAAGCAGAGTTCCAAACCCATCATTGTGTACTAACTCTAAGATTATCTTTGCTCTTGTAGCACCATATGAGAATATTACATGATTATGTTTACCATATATGCAATGTTCATGAAAATCAAAATCTAGTGTGCAATCAGGAATAGATTCAATCATACCTTTAATGTGTAGTGCTCAAATACCCTTCTCTCCATTATGTCTCAATATTTTATGCCACAACATTCTCTTTTCCCTAGGGATAGTAGGGGTTATGTCTTCTTCTTTTCCACCCTAAAAAACAACAAAGCTATTACACCCATTAGTGACAGTGCTTCCCAACAAATTGTATAGAGTTCCATTTCAAACTCTCCTCATCAAAACCATTGCTCCTCAAACCATTTTGCAAGTTTTCCTTTCAAACATAATAGGTATGCTTGCATCACTCATCTTACTTACAAATATCAAGTTTATAGCCATCTTTGGAATGTGAAAAACCCCTGGGAGTTTTATAATCCTTCCATTATTATTCCTATTGATTCATCCCAGGGAGCAACAAATTGACTTTTCTCTATAATATTATTATTCCTATTGATTCATCCCCTAACAAAACACCACCTATTTTATACTTTTCATATTCACAAAACCACTACCTATGGGGAGTCATATGAAAATAAGAACCTGAATCGATTAGTTATATATCATGATCTGCATGTGTGATTGAATAAGCTAAGTACACATCCCCTCCTTCCTTTTAGGAGGTATTCCTTTTTGTGAAAGGAATATCATCAAATCCCTTCCCTCAACATTTTTAGATCTACAATCCTTCTTGTAATGTCCAATTTTACCACATTTCTATCATTTCCATAAGCATTTTCCTGAAGATTTAGATCTACCTTTAGATTTAGATCTCACACTCGAGGACATATTTTTATTTCTATCCATAGAATATCCTCTTATAGATAAGGCATATGTGCTTTGACTATCCATGGTTTTCCTTCTCATTTCTTTTGATCATAAGAAGGATGAAACCACATCATCAAACTTTAATGTGGTTGCATTACTCCCAATAGATACAACCAGAATATCCCATGAATCTAACAAAGAACACAACAAACTAATGTATTTATCTTCATCAAAAAATTTAATATCGACAAACAACAACTGACTTACCACAATATTGAAGGCATTTAGATGCATTGCCACTAAGTGTCTATCATTCATCCTTAGGAGGTACAACTTCTTCCAACATAAACGTTTGTTTACCAGGGACTTATATTGATACAAAGTCCCTAACTTATCCCATAATACCTTGGTTAATCGCTTCTCCTGAGACATTCAATAACACTAACTCTGAAAGACACAACTAGATTATGCTCTTTTCCTTTCAATCCAACTTCGTCCAGTCTTCAGTCAATATACCCATAGGTGTAGTACCAAGATCCATAGAGACCCACTATTCTTTTTCTTCCAAAAGATCATCCATATTCAACTTCCATAGCTCAAAGATAATAAAAAAATCCCATTAAATTTCTCGATCTCGATTTTAGAACTTCTTCCCATTCTCTTTCATCTCAAGAATCACTACTATAGAGCTCCCACTAAAAATAGGTTTATCAAAAACCCATGATAACCGAACCCTTAGCAACAAATGTGTCCCCTTGAAGCCAATAAATTTTTTGATATCTCCCACAAGATCCTCCATATTCAACTTTGATAGCTAAATTGTTTTCCCATTAAATTTATAGATCTCAATTTTATAACTGCTCCTCATTCTCTTTCACCTCAAGAATCCCCACTGCAGATCTCACACTGAAATTGAGTTTATCATAGACCCAAGATAAATGAACCCTTAGCAACAAAGATTTCCCCCTGAAGCTAATAATTTCTCTGATACCAAATGTAATTTTTAAACCTTTATAGTATAACAATGCACATACAAATTCTTTATAAAATAGAAAGGAAACAAATAGCATCCACACACAATCCTAAGAAATTTACCATGGAAACCCTTAACTAGGAAACCATCAAGTTTAGAACCACACCTATAACTCTCATTATCTTAACTTCACCATTTACAATACAATATATATGATTCTGCAACATCCAAAACCCTAATCCATTAACCTATATTAGATTCCTTAACTAGAATTATATTACAATAGGTCGAAAAATCATTAGTTGAAAACCACCCAAAAACGGACTAAAAACAACCAAAAAGATAAATTTCAATGCCAAAGCCCCAAACCTATGGACAAGGGGGGGAAGTTGTGCATTCTCATGACCCCCCCTCCTCGACATAATATACAATGTGCAAGGTTAACCATGCAAATAATATAACACATACCCAACCTTTGGAACATAGAACCTTTGTGGGAACCTCTAAAGCATGGCACCTTGTGTGGGAACCTTTGAAGCATACCATGTCATTGGATTTGAACCCACATCCAAAGTAACCTCAAATCCTATTGGAGGGTCGATTATAGGACTTGGCAATTCCTTCGAACTTTGCAATGGTTTCATTGCTACAATATGTGTGAAAAATTTTGAATCCCTCCACTGGGAAATGAAAACAGCCACATTATCTATGGCCGAAAGTACTTGAGGAGGGTGGGAAACAACATAGGTAGAGGCCATGGAGGGATCTAAATTTTCTAGTCTAGATCCAGTAGGGGGCCAAGCTAAAAAATATCCCCAATGAAGTTGATAGGGACTTACTCCAACACCATACATAGGTTGGGTATATACCATTGTTGCTTACCACAAGAAGAGAGTCAAAGATTGTTGTGCAAGAAATTGTAGAAATTGTCATAGTGTTTGCAAGCTCACCTTGGGCCATAAATTGGATTTGTATGCATTTGATTCAGTCTAGAATTCAAGTGCAAGCATGTTTGAATGTCTAGAGAAAGGAATTTTTATCAAATAATGGATTAGGATTAATTATGTCTTTTATCTTTGTAAAACACGACCCTTCACAATTTGATCAATGATCTTCAAATTTGTGGCATAGTAGTGTTGTTGCAGTGATTTTAGGTCACCAGCTCTCTGTAATTTGTAGCATCAGATGTTGGATGCTTTTCTTAACCATCTTGATCCAAATCGTAGCACTTAGGGTACATGATCGCTTACAAAACAATCATTCCTCATATTGCTTCATTGTTGGTCTAAGGTATGTAACAACCTCAAATCTCAACTCTCATATCAACATTAGACTAGATCCATATCTATATCCATATCCAAACTAGATCAATTCAATCCAGTTTCAATTCGTAATGATGAATTTTTGATTTGAAGAAGCCTAGCGAGTTGCAAATATGTATTTCAAGGAGGTAGTGTCGTGCCTTGTGAACTCTTTCAAGCAACACTATCATAAGGTTTATGGACCAATTGTGAAGCTTTTGAAGGGTCCATATTGAAGTCAGTGAATTTAATTACTATATTTAAAACACATTGCTTTAAGTGACCATCTCCAATTCTTATTAATACATTTAGTTATGATGGAAATAACCTTTTGCATTTTAAAAGGCCTTCACTTTGAAGACATGGAAGGATGCAATGAAAGATAGATAGTTGTTCAATAGTCTAGTATTCTTATGGATCATAGAAACTATACCTCATTGGAGTTATGAAACGTGCACATGGGGATTGTTGTTCAATAGTTCATGGGAGATCCAAGATCTGGAAGTTCGACATCATATTATTATGAGAGTTACGAGACATTTCAAGCGTTAATGATGTCCAATGATGCTGGAAAACTTGGATCACAACTAGGAGACTATACCTTTTAGTGGAATAGGGAGCAACTTGAAGGAGTCTTAATGGTCCAAGCATTGTTTTCAAAGACGAAGCCTCTGAAAAAATGTCTAGTTCTATTTTTAGTTGTGTCAGTGTACGTTTTCTTTTAGTGAGTTTTGTTTTCAGTGGTGTAAGCCTTAAGAGGGGGCGTTAGATTAGAATTCTTACTTATGTAATAATGTAAAGTTGTTATACATTAAGTTATTGTTGGTTGATTGTTGAGATATTCACTCAACCACCTCCTCTCAAATAAGTAGTTAGATCTTATAACCATTTGCAATCTCTATAAAGGAGACACACACTATTGTAATGATGAACTAATTCTTATATTCAATATCTTCTTCAAGTTCATCTCCTTCATTCTTCATTGTTTACCGTTTGTGTGTCATAGTCGATATTTCTTGTAATCATTTGCAATAAAATCCTTGTTGTGAAACCCTGCCCACGTGAAATCAGGGCCCTGATTAGTTCATCCATTTATCAAACATTTTATAGTAATAAGAAAAAATATCCAAATATTTTATAATAATAAAAAAATAAATAAATTTGGATGCACAATCTAGCCTGATACATGTGGTGGTAATAGTTGCAAATTGTCCTTTTTCCATAAATGTGCTTTCAACTCAACTTAGCAGAATGGAATTCATGAAAAGTACATAGTACATTCCATAGTACAGTCTCATCAATACACATGGAATTATTAAAAAAATGGACTTTATATTTTTAAAGTTATTTTATTTATCTAATCAAAACTAAACACCAAACAAAACTCAAAATGTAAAAATTTTGAAAATTAATTTTTAATGTTTCAAAAACCCATTTAATATAAATAGATGTAAAACATTAAAAATATATATATTGTAATGATAATAGGTGACAAAATAAATGGACTTAAAAGCGTTTACAATATAACCTACATATGGGCAAGTATAATAAATAGTTGATAAATATGTAAGTAACACATGAAGTGTTATATTTAAATCACACAAGTTGGAGCATGAATGTGTTATTTAGGTGGGATTGTTGNAAATGGACTTAAAAGCGTTTACAATATAACCTACATATGGGCAAGTATAATAAATAGTTGATAAATATGTAAGTAACACATGAAGTGTTATATTTAAATCACACAAGTTGGAGCATGAATGTGTTATTTAGGTGGGATTGTTGAATTAGTCCCCCTCCTTTGGTAAATTGAGTCGATAATTCTTTATTGGCAGAGTAGCGTTGACATTTTGGGTGTGGAAGTCATAAAGGCGTTCTCAAAAATTATATATTCACACATTTATATTCTAAAAAATGTTTCTATTTAAGTATTCACCTTGCCAGGCTATGTCCAATTTAATCCAAAAAGCATGGGTTTTTCTTACTAGACTTCCCCATCATAGACACATGTTCAAAATCCATAGGAGATTGATAGGCATCAACTTGCCACTAAAACTTAGTGGTATCTGAAAGAAGAGTCTCCGACATTTGGTTTTTCATCGATACAATGGATTTGTGCAATGCCTAACAAATGAATTCCTCTCTTCTGTCAAAATTTCATGAAACTTATGCTTGATGATCATGGTTTTATTTTAAAATGCTACTTATATTAAGGGAGAAAATTACAGAGTAGTGTTTGTAGGGATAGTAAAATACAGAGTATTGTACAAACAAGGACGTTTATCTGAAGGTCAAAAGGAAGACCTTGAAATCTCACTGCCTCAATAGAACATCCAAGCATATTTTTCAAGAGTGTTTCGTACCCTAATCCATATATCAGTGTCTCTTTAAAACAAGAGAAAAAACACTATCACTAAAAACAACAACACAACAAAGCTTCTACAACACAGAATTATTACTTGAATGCAGTGCCAAACCCCTCTAAAGTGGAATGGGTTAATGGGCCCATCATCTCTTAGAAAGTCATCTTTCTTGTGTATCTTGCTAAAGAAGATGCATATCCACATACTCCAAATGAAGTTCCAATGGGCACACTCAAACCTATGAATCCAAAAAAAATGCCAGATGGTCTCAATCTAGCCACAATTCCCAAGGACATCATCTGTGAATCTGACCATGACAACTACTCTTTAGAAGGCAAACCTTGATACACTAGAAGCCAAAGAAATAATACCATATATCAGTGTCTCTTTAAAACAAGTAAGAGATAAAAAACTATCACTTAAAACAACAACACAAAAAAGATTCCACAACATAGAATTATTACTTGAATGCAGTGCCAAACCCCTCTAAAGTGGAATGGGTTAATGGATCAATCATCTCTTAGAAAGTCATATTTCTAGTGGATATTTCTGAAGAAGATGCATATCCACATACTCCAAATGAAGTCCCAATGGGCACACTCAAAACTATAATTGCAAAATAAATGCCAGATGGTCTCAATCTGGCCACAATACCCAAGAACATCATCTGTGAATATGTCCATGACAACTACTCTTTAGAAGGAAAAACTTGACAGACTAGAAGCCAAAGAAATATTGTCATCCTGTAAGACAGTATAAAGGGCCATACCATAGGGAGAAGTCTTCCACGCACTCCCTTCCTTTTGTTCATAAGGTTTTTCCACTTTAGAATCCATTTTTTAGCTAGCCTTTTGAGAAGAAATCTAAGCACATACACTCAACTGGATTATCGTGTGCTTTGAATGGTAATAGATTTAGAATTTAGGCTCCTTGGGGATCGTTGGGGTTTGAAAGACCTGTCACAATTTGATTTTAATTGAGCAAAACTGTATGTTTTTTCTTTACAAATACAATGTAGAATTATAGAAAAAATGGGGAAGAGAAAGGAGAACACATTTTTCTTATAAGAGATCAAAAATTGCACGAGTTGAGCAGGGATAATTTTAAGGATGGAAATTTATATTAAAATGTAGAAATATCAGTTAATCTTACTAGTCCTTAATATGCAAAATGTAAAATGTTTGGCGATAGTTTTGTAAAAATATTCTAATTTCTAAGGATTTTATATAGTTTCTATAAAAATTTTGCGATTTTTAAGGTAAAATAATTCTATTCTATGGAATTTGGGCGAATCGTTTTTAGAAAAAATGGAAATTAGAGAATCCCTTTTTTGGGAAAAACCATGGAAAATTAGCCCATTTGTGAAATTTAACTGATCCAGGTGGATATCAATGGCCACCCACCTATTCCAACTGGCTCATATTGGCAGTTTTTCAGTTTGGCAGTTTTTTCCTTTTTTTGGGGGTCTGGACATCTACCAGGGTCGTTTTGAGGCCCTAAACAACGTTTTTAGGGATTTGCACATCCAAAACATACATTAAGTTAGATTTTGACTGCATAATGTCTAGTCCTCAGATAGACCTTTCCAACGAGCTATCGTGCACCTAAAACGGAAATCGTATGCAAAAGTTACGACCCCGGAAAGTTGATGTAACAACTTACCCCAATGGAGCCCACATGACTTTTGGCGCTTCATCTCCTAGGGTTAGGTTTTTGTATGTCTAGGGTTTTGGCATTCATTTTTATTGTAAAAGGGCTTTCAGAGCCTCATTGTACTCATCTTCTTGCAAATGAGCGCAACTGTCACATCTCTTCTCAGAGATAAGTCGCCACCATTATAGCAAGCTTGTTTTCAGTCTGCATTTTACAGTTTCAACATATTTCTTTATTGAATAGAAGGGGGTTATATTGTATCTTTGTTATTGTTCATTGTGTCTCTGTGTTAATAATAATAATAATCTGTGTTCATTTCATTCTACTCATAAAATCCAGATCAATGGTATCAGAACGGTCTGTTCCTTGTCGTTCTTAGTGCATGTCCCTGACGAGGTCAAGGTACAAAGAGTTGGTTCTCTAGCTTGTTTCTCTTGAGGACAAGAGTTCTCACATTCCCAAGTGACCTTCCATGGAGGGATAAAAGAAAGACGATGATATAGGAGATCCTTTCAAATTGTTGCTCGAGGAAGCCCTCACGCAACAGAGGAACGAGATGATGGACAATTTTGTGCAAATCCTTCGACAACTACCAACAGGAAACACATCTTCCTCGAGCGGAGGCACATCCCCATTGAAGGTACATATCAACTTTGAAATTCATATATTTGAAGGTCAAATAGACACATATGTTGTAGAATTTGCTAGAAGGGTATTTTTTTTTCGACAACTTTTCAAATAGAGAAAATATTACTTTTGCACTCCTCAAAGTCGTCCCCCATGTCAAATATTGATGGGATACTTTATGTTAGCAAAAGGAAATAGAGGAACCCTCATTATTTACAGTTTCACTCACTTGGGATTCCTTTAGGGATGCTATTAAGGAACAATAATACCCTATTGGAAGTTATGACAACCTGTATACAAAATGGACCACACTGCGGAAAGAAAGGGACCAAGCAGTGCCAGAGTTCACAAATATCTTCCATACCTTGTGCTCCAAGATGGGTATAAAATATTCTGAGCGACATCTAGTGCTCAAGTACCACTATGTTCTTCATAGATAAATCCAGGAAGAAATGGATTTTCTAGACATCTCTTCCTTGGGTGTGGCTTATTGATATGTCATCAAAATCGAGCAGAAGCTTAAACAAAAGACGCGACAATTTTGGTCTGGGAACCCCTCATAGAAAAAACAGGGAAAGGGAAGCCCCAACCTGCAGAATAAAGTGAATATTAAATATGGACAACCTCAGGACAACCATTCTAAGCCGTAAACAAAGAAGTACAATGGAAAGACGAAGAAAGATACTGGGAAGTGGTGTGACTTCCATAAGAGCCCCTAGCATAACATTTTTTATCCCCGCTCAAATCAGTCATTGGTGGCTGAGGTGAAAGCCTATGAATCAGATGTGGGTTCCGACTCTGAGTCAAAACTAGAAAATGAGAGATGGATAATTGATGTGGAACTCAGTGCCACTGTTGCTACTACCAAGATCCATCCTAGTGAAGCTAATGAGCCAGAGGAAGGCGAGTGTCTCTTTCATTCACAGATGTGGGTGAAAGGCACCTCGTTGCACTTCATCATTGATAGCAGTAGCTAGAAGAACGTCATCTCAGTGGAGGTCATCAAGTGGTTGGCCCTGCTAACAATGACTCACCCACAACCCTACACCATTGGATGGCTCCGCCAAGGAAGTGATCTTCGTGTCAACCAACAGTGTTGTTTTTCCTACAACATCAATTCCTTCAAAGATGAGGTATTGTGTGATTTTTCTCCCCTTGAAGTTTGTGATGTTCTTTTGGGCCAACCTTGTTTATGGAAACGTCATGTTGTATATGGATCTAGGCCTCGTAGTGTTATTATTACTTTGGACAGGAAAATGTACATGATACCCGAGGTAGTCCCACTTAGTGTCATTTCCTTGATCCCTGCCAAGCAATCCAAGAAGGTCATATCTCAGACTGAGAAGTTTTTCTTCTTCGTAATCCACTCTCAGAGTGAAATAAAAATTCCAACCACATCCATGGCCTCCATGGTCGACTTCTCCACACAACAGAAGCAAGTGGAATAGGTCATGGAATAATACAAAGATATCTTCTCCTCACCTGTTGGGGTACCTCTGCACTATCAGGTCAAGCATTCCATCAGTCTTCCCCCTGATGCATCACTACCCAATGGGATATTCTATCGCTTATCTCTGTTAGAAAATGAGGAGATCAAGAATCATATCCAAGAACTGCTCCAAAAGGGGCACATCCAACCCATATCATCACCTTGTCGAAGCTCAATCATGCTTGTGGAGAAGAAAGACGGGACCTGACAACTCTACATTGATTATCGGGCCCTAAATAAAATCACAGTCAGGAATCGACACTCGATTCTCTGAATTGACAATCTCCTTGATCGGCTCAAGGGGGACAAATAATTCAATAATATTGATCTGAACTCTGGCTACCATCAAGTTCCAATAGAGAAAACACATGTGTGGAATACTACCTTCAAATCAAAAGAATGTATTTTTGAATGGTTGGTCATGCCCTTTGGTTTGACAAATGCCCCAACAACTTTCATGAGGATGATGAACGATATCTTGTTGCCTTTCACCAATTCTTTTGTAGTGGTGTATCTGGATGACATATTCATCTACAACAAGACTTGGGTGGAACACTTGCATCATATTCAACAGGTTTTGCACACTCTTCGGTAGCACAAGCTACATGCCAACTTGAAAAAATGTTCCTTCAGCATGGACAATGTCCAATACCTAGGCTACATTGTTGATGAGCATGGCATGCATTTGAATCCAACAAAGATCCAGGTCATCCATGACTGTCCAGCCCCAACCACACTCACTGAGCTTCAAATATTCTTAGACCTTGTCGATTTCTATCGCAGGTTCATGTTGGGATTTTCCCATATTGCATGGGCCCTCAGCCAAGTAAACAGGGGTGGTGGTAAGGAAACTTTTGTGTGGGTCATGTCCCAACAGTAAGAGTTCGATGATTTGAGATAGCGCTTGTTCTCAGCCCTATTGATTTCATTACCCGACCTGTAACAACCCTTTGAGATCGAGATAGATGCTTCAGACTATGTTGTGGGCGTAATTCTCACTAAGCATGGCCACCCCATGGACTATCATAGTGAGATGCTATCAGATTTCATCCATAAGTACCCTACTTATGACAAATAAATGTACTCCATTTTTCAATCTTTCCGCCAGTGGAGGCATTACATTCTCAGGAACAAGACAACCATCCACACTGATCATAAGCCATTGCAGTTCATGCAGACACAAGAAAAATTACAAAATGACTGCCATCAGAAGTGGTCCACATACTTGCATCATTTCCACCTCAATATCAAGTATAAGACATGAAGCACCAACTGCATCATTGATTTTCTTAGCCGACCTCCATTCACGGCACTCACCACGGTTCTAGACTCTTGTGCCCACGAGACCTCTAGATCGCCCCAACTCTATGAGAAAGAACCTGAATTCGCCACCACCTACCATATGTTGGGAATAAACACAATTGTCACTAATTTCCATCATTATGATGGGCTATTATGCCATCTGGGCCATCTCTATGTTCAATCAAGTGAGCAAGAGAAGTTTGTTTGGGAATCCCACTACAGTCGGGTGGCAGGACACTTCGACGTATAAAATACCGTGGCAGTGCTACAACAACATTTCTACTAGTCGAAACTTCGACAGGATGTCAGCAAGTATATCAGGTCCTACACTTCCTCTGCTATTACCAAACTGGCCACTAAGAAACAAGGTTTGTACACCCCTCTGTCGACTCCTGACAGGACTTGGGAATCCATCTCAATGGACTACATGTCAGGCCTTCCATCCACCAAGCAGAGAAATGATTGTGTTTTTGTGGATGTCAATATCTTTTCCAAGATGGCGATTATGGCTGCCTGCATGAAGAGCATCACAGTGGAGGCCACCACCAAGCTATTATTCGAATGAGTGTGGGTACATTTTGGGATACCATAAACCATTATTTCAAATCGGGACAGTTGGTTCCTTATCACATTCTGGTCGAGCCTCTGGTCACTGCTAGACACCAATATCACCAAACCCACTGCCTTCTACCCCCAGAAGGATGGCCAAATCATCAACTGGATGATCGTGCATATCCTTTGCATGTACAATTCCAAGCACCCCCGCATATGGGATGAGAGTTTTCCATATGTTCAGCACAGCTACAACAGAGCCATACATAGCTCAACCAACCATATCCCTTTTCAGGTGGGGTTGGGATTTCAACCATTGGATCCCATGGATGTTGCACTACCCCTTGCGACCACCCAGAAAAACTCATTCCATGCTTCAACTGAATCTAGAAAAGCCACCTAGTTCATTGAGAAGATCCAACACACCTTCCAACAGGTTCAAGATATTTTACATAAGTCCAATGCCAAGTACAAGCAACGCCATGATCAACACTGGGTGCCACACAAGTTTCAAGTGGGAGACAAAGTTTGGTTGCACTTGCAAAAAGAACACCTTATAGGGCACCATTAGAATCTTCCTCCATTCCTCTATGGACCTTACACCATCACCAAGGTTGTGGGTGACAATGCTTTTGAGCTCAACATTCCCCCCTTCTTTGGCTTGCACCTAGTGTTCAATGTGGATCTCCTTCGACCATATTTTCCACCATTACTGGACACCTCAGAGATAACAGAAAAATTGACACCAACAGAGCTCAACCCTGACTGCATGGAATAGGAATCCACTAATCAGATCATGGACACACATGTTAAGGGAACTCGCCAACAAAGGATCCAACTTTATCGGGTTGTCAAAGCAATGAAGCTTCTCCACCAAGGCAAGTGGCTCACCCAGGAACAAATTCAGCAAAAAATTACTCATTTGATGGGGGAACTCAACGCAATGGATACCATTGCTTCCTAAGGGGGTAGTAGTTATCCATCTAGATATTGGTGACCACCCACCTATTCCAACTGGCTCATCTTAGAAGTTTTTTAGTTTGATTGTTTTTTCCTAATTTTTGGGTCCTGAACTTTCGAGGCCATTTTTAGGGTTCTTCATAGTCAAATTGTAAATAAAGTTATATTTTTATGGCCTAATATTTTTTCCTCGGATATACCTTTCTAATGGGCTATCATGCGTTTAAAACAAAGATCGTATGAAAAAGTTACAACCCCAAGAAGTTGATGTACCAACTTACCTCAACATGGCCCACATGACTTTTAGCGTTTCATCTCCTAGGGTTAGTTTTTTGGATGTCTAGGGTTTTGGAATTAATGGTTATTGTAAAAATGATTTCAGAGTCTTATTGTACTCATCTTCTTTCGAATGAGCGCATCCTTCACATCTCTTCTCATAGATAATTCGTCGCCATTCTAGCAAGCTTGTTTTCAGTCTGCATTTTATAGTTTCAGCATATTACTTTATTGAATAGAAGACATTTTTACTGTATTCCTATTATTGTTCATTGTGTCTCTATGTTAATAATAATAATAAAATTTGTTTATTTCATTCTACTAAAAAAATTCAGATTAGTGGTATCAGAGCGGTCTACTCCTTATCATTCTTAGTGCATGTCCCTGACAAGGTCAGGGTACAAAGAGTTTGGTATCAAGATTGTTTCTCTTGAGGACAAGAATTATTGCACACCCAAGTGACCTTCCATGGCGAGAGAAAAGAAATATGACGGGACAGGGGATCTTTTCAAACTGTTGCTCGAATAATCCCTCACACAACAGAGGAATGAGATGATGAATAAGTTTGCACAAATCCTTCGACGACTACCAACGAGGGATGCATCTTCCTCGAGTGAAGGCGCCACCCCCTTCAAGGTATAGATAAACTTTGATATTCCTATATTTGAAGGTCAAATAGACGCAGATGTTGTAGGAAAATGGTTGAATCTGCTAGAAGGGTATTTTTTTGTCCATAACTTTTTGAATAGAGAAAATATTACTTTTGCGGTCCTCAAAGTCGTCCCCCATGTCAAAGATTGGTGGGATACTTTCTGTGAGAAAAAGGCAATAGAGGAACCCTCGTTATTTATAGTCACACTCACCTAGGATTCCTTCAAGGATGTTAATAAGGAACAATACTACCATGTTGGAAGTCATGACGACCTGTAAACAAAAGTACCACACTGCGACAGGAAAGGGACCAAGCAGTGCCAGAGTTCATAGATATCTTCCATACCTTACGCACCAAGCTGGGTATCAAATATTTTGAGCGACATATGGTGCTCAAGTACCACAGTGATCTGCATAGATACATCGAGGCAGAAATGGAGTTTTGGACATCTCGTCCTTGGGCGTGGCTTATCGATATGTCATCAAAATCGAGCAAAGACTTAAACAAAAGACGTGACGGTTTGGGTCTGGGAACCCCTCATAGTAGAAGCAGGGCAAGGGAATCCCCAACCCACAGAACAAAGGGTAAAGTAAATATGGATAGCCTTAGGACAACTAGTCTAAGTCACAAACAAAGAAGGAAAATGAAAAGACTAAGAAAGATACCAGGAAGTGGTGTGACTTCCATAAGAGCCCCTAGCTAAACATTGTTGATAGCTTCTCAAAGCAGTCATTGGTGGCTGAGGTGAAATCCTATGAATCATATGCAGGTTACAACTCTGAGTTAGAACCAGAAAAGGGGAGATGGATCATTGATGTGGAACCCATTGGCACCATTGCTACCACCAAGATCCATCCCAGTGAACCTAATGAGCAAGAGGAAGGCGAGAACCTCTTTCATTCACATATATGGGTGAAAGGCACCCCGATGCACTTCATCATTGATAGCGGTAACCAGAAGAACCTCACCTCGGTGGAGTTTATCAAGCGTTTGGCCCTGTCGACATCGCCGCACTCGTATCCCTACACCATTGGATGGCTCCGCCAAGGAAGCAATCTTCTTGTCATCCAACACTGTCGCATGTCCTATGGCATCAAGCCCTTCAAATATGAGGTATTGTGTAATGTTACTCCCCCTGAAGTTTGTGATGTTTATTTTGGGCCAACCTTATTTATGGAAATGTCATGTTGTATATGAGTTTAGGCCTCGTAGTGTCATTATTACTTTGGACAGGAATTTGTACAGGATACCCGAGGTAGTCCCACCTAGTGACATTTCCTTGATCCCTCCCAAGCAATGCAAGAAGGTCATCTCTCATATTGAGAAGTTTGTTTCTTCGTGATCCATTCTTAGAGTGAGTGAAAAAATGTAGCCACATCCATGGCCTCCGCAGCCGACCTCTCCACGTCGTAGAAGCAAGTGGATAAGGTCGTGGAAGAATATAAAGACATCTTATCCTCACCTATTGGGGTACCTCTGCACTGTCAGGTCCAACATTCTTTTGATTTGACCCCCGACGCACCACTACCCAATTGGCTAGTCTGTCACCGCTCTCTGTTAGAAAATGAGGAGATCAAGCATCAAATCGAAAAATTACTCCAAAAGGGGCACATACGACCCACCTCATCACCTTGTGGAAGCCCAATCATTCTCCTGCAAAAGAAAGATGAGACATGTCGACTCTACATTGATTACCGAGCCCTAAACAAAATCACAGTCAGGAAACGGTACCCGATTCCCCAAATCAAAGATCTCCTTGATCATCCCAAGGGGGCCAAATACTTTAGTAAGATTGAGTTGAAGTATGGCTACATTAGGTCCCAATAGAGCAGATAGATGTATGGAAGACTGTCTTCAAGTCAAAAGAAGGTGTTTTTGAATGGTTGGTCATGCCATTTAGTTTGACAAATGCCTCAACAACTTTCATGAAAATGATGGACGATATCTTGCAGCTTTTCACCAATTCTTTTGTAGTGGTGTATATAGATGACATCCTCATCTAACGCAAGAGTTGGGTGGAACATTTGCAAAATATTTAGCAGGTTCTGCACACTCTGCGACAACACAGCTATATACCAACTTGGAAAAATGCTCCTTCAGCATGGATAGGGTCCACCACCTAGGATACATTATTGATGAGAATTGTGTGAATGTGGATCCAACCAAGATCTAGGTCATCCATGACTGGCCAGCCCCAATCATGCTCACTGAGCTTTAGATCTTCTTAGGCCTTGCCAATTTTTATCGCAGGTTCATGTTGGGATTCTCCCATATTGCATGGGCCCTCAGCCAAGTAACCAGGAGTGGTGGTAAGGCAAAGCTTGTGTGGGGCCTTTCCCAACAGCAAGAGTTCGATGATTTGAAGCAATGCTTGTGCTCGGCCCTAGTTCTTTCATTACCTGACCTGCAACAACCATTTGAGATCGAGACAAATGCTTCAGACTATGTTGTGGGTGCAGTTCTCACTCAACACAACCACCCCATGGCCTATCATAGTGAGACACTATCAAATGTTGTCCGTAAGTACCCTACTTGCAACAAAGAAATGTACTCCATTGTTCAAGTCTGTCGCCAGTGGAGGCATTACATTCTCGAGAAAGAGACAGTCATCCACACTAATCATAAGCCATTGTACTTCATGTAGACACATGGCAAATTACAGAATGACCTCCATTATAAGTGGTCCATATACTTGCAACAGTTCCAACTCAATATAAATTATAAGACAAAAAGTACCAACCGCGTTGATGATTGCCTTATTCAACCTCCAATTGAGGCACTCACCACAGTGCTAGACTATTGTGGCCACGAAACTTCAAATGGCCCCAACTCTATGAGAAAGATTCTGACTTCGCCACCACCTACCAGATGTTGGGCACAAAAATAGTTGTCACTAATGTCCATCTTCAAGACGAGATGTTGTGCCATCTGGGTCATCTCTGTATTCCATCAAGTGAGCGAGCGAAGCTAATTTGGGAAGACCACTACAGTAGGGTGGTAGGACATTTCGATGTATAAAAGACAACCACAGTGTTGCAGCAACATTTCTACTAGTCAAAACTTCGACAGGATAACAACAGGTATGTCAGGTCCTACACTACATGCGCTATTGTCAAACTGACAACTAAGAAACAAGACCTATACACCCCTATGCAGACTCCTGATAGGCCTTGGGAATCCATCTCAATAGACTACATATCGGGCCTTTCGTCCACCAAGCGGGGAAATGACTGTGTTTTTGTGGTTGTTGATCATTTTTCCAAGATGGCGATTTTGGTCGCCTGCAAGAAGAGCATCACAGAGTGTGGGTACATTTTGGGATACCACAAACCATTATCTCAGATCGGGACAGTTGGTTCCTCAACACATTTTGGTCAAGCCTCTGGTCACTACTGGACACCAGGCTCACAAAATCCATTGCCTTCCACCCCCAGACTGATGTCCAAACTGAGGTCGTCAAACGGATGATCGTGCATATCTTGTGCATGTACAAATCTAAGCACCCTCGCACATGGGATGACAGTCTTCACTATGTTCAGCACAACTACAATAGAACCATGCATAGCTTAACCGACCACAACCCCTTTCAGGTGATTCAACCATTGGGTCACATGGATGTTGCACTACCCCTTGCGGCTACCCAGGAAAACTCGTCCCATGCCCCAACTAAAGTTGACAAAGCCACCCGGTTCATTGAGCGAATCCAGTACATCTGCCAACAGGCTTAGGATATTTTACAGAAGTCTAATGCCAAGTACAAGCAGTGCCATGATCAACACTGGGTGCCACACAAGTTTCAGGTGGGGGACAAAGTTTTGTTGCACTTACAGAAAGAACTCCTTATAGGTCCCCATCGGAAGCTTCATCCACTCTACTATGGACCTTTCACCATCACCAAGGTTGTGGGTGACAATGATTTTGATCTCAACGTTCCCCCCTTCCTTGGATTGCACCCAGTGTTCAATGTGGATCTCCTTCGACCATATTTTCCACCATTATTGGACACCTTAGAGATACAAGAAAAATTGACACCAACAGAGCTCAAATATGACTACATGGGACATGCATCCATTGATCTTATCATGGACACACAGGTTAAGGGCACTCACCAGCAGAGAATCTAGATTTATCGGGTTGTCAAAGAAGGGCAACTCCTGCACTAAAGCAAGTGGCTCACTCGGGGCCAAATTCAATAGAAATTTCCTCATCTGATGGGGGAACTCAAAGAAATTGAGACCATTGCTTCCCAAGGGGGGAGGATTGATCCATGTGGATATCGGTGGCCAACGACCTATTCCAACTAGCTCATCTTGGCAATTTTTCAGTTTGACAGTATTTTCCTAGTTTTCGAGTCCTGAATTTCTGGGGCCATTTTGAGTTAGAGTTTGATGGCATAATGTGTAGTCCTTGAATAGACCTTTCTGACATACCATCGTGCGCTTAAAATGGAGATCATATGCAAACGTTACGACCTTGGGAAATTGATGTACCAACTTACCCCAATGGGGCCCACATGACTTTTGGCGTGTCATCTCCTAGGGTTATGTTTTTGGATGTCTAGGGTTTTGGCATTCATGTTTATTGTAAAAAGTATTTCAGAGTCTCATTGTACTCATCTTGCGAATGAGTGCAACCGTCATATCTCTTCTAAGAGATAAGCTGCCACCATTCTAGCAAGGATTTTTTCAGTTTGGATTTTACAGTTTCAGCATATTTCTTTATTGAATAGAAGCCAATTTTACTATATCTCCATTATTGTTCATTGTGTCTTTGTGTTAATAATAATAATAATATGTGTTCATTTTGTTCTTCTCATAAAATATGGATCATTGGTATCAGAGCGGTCTGCTCCTCATCATTCTTAGTGCATTTCCCCGACGAGGTCTGGGTACAAAGAGTTGGGTCTCAAGCTTGTTTCTCTTGAGAACAAGAGTTATCGCATGCCCAAGCGACCTTCCATGGTGGAAGAAAAGGAAGACAACGGGATAGGATATTCTTTCAAGATCTTGCTCGAGGAATCCCTCGTGCAATGGAGGAACGAGATGATGGATAATTTTTCGCAAATCCTTCGACGACTACCAACATAAGACACATCTTCCTCGAGTGGAGGCACCGCCCCCTTCAAGGTATAGATCAACTTTGATATTCATATATTTGAAGGTCAGATAGACATAGATGTTGTAGACAAATGGTTGAACAGCTAGAAGGGTAATTTTGTGTCCATAACTTTTCAAATAGAGAAAATATTACTTTTGCGCTCCTCAAAGTCATCCCCCCAAGTCAAAGATTGGTGGGAGACTTTTTATGAGAAAAATGAAACAAATGAACCCTCATTATTTATAGTCGCACTCACATGGGAGTCCTTCAAAGATGTTAATAAGGAACAATACTACCATGTTGGAAGTTATGATGACCTGTATACAAAATGGACCACAGTGCGGCAAGAAAGGGACCAAGGAGTGCCATAGTTGACAAATATCTTCCATACCTTGTGCACTAAGCTGGGTATCAAAGATTTTGAGTGACATATGGTGCTCAAGTACTGTAGTGGTCTGCATAGATACATCCAGGAATAAATGGACTTTTTGGACATCTCGTCCTTGGACGCGTCTTATCGATATGCTGTCAAAATCGAGCAGAAGATTAAACAAAAGACACAGTAGTTTGGGTTTGGGAACCCCTCACAACAGAAGCAAAGCAAGGGCAACCCCAACCCACAGAACAAAGGGTAGAGAAAATATGGGCAGCCTCAGGACAACGATTCTAAGACAAAAACAAGTAAGGACAATGGAAAGACGAAGAAATATATTGGGAAGTGGTGCGACTTTCATAAGATCCCCTGGCTAAACATTATTGATTTATGCTAAAAGTAGTCATTGGTGGCTGAGGTGAAATCCTATGAATCATATGTGGGTTACGACTCTGAGTTAAAACCAAAAAAGGGAAGATGGATCATTGACATGGAACCCAGTTCCATCGTTGCTACCACCAAGATCCATCCCGGTGAACCTGATGATCCATAAGAAGGCCAACGCCTCTTTCATTCACAGATGTGGGTGAAAGTCACCTCGTTGCACTTCATCATTGATAGCAGTAGCCAGAAGAACCTCATTTAGGTGGAGGTCGTCAAACGGCTAGCCCTACCGACAACGTCGCTCCTGCATCCCTACACCATCGGATGGCTTCTCTAAGGAAACAATCTTTGCGTCAACCAACAGTGTCGCTTGTCCTACGTCATCAAGCCCTTCAAATATGAGGTATTATGTGATGTTTCTCCCCTTGAATTTTGTGATGTTCTATTGGGCCAACCTTATTTATGAAAACATCATGTTGTATATGAGTCTAGGCCTCGCAGTGTTATTATTACTTTGGACAAAAATTGTATAGGATACCTGAGGTAGTCCCAACTAGTGTCATTTCCTTGATCTCTGCCAAGAAATGCAAGAAGTTCATCTCTCAAACCATGAAGTTTTTCTTCTTCGTGATTCTCTCTCAGAGTGAGCGAAAAATTACAGCCACATCCATGGCTTTTGTGGACGACCTCTCAACGCAACAAAAGCAAGTGGATAAGCTCATGGAAGAATACAAAGACATCTTCTCCTCAACCACTAGGGTACCTCTGCACTGTCAGGTCAAGCATTCCATCAATCTGACCCCCGACGCATCGATACCTAATGGGTCAGTCTATCGCCACTCTCTATTAGAAAATGAGGATATCAAGCATCAAATCCAAGAACTAATCCAAAAGGGGCACATCCAACCCAACTCATCACCTTGTGGAAGCCCAATCGTGCTTGTGTAGAATAAAGACGGGACCTGATGACTCTGCATTGATTACCAGGCCCTAAATAAAATCACAGTCAGGATAAATTGACGATCTCCTTGATCAACTCAAGGAGGATAAATACTTCAATAAGATTGATTTGAATTTTGGCTACCATCGGATCCCAATAGAGAAGACAGATATATGGAAGATTGTCTTCAAGTCAAAATAAGGTCTTTTTGAATGGTTGGTCATGCCCTTTGGTTTGAAAAATGCCCCAACAACTTTCATGAGGATGATGGACGATATCTTGTGGATTTTCATCAATTTTTTTGTAGTGGTGTATCTAGATGACATCCTCAWCTACAACAAGACTTGGACGGAACACTTGCAGCAYATTTAGCARGTTCTCCACACTCTGCAACAATACAAGTTATATGGAAACTTGGAAAATTGATCCTTCGGCATGGATAGGGTCCAGTACCTAGGATACATTGTTGATGTGCATAGTGTGCATGTGGATCCAGCCAAGATCCATGTCATCTGTGACTGGATAGGCCCCCCCCCTCCCCCCGCCTCTCGCTCATTGAGCTTTGGAGCTTCTTAGGCCTTGCCAACACGAACCTGCTACAGATTTCCTATATTGCATGGGCCCTCAACCAAGTAACCAGGGTTGGTGGTAAGGTAAAGTTTGTGTGGGGTATGTCCCAACAACAAGCATTCGATGATTTAAAGAAACGCTTGTGCTGAGCCCCAATGCTTTCATTACTCGACCTGCAACAACCCTTTGAGATAGAGACAGATCTTTTAGAATATGTCGTGGGCACAATTCTCACTCAGTACGACCACCCTGTGGCCTATCATAGTGAGACACTATCAGATGTCGTCCATAAGTACCCTACTTACAACAAAGATATGTGCTCCATTGTGCAAGCCTTCTGTTAGTGGAGGCATTACATTCTCGGGAAGGAGACAGTCATCCACATTGATCATAAGGCATTGCAGTTCATGCAGACATGAGGAAAATTGTAGAATGACCACCATCAGAAGTGGTCCACATATTTGCAGCAGTTTCACCTCAATATCAAGTAGAAGACAGGAAGTACCAACCGCATCGTTGATTGCCTCAGCTGATCTCCAGTCACGACACTCACCACTGTGCTAGACTCTTGCGGCCACAAGACCTCCAGATGGCCCCAACTCTATGAGAAATATCCTGACTTCGCCACCACCTACCAGATGTATGGTGCAAACACAGTTGTTACTAATTTCCATCTTCAGGACAGGTTGTTGTACCATTTGGTCCATATTTGCGTTCCATCAAGCGAGCGAACGAAACTGATTTGGGAAGCCCACTACAGTCGGGTGGCATGATACTTCTGTGTAGAAAAGACTGTGGCAGTGTTGCAGCAATATTTCTACTAGTCGAAACTTTGACAGGATGTCAACAAGTGTATTAGGTTATGCACTGCCTGTGCTATTGCCAAACCAACCACTAAGAAACAAGGTCTGTACAGCCCTCTGTCAACTCCTGACAGGCCATAGGAATCCATCTCAATGGACTACATTTCGGGCCTTGCGTCCTCCAAGTGAGGAAATGAATGTGTTTTTTTGGTTGTTGATCACTTTTCCAAGATGGTGATTATGGTCGCCTTCAAGAAGAGCATCACAATGGAGGCCACTGCTAATCTCTTCTTTGAACGAGTGTGGTTACATTTTGGGATACCACAAACCATTATCTCAAATCAAGATAGCCTCTTCCTTAGCACATTTTGGTCGAGCCTATGGTCACTGCTAGACACCAAGCTCACCAAATCTACTACCTTCCACCCCCAGACAAATGGTCAAACCGAGGTCGTCAACCAGATGATTGTGCATATCCTGCACGTGTACAATTCCAAGCACCCCCATACATGGGATGAGAGTCTTCCTTATGTTCAAAACAACCACAATAGAGCCATACATAGCTCAACCGACCACAACCCCTTTCATGTGGGGTTGAGATTTCAACCATTGGGTCCCATGGATGTTGCACTACCCCTTGCGTCCACCCAAGAAGACTCGTCCCATGCTCCAACTGAAGCTGACAAAACCACTTGGTTCATTGAGTAGATCCAGTACATCCACCAACAGGTTCATAATATTTTACATAAGTCTAATTCCAAGTACAAGCAACACCATGATCAACATTGGGTGCCACATAAGTTTCGGGTGGGAGAAAAAGTGTGGTTGCACTTGTAGACAGAACACCTTATAGGGCCCCATCGAAAGCTTCGGCCACTCTGCTAAGGGTCTTACACTATCACCAAGGTTGTGGAAGACAATGTTTTTGAACTCAACATTCCCCACTTCCTTGGCTTGCACCCAGTGTTTAATGTGGATTTCCTTCGACCATATTTTCCACCATTATTGGACACCTCATAAATAACAGAATAGTTGACACCAATAGAGCTCAACCCTTACTGCATGGAACAAACATCCACTAATAAGATCATGGACACACAGGTTAAAGACACTTGCCAGCAGAGGATCCAACTTTTTTGAGTTGTCAAAGCAGGGTAACTCCTGCATCAAGGGAAGTGGCTCACCCGGGGCCAAATTCAATAGAAATTTCCTCATCTGATGGGGGAACTCAACGCAATGGAGACCATTGTTTTCTAAGAAGGGAGGATTGATCTAGGTGGATATTGGTGGCCACCCACCTATTACAACTAGATCATCTTGACAGTTTTTCAGTTTGATAGGTTTTTCTTAGTTTTCGGGTCCTGAACTTTTGGGGTCGTTTTGAGACCCTAAAAAACGTATTTATGGCTCACCACAGTCAAATTGTAGACAAAGTTAGATTTTGATGGCATAATGTGTATTCCTTGAATAGACCTTTTTAATGGGCTATCGTGCACCTAAAATGAAGATCGTATGCAAAAGTTACAACCTTGGGAAGTTGATGTACCAACGAGGTCCGGATGACTTTTGGCGCTTCATCTCTAGGGTTAGGTTTTTGGATGTCTAGGGTTTTGACATTCATGTTTATTGTAAAAAGGTTTTTAGAGCCTCATTGTACTCATCTTCTTGTGAATGAGCGTAACCATCACATCTCTTCTCAGAAATAAGCCACCACCATTCTAGCAAGCTTGTTTTCAGTCTACATTTTACAATTTCAGTATATTTCTTTATTGAATAGATGTCAATTTTACTGTATCTCTGTCATTGTTCATTGTGTCTCTATGTAAATAATAACAATAATTGTCTCTTATATTGTCCTGCATATACACTATTAATGGATTAAGATCAACAAACTCTCAAATTGACGATTAGTCTTGATGATGAATCCTGATTCGGATTCGAAACATGACAAAATGACACCAATTGTGGATTCTTCGGCAAATAATTTTGAAACTGTAACAAAACACTCACATTGTTACTATAACAATGAAATGGAAGCAAAACAACTATGAAGTGCAGGAAATTGACAACAAGACAGTGCATTATGTAGATGGGATTAAAGGTGTAAGGAGAAATAATTACTAGATTATGTTTTTACCTCTGTTGGTAATAGTCTGAAAGGTCTTGTAGGGGTGACCCTGACATTTTTTTATGTTGTTCTGCCCAGTTCTTCCATATTGGTGATCCTCTTTGGGTGGAATCAAAGCTCCCACACAGGTGACATCAGATAATGCATATCAGTCAAATCATTGAATTCTTTTTAAACCGCTCTAAACGGTAAAGAAAACTCGGTTCCTTCCAAAAAGCAATTGAGCACAAGCATCCAGAAACTCTACTCTCTGACCTTTCATAAACCAGAAAACAAGAAAACGCAGAGAGAGAAATATGTCAATAGTAAAAGGGAAATGGGATGGATTCACCCATACTTTTTCGCTTCTTCTTTGGCTTCTAGAACTGCACAGAATAAAGAATAATAAAGATTCAGCAACATGTGTTGAAAGGGCTTAAATGATGATTCGGTTTTTGCCTAAAGTAAAACGTAAAAGATGTAATTGCCTGATAAAAAGCACATAATTAGCCATTAGAACTGATTCCTAAAATGACAAATGACTCCTTGGGTTTCTCTGGAAACACAAATGTTCATGATTAAGTATCCTTCAATTAGGATTGCCAGAAGTGGTAGGACAGATGGGTTCTCTCGTAAGTAAATAGATTGGCAACTCGTCGACAAGGTAGAGATCAGTACTTAGGATTATCTCAGACAGAGCAACTAGCAAATGCATTTCGAAAGAAGGGTCAAACCATCAATGTGGATGCTCTTTAAGTCTTTGAGAAAGATGAGAAGAAAATGCTATGAAACTGAAGGTCAGCTGGGCCAAGATTAACAAAAACATCAGTGAGAAACAAACCCAATTCTTAAACAATGACGTCCCGCAGATTGTCAAAAGAGAAAAAATAACCCACAGGAGAAAGTTAACAGTAATCCCATATTACTTTCCAAGAAAAATAACTAGAAGAATCATTTACCAGTAATTCCCAAGAGACCCACAAGCATCAAACTGGATTCTCGTAGTCCCCAAAGAGACCCACAAGCATCAAAGTAATGGAAAATTAAGATGAACGAAGAAAGATTCTTACTATGCAGATTGAGAAAGACTTCAGATCTTATGCAGAGTATGATCAACTTACAGGCTGGTCATATAAATAATAGGATGCAGAGTGTCATGGTAATCAATATCAAAATAACCAAAAAAGAAAAAGGTGCACATGTGTTAAGAACCTGAATGGGCACAATGGTTAAGAAACATCTATAAATATACAAAATATCCCATTTCTTTACCCGGCCCCATAATTCTTGCTGCTCCCTGTAGCAGTTCCTCCCACCACTTTTTTCATTGCAAACAAAGAAAATTATCCTGCTTTCAAAACCAAACAAGCCCCCAAGACTACTGGAGACATCAAGAAAAACAGAAAAAAAAAAAAAAAATCAGAAATTGCAGAAGGAGCACTCATGCCTCTAGTACCTGCTTTCGCTCAGTATGGCAGACTGAAGGCCCTGGGTCACGGGTGTCGCTGAGAACATTTGAACCACCATCATGCTTGATCATATTGAAGTGGCGATCAAAACTACCACAATTTTTGTCAGACAAATTGTCGGGCTGTCTCTCAGTCAATGGCTGATCCATTCCAGGAATAGCCCATCTCTCAACACAGCCATTAGACTTCAGACTCTCCTGTCCTAATTAAATGCCTTGTGGGCATATTTGATTCTCCTGCCGATCTTCTGGATCTCTGGGAGCAGATTTATGTTCTCAAAAGCCTTCCCCAATTGCTTAACTATACCATTCTGCTGCAGTCCTTCAAGGTCGGATCACAGGCTTTTGGGGCATCTGCCAACAGCATATTCACGACAGCTTGAATTCAACAATTGGGTTCTGTTATTTCAAATCTGCTAAATCTAGAGCTTAAATTCAACAATCGGGTTCTTCTTTTTCTGCACTCTTCTCTCAACACGAATTGAACAACTGACTTCTTTTTTTAATAACATGAAATTAATCAACAATTGAGTTCTGTTATATTTATATACGGCAACTGGGTTTTGGGTTTTCGCTGATTTGTTGATATTAAGAAATCCGGAAGGACGAGGAAAGCAATTGGGTTGCTATTTCTAGCCAAAAATATCGTCCGGGAGGTCTTTGCATTCAAATTTGCGACAATTTGAACGAGAACTGAGAGCGGTCCTGCCATACTTCCGCTAAATTTAAGAGGAGGAAGCCCAAATATACAAGAATCGAACCGTTGGGTTCATCTGGCAGAGAGGTCTTCAACGGCTATTTCAATTTCGCTGCCATCGGACCAAAAAGTTACTGCCGAGTCCACCTGGTTGCGGAGTGGACCCTGTCCCTGCGTTTTATTGGGAAGCGTTCGGTGGATCAGGGAAACCGTTACTGATGGCTTGGGAAAGGATTAGTTGGTGGATTAAGCAAACTATTACTTGGGCTTTCGTAAAGATTAGTAGGTAGATTAGTTTTTGTGTACAACCTAATGAAAAGGGCCTTTGAAGGGCTTCGTGCAGAGAGAAGCACCTGTTGAAAACCCTCGTACTAACTAACTTCGGTGAAATTTAAGCTTCTCCCATCATGTTAATTAGAAATGTGTTATGATTAATAAAATGGCAGAATAAGATTGACATCTTAGACATTGAAATCATGGAGGGCTCATGATAGCATGGCCAAGTTTGGTGAAATAAGTCACTTTCAATTTGTTGCTTGTCTTCACACTAGGTCAACTTCAAGTGGTTGGCCAAGCTTGGTGCGGTATTTAACTTCAATTTGTTGCTTATCTTCACTAACTTCAAGTGGTTCACTAGGTCAACTTCAATTTGTTGCTTATTTGTTGCTTGTCTTCACACTAGGTCAACTTCAAGTGGTTCACTAGGTCAACTTCAATTTGTTGCTTGCCTTCACACTAGGTCAACTTTAAGAGGTTGGCCAAGCTTGGTGTGGTATTTTCACCAAGTTAACTTCAATTTGTTTCTTATCTTCACTAGGTCAACTTCAAGTAGTTGCTTCTATATCTCTTATCTTTATATGGATTCATAGTGATAGAGATTATGCTTTACTTTTATCTCGCTTCTTATTTTGTTCTTTAAAAGATTTCTTTATTTTTTATAAATCATTGCTTCTATATCTCTTATCTTTGTATGGATTCATAGTGATAGAGATTATGCTTTACTTTTATCACACTTCTTATTTTGTTCTTTAAAAGATTTCTTGATTTTTTATAAATCATTGGTACTATTTATTTTAAAATAGCTATATTAATGTATTAAATATACATTGATTTGTTTCTTTTTAAATTTTATTAAGATGTGTAAATCTTCACACTTCCAATATCTTTCGTATTGTCTAGGATTTGAATATTTTCTTTAAATTATATTAACATACTATTTTGGATAGTTTTAGGTGGGCATATGTCTATAAATGTGGAATGTCCTCCACATTTTAATACAATAACATGTTTTTTTGGTTTTATAACATGTTTTTTTATACAAGGGTGGAGATGAAAACCTTAGTATGAGATTTTAATTTCAGTGTGCCACATCTTGCTTAACAATCGATTTTTCTTACTTTCTTGGTTTCATTAATATTATTGAAGGTGATTGATAATCAATATATTTCACAATTCGAAGGAAGATTGCCACAATCAATGACAAAGTTTATCCTTCCTCCTCGTCACAAGGAATTATGACTATGCTTATTTCTCAATAGAGCTTTGTTACCTCTTTTTGTTATCATTTTGTTAGAGAGCTCTCACAAGTTGTTTTTCTTGGTTTGGAGCTCAAAAAGTCTTTTGGGCAAGCAATGTATATAGGACTTTTAGATGTAATTAGTGACCAATTACTAGTATCCATGTTTGTCTAATGGGATGTAAATTTGGGTCAATAGTTAGAATTGCATGTCTATCTGGGATCCTTATATAGGATTAGAGTTGGTCGAACATATCTTTGTTATTGTTCTTTTACTAAAATATTTAATAATTTATTAATTTAAACTTACCCAAAATAAGAGATTTATACTATGTAATGGTATATTTTTATGGTGTGTTTTTGTTCCACATTAATATATTTACTCTTATTCTTCATCAAGGTTAACTATCATTCATGGAACGGCCCATGTCGATGCACAACATGGATATGTCTGATGTGGGTTGCCTCCTTCCTCCCCATGATCTACAAGCATGACATCCTCAATGGCATCCATCCTTGCCTCCCCATTGCATGTTGCTCTCCCTCTGACAACTAATTATGTTACTTATAGAACAACCTTGATGGAGACTCCAAGAGTGTACTAGCATTGACATTCCCCGCACACTATGAATGTCCTTTGCCTAAGTCCAATGATGGTTCCCCTTATTAGTGAGCTAGGCAAGGTCCTTGGAAGGTATTCTAACATTGCATTTTGGAAAGCATTGATGGTTCAAGGGCCCTTACATGATGAGTGAATTAGATGACAATAGAGTTAAACAAAGAGGCATCAATAGGATGACATGTGACCTATCCACATGGGTCAATCGATTGACAATATCACAATCGATCTCCACCTGCGTTGAGCTTTGATGACTCTATTTGTCCTCTTCTCCATATACTCCTCTACAATGCCTCAGATTTTGAATTAATCCTATACTTGATAAGGGAAATAAACAAGTGGTCATAAAATAATAATAAGTAATAAAATAATAATAAGTAATAATAACGATAATAATAACAATGATAATAATAATAATAGTAATAGTAATCATAATAAAATAACTAATTTATTATAAAGGGAAAAATGTGAAAGTGAGAGAAATTACTAAATGGAATTAAGAAAAAAGTTAAATAAAGAAAAGGTTAAAAGCAGCATGATTAATTGCTTGATGACAAGTGAAGCTTATGAATGGATCTTAATGAATGTGGAGAAGGTAGTGGGATATATTTTGTTTTGGCAATTTTGATATGGAAGGAATAGAAGTTAGCATAGGTAGTTCATCGAAGGTCCAAGGGATTTCAATTGTGTTGACTAAGAGATTTTTTGGGAGGAGAGTCATTCCCCACACTTAACTACAKTTGACTAGTACAAGAGCTTGGAGCTCAATAGTTCTACATTCACCCAGATTCTAAGTCAATTCTCTTTTAAACTTTTAGGTATGACTCTCATAACATGTTTCYTCATRTTAATTATGCAATAAGAAATTAAATAATATTTACTTTTATTTGTTTAAAGATATGGAAATACTATCAAATCTTATACATGTTGATTTTAATGGTTTGAGTATTTAYCCATGGTATCAAAACATGCATAATGTAAATTATTTTTCTATTCATAATATTATTAATCCTCCATCTCATCTTTTCTCTCAATTCATACTAGAATAGATTAGACGAGACGATGCACTGCTTCCATTTCATCTTAAATTAGATTAATCTTCAAGTTAGATTAATCATCCTGGATAAAAGTATTTAGAGGATTTGAACTCACTATATATATTTTGCTATACCAAGCAAAACTATTACTATTTGGAGGATTTGAACTCACCATATATGTTTTCCTATACCAAGCAAAACTATTACTATTTGGAGGATTTGAACTCACCATATATGTTTTCCTATACCAAGCAAAACAGAACAAACCACAAACCAACCATTCCATCGATTCATATTTCAACCTCATTCTCTTTTCCATTTGAGGTTTGCTCAAAATCTATAAGCAATTTCATCTTCACCTCATTGTTTCTCCTTAGTCGCCTCAATTGACCAAGTTTTCAATTTACTTTGCTTCCTTTCTACTATCTTGTTTTCCTTTGCGTATGTCCATGTCAATATGGTGAAATTTAGCTTCAATAAAGGTTTAGTATGGCCTAAATTATCAATTAATCAAAATCTATAAAATTATTATACTTTACAATGGATTAGAATAATTATGGGAATCCGTAATAATTATGGGAATCCGTAATAATAATAAAATTCGTGGACTAGAATATGTATTCTACTTTACCTTAGGATTGGTATATGATGATTCTAATAAGAAATATGGCACATTTGCAACTATTATCTAAGGATTCTAATCAGAAATACGGTAAATTTGAACTAGTAATAGTATAAATTTAAATTGAAATTTACATTATGTAATTAATTGAAATTATTTAATCAAGTTTTTTTTTTGTTGGAAACGTGATTTCATAGAAGATATAATATGCCCCACAAATTAATTGTGAAGAAATTAATGGAAAAAATAAATCAAGGTAGCATAATCAACATTCAACAAGATACGGATTTACATGGTAAAATCTTGATAACGTGTCAAGGAAACATCCACGGGGTAAGGTATTTGTATTCTTATTGCTCAAAGGTAAAGATCACAATCTTCTCACAACGGGCTTATAAAACTTTCCATAAGCTTCTTAGAGAAAACTTGCCAAATGCCTCTTAGGGATAAGTAGATATATATCGTCTTCAACATAACTTCCACCGTTGCAAGAACTACCACCGGTTCAAGAATTGTCACCATTACATGAACCGCCAACATTCACCAGTTTTGATTGTTGTCACAATTCTAACAATCTCCACCTTGACAACCATTTACTTGATACCTTTCCCAAACCCATTCATCACTTTTTTTGTAAGCCAAGAGAAGCGAAACACCAGGGCGTTTGAGGCATTTTACAATGGAGTTCTTCAAGCCTTTAAATAGGCTTCATCACATATAATTCTATGGGAAAATACCATGGGTTACCCAATATTATGGGCCCATAAACCACCAACAATAAATCTATTTTACCCATCATTAATTATATCAAGGTTAATCAATAAAAATGATCGTCCAAGAATATATTCTAGCTAAACTTCTCCCTCTGTGCATCGTTCGGTTCTCCATGGTGGCATCAACTAGGGTTTAACCCTAGCCACACGTTCTCTCTTCATTGGCTTGAGATATTGGTAGAAGTGACACCCTCTCGGCGACCAGGCTTGGCTTGGACGACTCTCTCTGTAAATGTGTTGAACCCGCACAAAAAAGATTTAGCTAGCAAATGGCATACACAGTTTGCAGAGAAAATATGAGAAAAGAGAAATAGAAGAGAGAATGGAAGAAGTCTCATTAACCAAATGAATGAATGATAAATT
>SNQJ01S0005934.1:116463-161893 GCA_010110895.2 Picea sitchensis | reverse complement strand
TTTAAGGTATAATCTGATTTTAAGGTCACGGTCAAGCGAGACACCAAATTCGTGTATATACCCTATGAACATGTGACCTTATAGGAGGAAACACATGTTCTTAACCTTTAAACCCACATATATATAAAACATGAATTATTTTTTAATGTAAATGTACAAAACTATCTTTATATATTTCAATTTAGTTTTTGGTATTAGTGATATAGTATATTTACACTTTGTAATCCATATTAATAATATGTTATGAAAAATTCTAAGATATAATTTGATGTATGTTTATATTTTAAATAGTTTAGATTATGGCCAAAACCATAGAATATTGCATACAAGTGTGTTTTACAATGAGGTAATAGAAACATTCAAGTCTTATTAGTCCCTGCCAAAGGCGTAGAGGGACTATAGTAATTCGTTGACTTCATATTAGTTTGTCCTTTGACTAATTTTTTTTGCATAATCTCTATTGTTCGAACTAGAGAACTAAAACACATTATTTTTTATTAAATAAAAAAACTTTATATGTCATGATCTCATTGGATAATAGATTTGAGGTCTTATTTCTGGCTTTGCTATTCCCAATGTTTTATATGTTAGCATATCCAAAGTTTTTGATCATCTACGGTCTTTTTGAATTTTTACTATTTTTATTTAAATGTTTAGATATCCAAAGTTTTGAGCATCGAGAGTTAGTTTTTTATTAGTTGACTTCATATTAGTTTGTCCTTTGACTATTTTTTATTTGCATAGTCTCTATTGTTCGAACTATTGTTATTATTATTTCTTTTTATTATTATTATTATTAAGTACTTAAAGAGACATTTTTATTATTACATACGTAAACAAGCCTTCCACACTACATTCTTTCTTAAATGTTTACACAGCGCGAGGCCCTTGGATGGTTATGATAGCCTTAAATGTTTACCTAACATGCCTCACAGCCTTAAATGTTTACTTAACATGCATGTTACAATACATTTTCCTTCGATTTTTGGATACAATCTTGTCTGCAATGAATTTGGGCAATATTGTTCTTCATCAACATTACGGGTTCATTGGTTGATGCTTGCTCGTTGGTTCGTTGGATGTTGCTTATTGTTGTTTGATTCAAATTTGCAAAGTTGAGGTCATGCAACTGCAGTTGGACCTCTTGGTGCTTGTTCATTGGTTTTTTGTTTGTTGCTTGCTCTTGTTTGCTTCAACTTTGCAAGGTTGAGGTCCTGCATCTGCAGTTGGACCTGTTGTTGCAGTTTGCACGGTTGGGATTCTGCGTCTGTGATTGGAACTGCTCTTATGTCGTTCCTCATTCACGGGTAAGTTTCAATGCCATGGTTTCATTCCTATTCATTGTTTGTTGTTTACTATTTGCAGTTTGCAAGTAAGAATTTTCAATACTAGGAATGCTTGAGTCAAAATCCTCTTACAGAACATCTTTGTGTGTGACTACTACGACTAGAGAAATAGGAGTGTATTGATGTCTTTTTCTTTTTCTTGAACATCAATGTTCGACACAAAACCCACCTTTGTCGCAGCGATAGTGACATATAAAAAATGAAATCGAATTTTCTCCTCATATTTTATGGTCTTGGAAACCATATGTTTGGTGCATTTTTTTCAGGTTGTTCCCTTCCAAACATCTTGTTCCCCTTTGAATGTCAATTTTGGACATAGAACCCACCTCTATTGCAGCCATAGTGACATATAAAAAATGAAATCAAATGTTCTCCTCATATTTTTTGTTCCTGAAAACCATACGTTTGGTGCATTTTTTTTCCAGGTTGTTCCCTTCCAATCACATATGCCCACTTCCACGTCATGTACATCATACCATATCTCTTTGGAAAATAGAAATCCAAAGGGGTTTTCAAAACGAATTCAGAGTTATCATTGCAGAGAAAGCATCTACCAGGACCTTGCCATCCTTTCTTTGCAGGTTGTGACAGGGCATACTTTTATTCTCTGGATCAAAAACCACATTTATTTGTTGGTTTTATGTTTTCCTTTGGGTCTTGAAAAGCATCTTCTGTCAACATTTTCAGATATGAACCTCGTCTTGTAGAAATGGTTCTTTTTAATATGAATGGCCAGTTCACTGATCTGTATCAGACTGGATTTCATGTTGTAAGATAATTGAAACATATTAGAATATATTCTTCGTCTTGTAAGATAATTTAAAACTTAATAAGTTGTGTTGTGTGTTGGTCATGTTCCTGTGGTAAAATTCTGTAATGCCTAGTTCTTCCGCTTTGTTTATCCGACATACCATATATATGGGTTTTCTTAGTGGAGGACATCAAGAAGTCGTTTTAGATCTATTTTGGTGTTGATTTGTGAAGAGTGGGGATGAAAATAGATGGTGAATAGGACTGTAAAACTATATACAATGGCTACTGAAACGCTTATAGGATGCACACGTAGAATAAGTTCAAAAATGATATTCCTTAAATACTCGGTCTTTGTGTTGATCAAATTTATAGTGTTATTTAATTTGTGTTATCTCTTCTATATGGTTCACTCTTCACTATAACTTTGTTTTATGTTCATATGCTATAGCAACCACGGGGCATTGAATTTGACACGAAGAAGGTTGAAGGATATATAGCGGAATTGGTATGCAGTTCTGAACTTATAGTTTTCATTTTTCTTTTTTTCCTATTTGCATATTATCTAAATATAGATAAGAAACATCTTGAAAATCAAAACTTAAAAGATGAAGAAAGTAATAGATGTTGAGTGCTATGAAATAGATATAGACTCCATTGTACATGACAACATCTACCAGGTATTGCATAGCAATGGGATTTTTAGATTAGATGCATTCTCGTATACTGTGGGAGATTGCCTCTTCAATGCATTTCAAGTTCTATTGCATTTCCATTATTCCTCGATCGACCTGCGCAATGGAATGATAGATCATTTCTTAGCTTGTTTAGAAAATGGCGACATTGAGGCATTAGAGTCATATCAATACGAATTGGAATCTAATTTTCTTTGTCAGTTGAATGGGAATACATGATGTCACTATGTATTTTTCAAAGATGTGGTTGTCTGCATCTGCAACTTTACCTGCACATGAGAGGGGACTTTGGGGAGATACATTTTGTATACGGTGGTTTTCCAAGTGGCTAAATATATCAATATAAATATGGTAATTAACAAGAAAAACAAGATATCTACTATTCAACAAAACTACATCTAGTAATCCATATTGCATCTTGTTCCATGATGCCAATCCTGTCAGTGGTCATTATGAACCACTACTCTATAGAAAAGTATCCATATGCAATCTTGCAGGACCTGATATTTACTTGTCCCTCATTTGCAAAGACCTTCAATTGCACTGGAAACGAATTATGCATCATATAAACACTCATGGATTGCACATAGCGACAACTATTGCATATAATTGTGGAGATAGTCTGTTCAATGCAATTTTCTATTTGATAGAAACAGAGTTCGATGTGCACTCGTTGCGCCTTTACACTGTGCAATCCTTTTGCAATGAAATTATAGGTGGCAGTCAACAGGCGTTTAACTGCTTGCATCAACACCTTTTACCATATCTCCTAGAAAGTATGCCGATAATTGGAAGTTGGAAACAATACCTTGTAAACATGGCAAATACATATGAGAAAGAAAATGTAGAGAGTAGAATATTATGTTTACAATGGATATCTATCATATTCATAGTAAATATCCAGGTTTGGTCAGCCCTGTCAGATGGTATTGTCCATTCCTACTGTATTGATTCAAACTACGATCAAACAATTGACATCATGTCGTTGAAAACAGATACGCCACACATCCATTATCAACCTTTGATAAGAAATACTACCAGTTCAGGATCCACTATCCATGCCACCCAAACTGCATCAAATCTGCATAAGCATCACATGCTATTTAATCAGAATGAAACTCATCCTAGTTGTCATGAGGTCATACAGAGCTTAAAAACAAAACGTAGAATAACTTATCACAACTTGAAAAAGGTCATATGTGAGAGAAAAAAATACATTGGTACACTTCCTTCTAGACCTCTGGGTTGTACAATCAGTCATCATGAGGCGAAAGGGAGCTCAACCAAGAAACAAAAAATCACATATCACAACCTAAAAATTTGTGCACAACACAATCACATTTTTGCACTTTCTGTTGAACACAAACATCACATGTCCAATGAAAAAGAACATCACCATTTTCACCATCGAGATGGTGAGGAGGAAATTCTCATAACAAATGTCGATTCCACCTTCAACATGGCTTGTCAACAAGTGAAACTAGTTTCCAATAGCAACCATAATTTAACCTACCACATGTTGAAAAAACAGATGCTTGAGAGAAACAGGTGCAACTACATATCCCACAACGGTCATGGTACTGACCAAGAGGGAAAAATCACATATCGTGGCCTAGAGCCAACACCATGCACTACTAGCAATGAAAACCAACAAACACTTACTATGCATTCTTGTCTAGGGAAGAGAGATGCAAAACAAATCTATATGAAACAAATTAAAGACACTCCTTCCATTGCATGTGCAATTTGCAATCAATTAAATTTCGCAAAAAACACTTAGTCTTTCACCCCTGACTTGCAAACATAATACCTCGGCTTGACACTAAATGATAAAACATTTTCCAGTGGCAATATTTGTCTTCCATGCAAATGATCACTTGAAAATGGAAAAATGCCACACTTTGCAACGCTTGACCAAATAAGATTTAATACACCACTACAAGATGTAAGTACACTTACAGAACTTGAAGAGATACTTTTGTCTCTGCGAATTGCATTTGAACAAATCAGACCCTGGGGCTATAAACGAACCCAGATGGGCTTAACAGGATCAATTATTAATGTGCTTGTCCAACTAGATGTTGTGAAAAAATCCTTGCCACAATTCATTAGCGATACAATGACCATTTTTGTAGCTCTCAAAAGACGTTTGCAATGCAAAAATGCATACCAGACAGGTAAAGTGTGTGTGCAATTTGTCATGAAAGCATTAAAATAATTATGTTCCACGGCCCTGTACAAAGCACATAACATCTGTATAAATGATAACTGGAACAATGTTCTTGAAGAAGGAGATGACAACTATGCACAGACTTTTGATACTGCTAGTGAATTTGACAAAAGCAATGAATCATAGAATGAAAGACTTGTTGAAACATTGATACATGGATTCACTGACTCATAGTGCATTCGTGACTTGCAAGACAAGATTGTCGAAATTGCACAGGTTGAAGGGAAACGTCCACTTGGAATATTCAAGGAAAAATTTGTTGAGGAAATTAACTTCCCGGCATTGTTCTATGGACATCCACATCCCAGTGACATCACAGAATGATTCAACTACCAAAAAATAGTTAGATGGGAACTGCTACATTCAAGCGGTGACTTGTCCTGTCACATAACAAATCTATTTTTCAAAACAATGCGCATAATAATTGAGCAAGTGATCTCTTACATGTGGGTGCGAATAAGAAAATGCCAGCTACAAGGAAGAAAGTTATTGGCCAAAGATGTCAAGTACAAAGAAAACCTAGAAAAAATCCTAAAATCTCATATTGGATACATAGATTTCAAAAACATTCGCATCTCTCCTGAGTAGTTGCAACAAATCAAGAAAACTATTTTTGCAGTGATCCATCAATTGGGACCCCCAACATTTTTCATCACATTTACAAGTGCAGAGCATCACTGGGATCTATTGGTGGCTACGGTGTCTGCATTGTATAGGAATAGGAAAAGGAAAAAAAATGGATACATTGGAAAATGATGACATTTACTACCTCATAATAAATGACCCAGTGACATTGAATCACTAATATAGGCATAGAATAAATGCTTTGAGGTAATTAATATGGCATGATGAAACGTTCTTTGGAAAAATATCGGACTATTATTTTGTGACTGAATTCCAAAATAGAGGGAGTGAGCATGACCATGCACTGTTGTGGATATAGGGTGCATCAGTCTATGGAAATGACAACAACTCACAGATTGAGTAGTTTCTAGACAAATACATAACATGCAACATAGATCATTTGGATCCAGAAATTGCCAAAGTTCATAGACATTATCATACAAGAAGCTGTAAAAAACGAAAAAATTCACATTGCAGATACAACCTCCCTGTACCGCCAATGAGAACAACAAGAATCATAGAGCCAATTAGTTTAGAGGACAATGTTCTCATTGCGAAATCTAAATTTTTGTTCACATTTCTAGAACAACGACATTTTGATGACCTAATGAGTTTCGGAGACTTCTTGGCAGAGCTAAATCTAACAAAAGATGAGTACATCCAAGCCATACAATCTACACTTAAACAACCAACAATTTTCCTTAAATGAAAACTTTCACATATTTGGAACAACATTTTCTCCAAGGACATGCCAGTTATGTGGAATGCAAATACAAATGCACAATATGTCCTCAATGCATATACTACATTATCATATTGTACCTCGTACATGACAAAGGTAGACAAATCTATGACAAGTGCATTCAAAAGAATACGCAAAGAACATGAAAAAATTCAAATTGATGATATGCAAATGATACATACACTTGGAAATACTTTACTTAATCTTCAACAAATGTCTGCTCAACAAGCAATCCGCATTGCACTTTCCCTGCCCCTTAACTGTAGTCCAAGGAAATGTGTCTTCATAAACACATCTCCACTTGAGAAATGCACATTTGTGCTTAAACCATCGTCTTTGCTAGAACAAGAGCTTGATAATTTAGAGGACATGTTATGTCGCTCTATTATTGATTATTACCTCCAGCATCCATATCCTATTAAGCATATCTTCTTACCAGAGTTCGTATCGCATTACAAAAAAAATGATGCACCCATATCAAAAAGAAAAAAACCATCTGTAATATGTTTTTTCAAATACAACAAACATACTGACTATGAAAACTATTGTAAAGAAAAACTAATGTTGTATATTTCGTTTGATCAAAATGAAAACACATTAAAACATAATTTCCCTACATGGGAAGCTGCGTATATTGCTTATGAGACTACAATACAAACCAATGAATCTAGATTTACATACAATGTTAATCCAACATGGGGTGATTTAGAAAGTGGAGTTCATGAACTAGAAAACCTTGACAATGTTGATGAGACAATGACAAACCGTAAAACAACTAGAACTCTTTGTGAGTCCTATGACTTGCAAGAATATTTGCCTCTTCCTCAAGTAACCTCCATTGAAAAACGTATCAATATTGGCTTTCAAGTCACAAAACATCCTTTCTTTATTGAAAATAATGAATACTAAAGAGTCAGGCGACTGTTGAATCAAGAACAACAAGTGATTCTAAAGGACATTGCAATTAAAAAATGTGTAAACATGCACACTCTTGTGCACTTGTTCCTTACAGGCGGGGTGGGAACAGGTAAGACATTCATAGTGAAAGCACTATTCCAAATGCTTATACGAGTCTATGATTCAAACAATTCGTCTGACCCTATGAAACCAAAGGGGATAATAGTTGCATACACATGAAAAGATGCATATAACGCAGGTGGAACAACAGTCCCCTCTGCATTTTTTATGCCTTTTAACAAATCACATTGTCTTCCACTCAACAAGGCAATGTTAGATACCTTGTCTAATCTTTATGATGAACTACAACTTGTCTTCATAGATGAGGCATCTTTGAATGGAAGTCGCTTCTTGTATTCCATTGAAAACCAACTGAGAAACATAAAACATGTGCACACCAAATACTTTGGGAACATTGACATGATGTTCTGTGGGGATCTTTACCAGGCGCAACCCATCCAAGATTATTTGATATTTGAACAACCTATGGTCAATATGCAAATAGTGATGCATGAATTATGGAAATACATTATAAAATTATTTGAATTACATACTACAATGTGCTAGACAGATGAAAAATTTATTGCAATTCTGAATAAAATGCAGACAAACAACCAAACATATGATGACTTAACATATATCAATTCAAGGTGCATGCGACCTGTGCCAACAAACCCAATGTTCCCTTACTTTTTCTACACAAATAGGGATGTTGCAATGCATAACAGGTACATGCTATCGCTCATGCTTGGTGATGATATCATCATCAATTTAATTGACCTTGAAGAATACATCCATGGAAATGTACCATGTCATCAACATACAACCACTTTTCCTTTCCAACTTTTCTTGAAATTAGACATGCTAGTTGAAATATATCCCTATAACTATGATTCACAAGATGGTTTGGTGAATGGTGTAGATGGAATACTCAAAGCTTTTACCAAAAAAAAAAAAGTTGATGTCCTCTGGATTAAGTTCCATGAGCCGCATATTGGCCACCGACAAGCAAACAAGTTGGTTTGTCTATATAATTCAAACACTGTGCATGATTGGACACCCATCTTACGAATATCAAAACCAGTATTGACATCGGCAAAGACAGGTCGACTGAATATTCAAAAATTGTTTCCAATTAAACTTGCATGTGCACGTACAGTCCATAGATCGCAAGCACTAGCTCTTGACAGTGTTGTATTTGACCCTGCTAGAATTCAAATACATGGACTTGTATACACAGCATTGTCCTATGTCAGAAGTATAGACTCCTTGTATTTTCTAAGAACTCTTACAAAAGATAACTTCAAAGTCAAACATAAAGTTGATATTGAGATGCAACGTCTTAGTACTAGCACAAAATGGCATCTACAATATGATTACCAATCCATACAAACAAACTCATCTGTATCAATTATCTCACTTAACACACACAACCTACATGCACATATGGATGATATACTTAATGACTATGACACAATGCAATCCAATATTCTGTGCTTCCAGGAAACATACATGACATTATGCATGAAAAACAAGCAATTTCCAAATCACAATTGCATATCAAGTTACATTACACATGGGGTGATGACATTAGTGAAAAAACATGTAACAATTTTGGAGCATATGTGTTTCGAAGAAAACAATGTTGATATGGTGCTCGCAAAAGTAATTTTCCATGAATCAGAAATTGCAATATTGAATCTCTATGTTGCTCTGCATGCAACATTCTCCAACATACTTAATGTTATTTCAAATTCATTAGAGCATTTACATCTGAACGAAACCATTATCATTGTAGGAGACTTCGATATTGACATGCTACAAAATAATTCCAAAACAAAATAATTGGAAACCTACATGTGCAGATACAGTCTCCTCTTTATTTTGGATAAGATAAACCATGTACAAAATTCACTTATTGGCCATGTATGGTCAAATGTGCCCATTTCACAATACATCCTCTTTATCTTAGACACATACTAGTTTGATCATGATACAATTAGTATTGTACTTGAATTATGAAATATACATCAAGCATATTGCAAAATCATATTTCTATGTCTCAAAGCATATCTGGATAGCTTGTCGCACAAAACCAAGTTATCCAACTTATTAGTTTTTCCTAGTTTGTAATTGATTTTGGACACATTTTTTTTTATATATATACACAGACATGGATCAAGAAAAAAAAATGATACATGCTTCTAACACTATCTGTTACTCTATTCCTTTGATTCTAGTTTATTTACTATATCTACATATTCCTTGTTTTTTCCTTACATACCAACTTATGTTCATGTTCATTGTGTTTTGTACTTTCCTTCATTGAAACAAGCAGGAAAACTAGACAAGGAAAATAACTTTTAACTAGAAATGTAGAAAAAGACATACAAAGGTGCATACTTCTACTCGTATTCCATATCCAATTGTTTTTCATTTACTCTATCTATATTTATTCTATTGATTTGCAGCGCTTTTGTTTTTTTTTCTTAGATACTGCATATCTTCCTATATATTAGATTATCTTCATGTCAATTGTATTTTCTGTGCTGCTACCTTGAAATAAATAAAATTGTATTCCATGTTTTTTTCATGTGTTCCTACGTAGCAACTTGCCTTCATGTCCATTGTATTCTCTGCATTGCTACATTAAAAAAAGAACAGACTAATTGAACATGAGGATGAAGCCTTATGTGCCACAGGTGAGAAAGTTGGAGTACGGTCTTCCAAAAGGTATGCCAACAATGGTGCCAAAGAAAATACAATGCATATGGATAATGCACATACATATCAATTATGAACAATATACAATGAGTATGCATATTTGTTTGTTGTGATGTTTGATTTACACTTGTTTGTATCAGAAAAATTTTGACAAGTGACATGGGCATGAGAAGTGAATCATCGCAAACATCAGCACAATGACAAGGCCGAAGGTAAGGATTCATAAATTATTCTCTTGCTATGTTTAGGAAACAAATATCCTCAGTTATTTATTCTACTATGCCATGGTAAATATGTTTATGTCGTTTACAACACATGTTTTTTAGTTCACAAGAACTATCGGCAAGTAGAAGTGAAACATCCAACACAATGCAAGGTCCAGAGACTAAGAGGTATGGTTACAAAACTCTAATATGCATACATTATCCAATTTGTAAATATATTAAAGCTTGTCATATTTTATAATATGCTTGCATATAAGAAAGTCAAGTCATATATTTTGTCTATTGCTTATGGGTTTGAGAAAATTTTGCCAGCCGAAAACACCCTTCAAGTTGGAACATGGTTTACATTTGGGCCACCAAAAATACTATTAAAATAAAATAATATGAATAATGTTGAAATAAATATAAACAACGTCTCTTTAAACTTAAACCAGAGTCTGTCGAGATATGGCTATATTTCATAGTTGAGAATGTTTTTCCCATAGTTAATGTGTTTCTATCGCTTGATAATTAGCATACTAAGTGTTGTTGTGTGAGGGATAAATTTTTTTCTCCCTTTCTTTTTCCTCTTCTAAACTTACCCGTTTTTCCATTTTCTTCTTTCCCTCTATTATCCATTTCTGGTTCTATACTTAGTCGCATTTCTATGATCATGGGCTCCCGGGGTGGCGGACTGACAAATCATCATCTCCATCTATATCTTCACATCACGACATTCATTTCCATGCTTAGCCAATTTTATGGCTGTGGGTTCTCAGGTAGGTGCTATCGAACTCTCATACCCCGTGTTTGGGGTATACATATTGCACCCAAAACTTCGATGATCTACAATTCGATCCCGGACTCCTCAAACTCGTAGGCCTCACTCTACCTAGGATGACTCCGTCTGACCGCCCCGCCTTTCCATACTTAGTCAATTCTTCAAAGTTTTGCAGGTTCATGGACTCCCGGGTTCACAAAAGTTTCAAATCATTTTTCGCTCCCCTCCATCCCCGCCACCTTTGCCCCTTCCCAATGCACATTAATTATGCTTTTACTAGTGAAAACTCACCACACAGGCTCGAAAATATTGTCATTAATAAGCGGAAATATCAAGGACATCTCCCATTAAAACGCATTAATGGGAGAATATTATGGGATCTAATGATATTTTTGTGTCGATCTTGAATTGGCAAAAAATTGTTTGTTATTTTAGTTTTTTTAAGGCATCATCATAGTAATAATGCAATATTGTGCTAGCCCACTGTCATCTTCAAAGGTGTTGACGTGATGTCCCTCTTTAATATTGTGTATATATTCCAGCTTGTGATATTTGAAAATATGCTTGCATATGAAAATATTAACTCATATATTTTATCTATTGCCTATGCGTTTGAGTAAAATTTGCGAGCCGAAATCACCCTTCAAATTGGAACATGGTTTACATTTAGGCCACAAAAACACTATTAAAATAAAATAATATGAATAGTATTGAAATAAATATAAACAAATTCTCTTTAAACTTGAACCTAAGTTTGTCGAGCTCCACGTATATTCCATAACTAAGAATTTTTTTCCCATAGTTAATGTTTATGGCCACGAGTTCTTAGATTGGCATTATCGAACTCTCATGCCCCCTATTCTGTGATATAAATCTTGCACCCAAAACTTTCGTGATCTACAATTCGACCCCGAATTCCTCAAACTCGCAAGATTCACTCTACCTACAATGAGTCTATCTGGGTCTATCTGACCTCCCCATCTTTCCATACTTAGTTGATTCCTCACCTCTTGTTGTCACAGATTCGCGGGTTCGCAGACTCCCGGGTTCACAAAAGTTTGAAATCATTTATCTCTCTCGTCCATCCCTGCCACCTTCGCACACTTCCCAATGGAAATTAATTATGCTTTTATTAGTGACAACTCACCACACAGGTCCGAAAAGATTGGCATTAATAAGTGAAAAGCTCAAAGACATCTCCCATTAAAATGCATTAAACCAAGATTTACATGAGATTATATTATCATCCTCTAGTGTTCATTTTAAATACTATCATGACACAATTATTGTCACATGTTGCAATACAAACAAAACTTCATCAAATCATTAATTTTTCTCACAGGCATCCTAGATGCACCCCATTCGCCTGAACTGACTGATATTTCGATCTACCAACTCAACGTCCCTATTATCGAATTGGTAGAGGTCAATATTATGGGATCTTAATTTTCTTTTTGTGTGGATCTTGAACTCAGAATTTTTTTTGTTTACTTTAGTTTTTTTAAGGAATTATACCCCGCCTTTCCATACTTAGTCGATTCTTCACCTCCTGTTGTCACAGATTCGCGGGTTCCCAGGTTCACAAAATTTTCAAAGCATTTTTCGCTCTCGTCCATCCCTGCCACCTTTGTTCCCTTCCCAATGCACATTAATCATTCCTTTATTAGTGACAAATCATGATGCAGATTCGAAAAGATTGGCATTAATAGGAGAAAAGTTCAAGGACATCTCCCATTAAAATGCATTAAACCAAGATTTACGGGAGATCATATTATCATCCTCCCGCGTTCATTTTAAATACTATCAGGAGAAAAGGAACATTCTCATCACCTTATGGTTGTAGCTCGATAACATTTATGTGGAGATACGTTGAATATTTTTGGGTGCAAGGACTAGAGTTTTCAGTGGTCCAGAGCTTATGACCACTACTTGTCCCCTTCTGCCCAGAAGGAAGTTATCTAGACGTCTAGAATTGTGCAAGCAGGTTGTGTCCCCGAAGTTTTTGACTGTAAGGAGTTGGTCACCTGGTGCGCCAAAAATCATATTCCAAAATATTGGATTATCCAGTTACAGGACCATTCCCGAGTCTCCCTATCGCCTCAAGTATTTAGAAATATGTTAAGACTTCCCGAGCTAACGCTTACTTTCAAGGGTGAGGATTGAAGGGAGTTCTTAAAGAAGCATGATAATGGATTGGACCTCTTACCGTAGTTCTTAGAGAACCCAGTGGTCGTCCCCAGGGACATGACCATATTACAGGTTAGTGCATTCAAAACCCCTTTCCGGTAAATTGCATGGATTTTAACAAGGATAACGGGACAAGAATGTACAACCAACATCTCTTGGATGATTTTGTATATCTTATATTTTATGGTGAAGGAACAATCCATCTTCGATTGGGGAAAGTTTATTTCCATTGAAATATCTTCTCAATTATTGCAATACAAAAGGAAGAAGAAATTATTTATGTCATCTTCTTTAACTTTCACGATAGCACATTGTTGTCCATTCCCTAGATTATCTCTGTATAAGAAGGTAAACTGTGAATTTGACCCAGTAAACTTCTAGTACCAGACATTATGGAGACATAAGGCCTCCCAACATTTTTATGAAGCCTTTAATGATTTTGATTTATTTTTTAAAGGGTTGATATTCGGAAAGGATTTTCCTCATATGTATGACCAGGTGAGTAAGTTACTAGATAGGAAGGGCACACTAGAACAAATGGAGAACTATAATGTTATAAGGATTTTTGGATCCAAAGAAAATCATTCCTTCCTTCCATGTCACATATCTGATACAATGTTTCTTGCTAAGATATCAAGGCAGTACACCTACTGGTTGCATTTTTTCCATGAAAAGAGAAAAATGCAATTCATGCCTCTGCCTTGGAAAGTCATAGATTTCTTAGTCAGGAATATGAACAAGATTGACGGTTTCGCGGGCCACTTCCACAACCTCAATTTGAAATATGCTGAAAAAGTAAAAGGGTTCGACCATAATGGTATTTTTGTATAACACCTATTGGTTGTCGGTTTCAGTAGTTCTTTCATTAACACTATCCCGAATGAAGACGGAGATAACACCTCAGGAAGTCTTGCTCGTGACACCAGTGACCTACAAACAATACTCAACATCAATGAGTCGTACAAGCAGAAACGAAAAGGTCCGGGTGAGAAAAGTGCCCAATCCTCGACTGCCACACCCAAGACTACATCATCTTGGAGTAGCACTCCAACGACCTATCCAAGCAATAAAGTCACACACAGTTCTTCAGGAGGAGGAGGAGATAAGAACCCTCCCTTTGGAAAAATTGAAATTTCTCATAAACTTCCTGCAAGCAAAAAACAAAAAAAAAAATAGTGCAAGAACAAGAGGGACTGAGGGGAGAAATTGATATCCACGATCTCTCCCTTGAAGATATGGAACTAGAAATTGACATTGAAAAAATGTTCCCCAACGACGACCATATAGAGAGCACTACTCCCCATAACCCTCACATTGAAATGATTGGGACCGATACCTACGACAAAGAAGAGTTTTTTGCATTTCAAAGCGTTGTTTTTTACAGCAAATCCAAACGATTGGTTATTGAAAAGAGATATGTAAAGAATAAGAAAAGGAAATCTCGTTCATAGATGAACCTACAAAACATGCGCCCTTCCCAGATCTCCCAGATACAGCAAGCAACTAGAGATGCTCTAGAAAACTCTATTAGTGGCCTTGAAGCGGAGAATGCCAGGTTAAAGGAGTGAATCAAATAATTGGAGGGAGCTCTAATTCCCCTTCCACTTTTGGCTAGTCCTTTGGAAATGATCGATCCCACCGCACCTACAAAAAAGTTAAAAGGATCAGCAAGCCTTCTCACATCAGCTCGAGACTATGTGGAAAAGAATATAAAGACAAGAATGGAATTAGTAACAGAAGCTTGGGAGATTTCAAAGAGTATGGTCTCTTTTGGAACAAGAGGGCATTATTTTCATGGGTATCTGCAAGAAGATCTAAAAAATGAGTAAGGTTTCTACCTCGATGCAGTTGTACCATTTAGTGTTAAAGTTACTAGTATGACAGAATTGAGAAGAAGAGAGGAGGATCTCCCTTCCCCATATTGAATAAACCAACTAAACACATGCTGGAAAGAAAAGGTAAAAATTTTGAATGGTATCGTTCAAGCATGTAGCTAGGCCATATCTAGAAGAGACAAACTATTCAAGAAGCTAACTGAGATAGATCTAGCTGACAACACCAATAAAGTCCAAGACCCAAAATTGATATTCAACTCATTTTTTTTAACCAAGAAAGCATTTGATGATCAAGTTGAGATCTATAAAAGTCTGGCATTTGAAATTTTTTATGGAATTCTTGAATATGGTGAAGATGACGTGAAAACCTGGCTAGTTGATTATTCGATTAAAAACCAAGATATTCAAGAAGCATTGCACAACCTCTCTATTGATCTAAGGGACTTGGAAAGTGAATTCTTCAATATAAAAATCCGACATGAAAGCAACGTGGTGCCCATGAGGAGCTACATTGAGGAGTGGTTCAAAAAGGTTGTCGATAAGATTACCAATGAAGGGAAAGGGACGCTTGAGACAGTTCCCATAACCGCCGAGGAAATCCATAAAAGGACATCAATGAAAAAATGACAAGGCATGGGATACCATCATAATAAGTTCATATTGATCACATTCTTCTATCTTTGTCAATGTCTTCATCCAGTTACTCTACCTCTTTAAATACAAAGGTTTAACCGAGGTCTGGCAATTTTCTCTTTCTCCTTGCCAGGTCTTGTTGCCTTCCATCGCCGAATTTATTCTTTCTACAAGATTGATTCTTGTACATATTTTATTTATGGTCTATGGGAGCCCCAATCCCAATCATTATGGAAAACACATTTAAATTTCAGAGAATATGTATTGAACTATATATTTTTTTACAAATTCCAAGAGAGCTATTTTGGGAAATAATCTCAATTGTATTTTGTAACCCAGTTTATCTGAATATAAATTATTTGAGGTTGTTGTATGGTGTTTTTCAATGTTTAATATTGTTTTTTTGAATTTTGTATATATATATTTTTAAATTAAATCATTTTCCTGTACAGTTATTGATAGATGAATTCAACCTCTTTCTACAATAATTTAAGATGCTCTTTGATCCATAGTTAAAAATGCATGATAAGCTTTTTTTTTCCCTGCCCAGTACTTCCATTTAAATAAAAGCTACTCTATTGCAGCCTCTACAGCTTTCTCTCCTTACATTTTACATGGAAGAATAATTTGTGATAGGACATAGTTTTGTGGCGCCCACCCTATACTTAAGAAAGAAATGGGTAGGCCTATCTTGCTTTCATTCTTCGGGGCCCCGGAAATAGAGTCAATGAATGACTCTATTTCAACATGGCAACTCAGGTGTTGACGTCATGTTCCTGTTTAATATTGTGCATATATTACAACTTCTTATATTTGAGAATATTATTGCATATAAAAAATGTTAAGTCATATTTTTGTTTGTTTATTGCTTATGGGTTTGAGAAAAATTTGCAAGCCGAAAACACCCTTCAAATTGGAACATGGTTTACATTTGGACCACAAATAATCTATTAAGATAAATTGATATGAATACTATTGAAATAAATATAAACAAATTATCTTTAAACTTCAACCTGACTTTGTCGAGCTCCAAGTATATTACATGGCTGAGATTAAATGTTATTTTCTCCCTTTTTTTTCCCTCCTCTATACTTACTCGTTTTTCCCTTCTCTTCTTCCCCTCTATTACCCCATTATGCTTCTATACTTAGTTGCATTTCTATGATCATGGGTTCCCGTGTAGGCGGACTAACATATCCTCATCTCCATCTATATCGTCACATCATGAGCCCGACCGATCGTTGTCCCTTTCAATACTTATCCAATTATCTGACCGTGGGGTCCCGGGTTAGCGCTATCGAATTCTTATGCCACGTGCTCTGTAATATACATATTTCACCCAAAACTTATGTGATCTACAATTCGACCCCAGACTCCTCCAACTCGCAAGCTTCACTCTACCTGGGTTCACAAATGTTTCAAACCATTTATCGCTCCCTTACATCCCCGCCACATTCACGCCCTTTGCAATGCACATTCATTATGATTTTACTAGTGAAAAATCACCACACAGGTTCAAAAATATTGGCATTAATAAACAAATAGTAGATGTTGTTGTGTGACATACTTACCCCTTTTTCCCTCTTTTTCTTCCTCTCTATTATCCCTTTCTGGTTCTATAATTAGTCACATTTCTATGATCGTGGGTTCCCTGGTTGGCGAACTGACAGATCCTCATCTCCATCTATATCATCACATCACGAGTCCGACTGACCGTCGTTCCTTTCCATACTTGGCCAATTTTATGGCCCCGATTTCTGGAGTTGGCGCTATCGAACTCTCATGCCCTGTGTTCCGTGATATACATCTTGCACCCAAAACTTCTGTGATATACAATTCCACCCCGAACTCCTCGAACTTGCAAGATTCACTCTACCTGGGTTCACAAAAGTTTCAAATCATCTGTCACTCTCTTCCATCCCTGAAACTTTCGCTCTCTTCCCAATGCACATTAATTATGCTTTTACTAGTGACAACTCAACACACAGGTTCGAAAAGTTTGGCATTAATAAGAGAAAACTACATTAAACTGCGATTTACGGGAGTTCGGCCGACCGTCATTTCTTTCCATACTTATCCAATTTTATGGTCGTCGGTTCCTGGGTTAGCGCTATCAAACTCTCATTCCCCGTGTTCTGTGATATACATCTTGCACCCAAAAAATTTGTGATCTACAATTTCATGATATACATATTGCACCCAAAACTTTTGTGATCTAAAATTCCTCGAGCTCGCAAGCTTCACTCTATCCGAGTTCAAAAAAAATTCAAAKAATTTATCGCTCCCTTCCATCCCCRCTACCTTCGCGCTCTTCCCAATGCACATTTATTATGCTTTTACTAGTGACAACTCAAATCAGGTTCGAAAAAATTGGCATTAATAAGCGAAAACCTCGAGGACATCTCCTATTAATATGCATTAAACCATGATTTAGTAGAGTCCGACCGACCGTCATTCCTTTCCATACTTAGCCAATTTTATGGCCGCGGGTTCCCGGGTTGGCACTATCGAAGTCTCATTCCCCGTGATCCATGATATACATATTTCACCCAAAACTTTTGTGATCTACAATTCCACCCCACACTCCTTGAACTCGTAAGCTTCACTCTACCCAGGTTCACAAAATGTTTCAAAGCATTTATCGCTCCCTTCCATCCCCACCACCTTCACGCCCTTCCCAATGCACATTAATTATGCATAAACCATGATTTACGTGAGATTATATTATCAAATATATTCTTCACATGTTACGTTTCATATTACTTTATGGGAAGATTCCATTTCATATTAATTACTTTATTCCTGCCATGTATTTCTGGGTAGATTCTTTTTCAATAATTGTAAATTAAGATATAAGTTATTTCTTAAATTAGTATTCAATGAAATTTCAACATAGGTTTTAATTTTAAAAAAATAAATTATCATTTCATTTCTAAAAAACAATTGAACATAATGTTTTAATATATATGTTTTAATTCTCATTTAATTTTACATATTTCAACTTTCATTTGCTTATTGTTAAAGATCTATTCTAATTACCCTTTACTTACCATATTGTTAATTTTTGTTTTTTTAACAATATTCCTCATCTCTCCCCATCTTCCAATAATCATCATCATCAATAATTATAAGGTGCCAACTATCATCTCCATTTTCAAATCTACTTGGCAGTGACTAAGCTACCACACAACACTTGTTTTGTTTTACAAAGAGATAATAAAAACGTTTGAGTGTTATTTTGAGTCTTTCTTGTACTTTTGGGTTATGGTTATGTGGTTATAACATGGATTTATTTTTGGCATGAGGATATCCTTTGTGAAGTTGACGCCATTAGTTGAGATAAAATAACTATTAGCATTATATCTAAATATGGAATTATGTGAATTTTGATGTCGAGTTAATGGTGACTTGAGTTCATCTATTGATTATGGATGCACATTTTCTCATTTCATTAATCTATAGTAAATCATCAGATATATTGTTGATTCTTTTGATCTTGTTGATTCTATTTATTTATTGGTTGGTTATGAGAGTTCTAGAATTGTAGCTTGGATGTTAGTATTTCACCTTATATTATGTGAGTATTGAACTTGACATGGAGGTTATCTTGTTAATATGGAGTTTTCCATTTGGGCATGGGTGTATCTTTTCTCCTTATGAGAATTCATTGGAATTGTCAATTTTAGTTCCCCTTATTTGATTTCCATATTTGATTCCTCACACAACTATGAGAATAAATAATTAATGAAATGACAACATAGCAATAATATTATATGAATGATTTGAATTTTATAGAATGGAATCATGGTTATTGCTTGAAATATGAGTAGTTTAAGGCATAATAAAAGGGTTATTTTCTTTAACTTTCCTCCAAGGAGATTTCCTCTTGTTATTGTCTGAACTAGCACCCTTATGAAAAGTCTCAATGCAGGTGCTAACTAGGGAAACAAAATGGGAAATGCACCACTATCAACTCAGTACTATTTCCACTTCACTTTAGGCCAACTCCTAGAAGCCAAGGGGGGTTATCCCTATTTATGAAAGTTCTTTAAGTGAATTACGGTCATGCGAGCTTATGATTTACTTTAATGACTCCCAAAATATATATAACAAGACCATGTACAAGTATTCCAAAAGTTACTAAATGCTTTAAATATAAACAATTAGAAGCAGTAAGATAAACCACAAGCATATTCACTTGAGAAAGAAGGTTAGGAGCTAGTGGATGTGTGTGCCAAATCAAATATATAAGACAAGCAATTTGTAAACAACTTTAGATTTGGATTTATATTTATCACTCAATAAATAAAACTTCAAGAGAGGCAAGAGCCACCTTCAAGTTATTTAAGGGCATAAAGAGTGAAACCAATTAGCATAAACCAATGGTGCAATGTGTGTTGTGATTACCAATTGATTAAATGCTAAGAAAAGGACAATCTTAGAGTTGTCCACAACTTCAAAATTTGTTGTATGATAAAATAACACAAAAAATTCATATTTAGAGCATAGAAAGATCATCCAAGAGAGAGATTATACAGTAGAAAGCAAGACATCTTGGATGTTTTCACTTGGGTGAGATATATGATATGCAACAACATCCCAACAAGTGTTAGAAACAATTTATAACTATGTATAACCAATTACTAAGAAAGAACTTGTAAAATAGAAAGTGAATACCCCGTATAGAAGCATTGGTGCACCTAGACCAATTTGGATCATCAATGCGCCTTGACCAATGTGGAGAGCTAATGTATTTTTGACATGTTTTTGCTCCAATGCACTTGTATCCATGGATCACCAAATCTTTCGATATTAAAGGGCACTGATAAAACAAAACACTTTAGATGCATCAATAAAAAAAACTTATGGCAAAACATCTGGTTGCATGCCTTTGCTAGAAACCTAGTGCAACATAACAATTTAGGTGTATCGATAAAAAAAATATGTGAAAACCTTTGGTTTCCTACCTTTTGTTTCCTACCTTTGCTAGAAACCCTCACTAAAAATGGAGAAGGGAGAAGTGGTTCCACAAAAACATACACTAATTGGTGTTTTCCTTGTAATTATTATAACTTTTATGTTATTCATGTAGAGCATGATTCTAATGAAATAATCAACATGTCCAATACAAAGGATCTTGAGTGAAGAGCAAATGATGTGGTAGGTTTTCCCCCGAATTGTGTCATTTTCTCTACTTCATGTATGTTCATGAATTTGTGTTATTTGTATGCATTTCTAGGAGCCCTATTTCATATTGCCAATGTTCATGTCATGTCGACATTATGAATTTCCTCTTGTTAAGCTAGCATCATTACATTTGTTCCTTGTGTATTACATTAACCTTTTTTGTCTTGTGAGAATTATTTCATTTTTCTTGTCAAGTAGATGTTGTTAGTTTGTTATGCCACCTATGTTTTATGAAATTAGTTCTACACTCCCTTTCATCAAGAAGACAATGTTGGCCTTGCTATCAGTGATGCTCAAACAATAATTTTGGGTATGGTGAACCTATTCGACTATTTAATTTGAATCTGATTATCCCTATTGCTAGTACTAGTTATTATTTTATGATATTTTCATCATGTATATCTATAACCCTTCATGTTGAACATGACACTGATGATGAGCTAGTCATCAATGATGATGTGGCCTTAACAGAGATGGAAAATACAATAGATAAAAGAATACAAATGGCAATGATTGGACCTAATAAAAGATGGAAAAAGTTGTTGAAAAACCACATTCTAATGGTGTTTATGAGCCCTGAATGGAGATGGAAAAGAGTGCTTTTCACTATGAACACAACTTTCCATTGCCTATATGAAAAAAAATTATAAGGACACACATCACCCCATAGGATGTACAAGAGGTGGGAAGCAACAAGAGGGTAGAGTAATTAGCCTCCCTTCTCAAATCAAGGCTCAACTAACTCCTCAAATCATGTGCAAAAGAATAAGGATGAAGCAAGAATGACTTAGCTTGTGTGAAAAAAGCTATGGTTTAGATGAGGGTGAACTAGATTTGTTTAGTTTCACCTCAACAAATGTGCAAAATGGGAGTGCTTAGTCTCATGTGTAACACATGAACTTTAAGTTATAACCCCTAGTGACAAATTAACAAGTGAAACTTAGGGAAAAGGCCTCAATGAAGAATTAGATTAATAAAACACTAATAGGCCAATACTTAAGAACTCAATCTTTTAGGACTTAATTAAAATATCATGAACCAATTAGGTGTGTTCACACTGAGAAGAGTGGAAATATGATAATTGAAGGGTTAATATGGCTCAGAACTTAGGGAATTATAGGAAAAAATATCATGTGCCTTCTAGGAGATGGAGTGAAGTGAGATGTAGGTGTGAAAGGGATTTCTACCAAGGAAAAAAGTAAGAATTGATGTGATACACAATCTAGCTAGAAAAAAGGTGAAGTGTGGTGAAAATATATGTATGAAGTGGATTTCACCTAAGCAAATGTAACAATATGCTTGCAAGAAACACATATCCTAGGTGAAATTAGGGAAATGACATGAACATGAATGAAACTAGGTAAGTACATCATTACATTAAAAGATACTCATGATCTAACCATGCAACATAAAGTGAAAGTGACTAGGATGTGATGATGTGATCACCATGATGAAGAAAAAGATTCACCACTAAAGCAACCTCCACCAATATCCCAACCTTTTAAAGGCTAGAATGATCCCATCAAGTTGCACAAGACCAAGTTTACCTCTCATATTAATATGAGGGGTAACAATTGGCTCTGACTTGGGGACATGTTCTATGAGGAGGAGAGTGCATGCCAACCCTATAATATCTAATGCACCTATTGAGAATAAGAAATTTATAAGAGGACCATGTGGTGGGATGGTCTTTATCTCATCCTCAAACACAACATCCAAACTTATTACAACTTCATCAAAATTGGTTTTACAAGTAAGGTACAAGCCAATAATGCCACAATACATGAAATACAATGTTGATAATAGAGATATTATTATCCTAATCTAATTCTTTTCAAAGCTTATTCCTCCTACTCCTACTCTACATGAGAAAAATGCAAGAGCTAAGTGTAATCATACAACCAATGGAGCCACCCAAGTTTTCTTTCACCATAAATAGTCATTCCCTTATATTTGGCTATGAACCAAAATAGGAAGACATTCATCATCATGTACAAGAAAGTTGGAATATTCATGGATGCTTGGTTGAACACTTGAAAATCATCATGAAGACCATCAAAATCATGCTCAAGATGGCATGCACCCTTTAAAAAATTCCTTATCAAAAGTTGGATAGGGATGGAATATTCATCTTGAGGATAAAGTACACCATCAAAAATAGGAGAATTCTCTTCACTATCCTCAAGGTCTGAAATTTTAGGCTTCTCCATTACAACACTATCTTTTGAAGAGCATGAAAACAAGTTACAAAATGCATTCCCAGATCTGGAAATTAATTTAGGAGTGCATGTAATGGCTCGCTAGTCCATATGTGATGACTGAAAATTTTTGTAAGATGTGTCTACATGTGTATCTTGTTGGCCCATACGATTTCCAGCATGAAAAACATTATTTCCATCTTGTATTTTACATGAAACTTCATCATTTTCAAGAGATGAAAGTGGCTAGAAATTTTATGTGCTAAATAGTTCATTGAAATTGAAATTTTATGAATTATGTGCATGTGAACATTACTAGAAATATGTTATAGAAAATTATAAATGTTCATGAATATTATTTGAACTTGATTCTCTTATACTATGTTTTTTGGATTACAAAGAGGGGGAGTGAATCAGTAATAGAGCAATTTAATCCTTTTTCACCATAAAATGAAAGTGTTATATCAATGTATCATTATCATCCAATAGTTGCAGAGTAAATAAAAAATGAACAAATGACCAATCACACACATACACAATACACTAGTGTTTTATGTGGAAACCCAAAGCGGGAGAAAACAAAAGAATGTTTTTTCTTATATGTGTTTAAGAATTACACTCATTGGAAGCACCAACTTCCTTTGTTTTCCAACTGCAACCGGAAGGAGGCTCCAACCCCCTAGTTTCTCAGGCTACAACTTGAAGGAAGCTCCAACTCCCCAATTCTCTGGCTACAACCCCCTAGTTTCTAAGTCTACAACCCGAGAGAAGCTCCTACTCCCCAATTCCTTGGCTACAACCAGAAGGAGGCTACAACCCCCTATGTTCTCCAGCTACAACCGGAAAGTGGCTACAACCACCTGTCCTTTCCCCGTCCAACTGCCCTGATGTAGAAGTAGAATGATGGAACCACTGTCACACTATCACTATGAGATATATTGTTGGAAGCCTGTGTCAATCAACCTATAACAACCTGTACCAATAGTGCCAACATGTGCCATACATCAACCTGTACCTCAACATGTACCATAAACAAATGCATCAACAATGCACCAAACCTGTACAAATAACATGTCACAACAACCTGTAATCAACCTGTACCATTACAAGTGCATCAATCATGCATCAATCATGCACCAACCTGTAACTCAACTTGTACCATCAATGAGTGCATCAACCATGTAATGCCCCATATTCTCACCTTAGGTAGTTAGAACATTGTTGTTTACTAATATTAATAATTCAAAGTTTAGCATTTGTTTGGAGTCAGTTAGACTTGGTTAGACAATGGGATGTGTACCTCTAGACCTATTTGTATGTTACATGATATATGCTCATGAAAAAGATAGTTATTTGATTATTTGAACATGAAAATTAAAAGAGGTAAGTTCGGTACATGTATACCAATTCAAGTTATGTTGTGAATGTATAATAGGTGCAATGCATGATATAAATAGGAATACATTTCTTAATTGAACGTCGATGCAAATATGGATTCTTATATAAATTTGTGATGTATCTGCATCAATATGTGTTATTTGTGAACTAACCTACAGGATGATGAGCTATGTGATAGCCAAATGACTATAGTATTGAGGTAACTGGGATGTCGTAGACATCATGAAGATGTTGTATGCTATAAGTTGTACTTACTCTTTAATTTATGATTCGAAATATTACTATGATCTATGGTAAGTGTGGTTTTGACAGGATGCACAACTTACCCAGAGTGGATGTTTGATGACGTGACTCCAAGAACAGTAGTTGCACAGTGATGACGGACTCAAGAAACGAGTTGCACAAGATGTGGTTCTGATATAGGTGTTGGACCCTAGTTCCCATGAGGTGGAGGTACTTCCCACTGTTTATCCTCCCAAACCTAGAGTCGTGTAAGGGATGTGTGAAGTCATGCTCCCCTAGGACGCAGGATACCCATCATAGTTGCCCTGCTGGGGGGAAGCTTGGTCGAGATGTATGACACTCACAGTGGGTTCTATCTCGAGTTAGGTCAATATAGCTGACGCCCCAAAATTAGTCCAACAAGGGAAAGGATAGGATGGAAGATGTGAGTAGGTTTTCATGTAGGCTGAAGGATGCCTGAAGTGTTGCTGAGAATACTGATTGGGATTAAAGATGCCACTATTGTTTACTCCACTTGTTTCCTACCATGTTTAGAACCCTCTTGATTTCCTAATGGTATTTAAGTGTGACAATGTGTTATTGATGAATTAGTATAATTTAGTTTGCTAAGATTATTAAACGATGCATTACTTGATCTCTGTCCCACATGTCTTAGTGATCATATAGGAACTATGCACTAGAAGCAATGATTATTTATCATTAGTACATGCATGAGATATGTGTCCGCTTGCTACGCACACATACCCTACACACCATACACTAGTATATAAGTAATTAACAATGTATTAATTATTAAAGTAAGTTATTAACTATATTTAATTGAATGTTTATTGAATATGTAAAATTATATTGCATACAAATATCTAGAAGCATTAAATTTTGACTTTGATAGATAGGTGGTGTGATGAATTAAATGAGCATGGGGGAGTGTTAGGTACATTTTGGAGAAAGTTATCAAATAACATTTATTATCTAGCATGAGAATAAAGACTTTTTTATTTTATTTATTGTTGCTTAATACAAGTCATTTATGTTTTAGTTTTATTTTTAATATTTTCCCCAAAATATTCAGGATAAGGGAGGTGGATGGATAATGATGAGGTGGTTGGAGAGACTTGGGGAATGGTGTATGAAAACTTGATAAATAAGAAGAAGTGGCTGAGGGAGGAGGCCATACATGAGGGGTGGTGGACATTCTTGGAAGATAATTCTAGTGATAGTTTTGAGCATTTGTGCTTTGTTGTTCTTGGAGTCATGGCATTGAGGGCCAAGAAACCTAAAGGTTTCTTTGAGCTAGGAAGTCGCTAGGCTCCTAGTTGGTAGGGAAGATTCCGTTGTTTCACTGACAAGCTGGAAAAAAGAATACTCTTTGGAAATGTGACTACAAGAGACAACCGCATTTCGACAAGCCAAGGAGGAGGTATTTTCCTTAGTTGATACTTTGTTTTCATTGATATTTTGAGTATACTTATGTTTTAAGTTCTTAAATCTTAAAGTTAGCCTACTTATTTCATCATGTTATTAGATTTTATCATTGAGAAGATGTAGAAGAAATGTGTAAATAAAATCAATGAAATAATGCTAAACAAAGTTGTTAATGTGCAAGTATTTAAATAAATAGTTAATTGCTTAGCATCCTGAATGGCAAGTTACAAACCCCGCACTCCAAATATTTACTAATCATGCATCAAATACATAAACCATATCTAATGAAGATGTACCAACATCATCAACTACAATAACTTTGCTGTATGTGTCAACTCATTAACTACTTGTCTCAAACATGTACCCAACATGTACCTCAACCATATACCAAATAAATATACCAAAATAACCATCAAAATTTAGCAGTACATCATGCTATTCATAACCAAATTCCATAAACCCTCAAATCAAACCATATGTGTTCAATAACCTCACTTTTATGTAGCCTTAATGATGTATCATTCATAATCCATCATATACCAATACCACTAACAAAATCATCTCACAATGTAATCTCACAAGATATGCTAATAAATCACAAACTAAGTGCACTCCATAATATAATTTCAATAGATTCAGTTTCAAAACAATTCTACAATAACCCTTAAACTTCTAAGAGGGAATCCTATTGATTTACAAGGAAAACCCTCAACTAGATTCATAAGTTCAAAACTACACATAGGATAAGGAAAACTATACCTTTTTTCTTCTTGTAGCTGCTCATGTCATGGTTTTTCTCACGTGATTTTTCTACCTCAGACTCTTTTCTCGCCACACTTTTTCCTCTGTCATGTATTTTACGCGACTTCTTTCTTTGTCACTGCATTTTCCTCACACATTTTCTTTTCTCAGCTATTATTTTACCGACTTTTATGTCATGATGACTCTTTTTCTCTCACACACATTTTTCCTACCACATTTTTCTCACAAGACCTTTTATTTTCCGTAGTTTTCTTGCCATGATTTTTCTACAACACATTTTTTTTTTTTTTTTTTTTTTTTTTTTATGTCGGTTTTTTTTTTCTGCCGCGATTTTTTTGTATCAATAATAATTTCCCAAATAACCTTTCACAAAATATATATTCATGGTAGATTTGAAATGAGAGACCCTTGCCTATTATTATAATTTCTTTTATGTAGCTTCCTCAAGGGTTACTCTCTAACCATCTTGCTTTCAATTTCTCTCAGATTTTAGGGCTAACCCAATTTCCCAAACTTCACTTGTCCACTAATTTCTTCCATTAACTCTTTATTATTTAAATACCTTTTCTTTTGTATCCACTTTGACTTATAGTAGCTTACTTCCACTTCCTTTATTATTTCTTAAACACCACGTGTCAACCATCTTAACCCTAATTTCCCTTATTTTAGGGCTAACCCAATTCTAAATCCACTCTTGTCCACTTAGTACTTTCTCCATTAATTTTATTATTAAAATAATTTTCAGATCCACTCTTTGGAATTATAGCACACTCATCACTCTCAATCTCATTATTTTAAACAATTTCTCTTTGGTAATCCACTTTGACTATTTTGACCCTTTCACTTCTAGATGAATCGAGGGTTCTTCACATGGCCATAACTCTCTAACCGTGAGGAGTTATGTGACGTTCCACATACCACTGGAAATGGCATGGCATGTACTATCCATCTAGAATAATATTTCCTGCAAATATATCAAAACTCATACCATTGTCCATCAAACCAACTTGGGTCCATTACCCAAACCTTTATTCTATCGAAATTTGCTACCGAACTTTCTTCAAGGGTTGACTTCAATGATAACCAACCCAATTAATCAACAATGTTGCCCGATAAACTCAAAATATACACTCCATTTTCTAGATGCATCATAAATTGGATATCCTAATAATTCCCAATAGCATCTATCCAAATCATAATACAAATTTTAAAAATGTATATCATGTTCTTGGTTGCCCATATCTTCATTAGATGTAGAAGAAAATAAATTCAAATATAAATTTTCTTCAAAACCCTCAATAGATGTGTCATTAATTTTATAATTTTGAATAAAATCATAGCTTACCCAAACTTATTTTTCATGAATTCATGAAGTGGATGAAAGAGATGCCTTCTCGTGCTCTTAATATTCATGGTTGGACTCATGACAAGGCTTTTCAATGACCTCTTTATCTTCAATCGAGATGTATGCCTTTTCATCTTCATGCATTTGTCCTTCAATAGGACTTTAAGCTCAATCTTCAATATCTTCATTGAAATCTTCATGTATGGGATTAAGAGGTGGCTCTTGATCTTCTTCAACATCATGCTCTTTAAGTTCTTGGTCTGCATGCTTGGAGGCTTGGGATGATTCTTCATTTTCTTGTAGATTTTCAATAACATCTTCAAACTTTTGCAAGTGAGGACCCCAACATTTGAAGAAGATTTTGAAAAAAATATGCAAAAGATAAAATCTCCCTAGGACCACTACAATATTTTACTCAAGACTTTTGTTCTCCTTCCAAATAATGTACAAATAGATTCATTAATAGATCATCATGTATTACATTGATTTCTGAAGCATATTACAAGAATGATGCAACGTGATGAATAACACAATGGGAATCACCATTCAACTTTGGAAGTTGTTCTAACCATTTTGGTCCAGAATAATGGTTTGGGTAACCTTAAATTTTCTCTACATCTAGAGCATGATATACTCATGAAATTCCAAAGGATTCATTATTCTTTACAACTCTTCAACATGATATACCAAATATGAAAATAAAATCTACAAGATATACCTTCATACTTTCCAAATAGAGATGAGAGGATTCACCAAGGTGAATCTTTGATATCTCCAATTGTTGCTTGCTTCACCTACAAACAACAAGTCTTCAAATATGCGAAGAGAAAAATACTTCTTCCCTCAATGGAGTCATCAAGATGAGAATAGATCTTCAAAAATGCAGACTCATCCAAAAGGTGTAGCTAAACTACTGATGTCTTCTAGGAAACAGACATTATCCTCGACAATGGTGGCAAAATGTTACCACATAATCTCACACCCAAAATGTAAATTCCAACACCTAGCTGAAGATTTGTGGAACTAGGATGTTGGCCATTGTCACCTCGCCAACTCTCCTTTTCACTTTAGACAAAGGGTAGACCCAAGTCAAGGGGGATTCCCTATGGTTTCTATGCTCACTTTGTGTAGTATAGAATAGGATTGAAGGGATTCTAAACAAGTACAACAAAAATAAAACAGAAAAGTTTAAAAGGTTGGGGATGGTGGATGGAAGGGATCTAGTTCCTTACTACTTAGGCTATGGAGTTATGGATGCAATCTAAGAGGACATTCTAAAAAAAATGTTATGGGATACAAATAGAAAATATGACATTCTTTATAGCATGCCTAACTTAGTAAACAAAAGACTACAAGGTGAGAAGAGAAGGGACTCACAATAGGAGCTCCTCAACCAAACTACACATAAGAAAGGTTAAGAATCCACTCACCATAGGAGGTCCATGGCTTAAAACATCTTCTCTCAAAGTCAAGGAGCAATATTTTTCCCACAATAGATGATTTTTTCTTTAACTCCTCCTCATCAAGACAAAGTATTCGTAGATTTAGCTTTGTTACTCTCAACCTACAATCGCAAGTATACTATAGGTGCACCTAGATCATTTCCACACATAATAGATTGTACAAGCATAAAACTATAACATCAAACTAATAATTTTACCTCACTCCATAAGCTTGGAGTGACTTGCTCACAAGTTCTTCTATTCAATAATTTCCCAAATTGCAAATGGAGAGAGAAAATCATTATATAGATTTAAGCTCTAACTCCTTTACAATAAAATATCATTTTCCTTCCGATCCTTTACAAGGAAAATACTAAAAAATATTTACAATAACCACCTAAGTGGGCGAATTAGCTCAAAAGGCCCATAGAAAACACTTAGATACAATATTCTAGATGAGTGCAGTGCAACATGTCATTTTCCTCCATCTTCATCTTCATGCAAAGGAAAATTTTGAGTGTCATTTTTCCTCCTCGTGTGCAAGACAATCTCCAAATAGATGTGCAAATGACAAGTGTAATGCTTGAGTGATTCTTCCAAAACCTTTTTGACCAAGAAATAATATAAAAGTCCTCCATGAACTAGTGCACCCTTGGTATTTGAGCTTCCTTGACTTCTTGATTTGAATGTAGGAATAAAATAATCCTCTAAGCAAGTGTGCCTTATGTCCACTTCATAGCATCCTTCATAATCCATGGTTGTACCCTTGAAGAGAGAGTGTGTTCCCTTGAAGTTTGTGCATTTGTGACCATTTTGACCAAGTAAACCTTGAAGATCTCACCCTGGAAAGTGTGCCCTAGACACTTATGCAAATGGGTCTTCATCAAATCCATGATAACTCCTCAAAATGTGTGCAAGTGGGCACCCATTGACCAAGTCAAACCATCACTAGTCACTTCACATGCGAACAAGGTTATGCCATGAATGGATATGTCCTCATAGTGGAGCACGCCACCTAGGGATGTGTGCATGAGTGGATGAGGTGGAAGGTCAAGACCCTAGGGTGCATGGGTAATTATCTTCCCTAGTTAACTCAAGGCTTAACTAACTCCTAAAATCACGTGTAAAAGGATATGGATGAAGCATGAATGACTTAGCATGTCTAAACAAGGCTAGGTTGAGAAGAGGGAAAATTATCTTTTTGGAGTGTCACCTCAATACATGTGCAAAAGGGGGAGTTCTTAGTCTCATGTGTACCACATTAACTTTAAGTTATAACCCCTAGTGACAAATTGACAAGTAAAACTTAGGGAAAAGACCTCAATGAATGATAATAATAATAAAATACTAATAGGCCAATACTTAAGAACTCAACCTTAGGTTTAGGAATGAATTAAAATATCATGAACCAATTAGGTGTGTTCACACTAAGAAGAGTGGTAATATGAGAATTGAAGGGTTAATGTGGTTTAGAAATTAGGGAACTATAGGGAAAACATACCATTTGTCTTCTAGGAGATGGAGTGAAGTGAGATGTAGGTGTGAAAGTGACTCTTACATAGGAAAAAGTAAGAATTGATGTGATAGATGATATACCTAGGAAAAATGGTGAAGTGTGGTGAAAATGTATGTATAAAGTGGATTTCACGTAGGCAAACATAACAATACGCTTGCAAGAAACAAATTACCTAGGTGAAATTAGGGAAATGACATGAACATGAATGAAAGTAGGTAAGTACATCACCACATTAGAGGATACTCATGATCTAACCATGCAACACAAAGTGAAAGTGACTAGGGTGTGACCATGTGATCACCATGATAAAGAAAAAGATGCACCACTAAAGAAATCTCCCCAATATCCCAACCTTAAAGACTAAAATTATCTCATTTCACCAATATCCCAACCTTTTAAAGGCTAGAATGATCCCACCAATTTGCAGAAAAATTTACCTCTTATAAAGGGTAACACTCCATATTCAAATGTTATTTATTTTCAAAATTGTTATATATTTCATGGATGTTGGATGAAGAGGTTTATTATAATGAGCACCTAATAAGAACCTTTATATGAACACACTTATTGATACTTTATGATGAGCTCCTTTAGATACATTTGAACACATGTATTGATACTTTATAGCACTCTTTTGACACTATTTTGAAAGTATGTTTTGTTTGAACATCAAGCATTGATGGTTCATCACACTTCTCCTAGATTTAGTTGGTCGGACGATCAACCTACATCTATATACAGACAGTCAAGCGATCAACTAGATCTCCACATTAGTCAGTCAAGTAGTCGACATGCATGTTGGTTAGACAGTCGACCAACAGTTGAAGATAGTCAGGAAGTGGATCAATGATTGACAACATCTTGGACTCATTCCCATCAAAACAACTGATCATAAGGGTTGAATCCCCACTCTGACAACTCCTCTCTGATGAGTCATTCTAAACAAATCCAATGATCCTCGAAGTCGGAAATCAATGACATCGATCACATTGGTACCTCTAATTCCTCAACAACTACCACCTGTCTCATCGATATTTCCTTACGTACATAAGTGGGACCCACGATGGATATTTGATTGAGATTATCACATAATCTCCTCCTCAAATATATGGCTCAATATTCCTATCAGATTCCTACACCATTAGAGTGCATCCACCTCGAGTATCATAGAACACTCTGTCTGGTACTCTCTAATGATTCATTTCGATGGATCCAATGATCCACAGTGTACCCTATCCAATGGTCATGGTTCATTCAGGGTCTTACAACTACATGACAGTTAAGGTCTCTAGAGCTTCCTCCTCAGAACGGATTGTCATAGATGGCTATCATCATACTATTTTGAAAGTATGTTTTGTTTGAACATCAAGCATTGATGGTTCATCACACTTCTCCTAGATTCAGTCGGTCGAGCAGTCAACCTACATATGGATACAGGCGATCAAGTGATAGACCAGATCTCTAAAGTGGTCGGTCGAGTAGTCGAAATGCCTATTGGTCGGACAATCGACCAATAATCGAATATAGTCAGACAATGGATCAATGATTGGCAGTGTTTCAGACTCATTCCCATCGGAACAATCGATCATAAGGTATGAATCCTCACTTCGACAGCTCCTCTCCGATGGGTCATTTTGAAGAAATCCAACAATCCTCGAAATCAGAAATCAACGACCCCGATTGCATTGGTACTTCTACTTCCTCGATAGTTACCATCTGTATCATTGACCTTTCCTTACATGCATAAGTGGGACCCATGATGGATCTATGATTGATATTATCTCATAAGCCCCTCCTCAAATATGCGACTCAAGATTCCTCTCAGAGTCCTTCACCATCGGAGTGCACCCACTCCAAGTATTGTAGACCACTTTGATTGGCACTCTCCAACGAGTCATTCTGACTGATCCAATGGTCCATGGTGTACTGTTAGGAACCAAATATCAATATATCATAGAAAAAACTCAAAATAAGTACTCAACGCCTTGAAAAAGAGATAAATTCGGATAATAAGCCTCTTCGAGGGGGAAACCTCCTTATGCCCACATAAATGTTCAATTACAAGATGATTCAAAATGAAAATGTCTCCTTAGTATATATAGGAGACTAGGAGGTATAATTACAACTAATGGACTAAAGACGACATAAATAAAATAACATTACTAATATAATATGCCCCAATTAAGGGGTAATGAGCCACTATCTAGGGCTTAACATGCCCCTCCCCTTGAGACAAGTGTTGTTTGCAATGCTTGAGTAACTCTGGATGCTTATGTATAAAAGACTCATATTCCCAAGTGGAATCTTCAGCCTGTAGTTTCCTCCATTTAATGAGATACTCTAAAATGGATCTATTCCTTAGCTGGCGAATTCTTGTGTCAGTGATGGATTCAGGATCCAATATGATTTTTCCTTCCTCGTCAAGTTTTGGAAATATAGTTTGAACTGGAATCTTGTCACCTATAACCTTCTTTAAGCATGAAACATGGAAAACTGGGTGTACTCGTGAAGATGCAAGCAACTCCAATTTGTATGCCATAGTACTAATCTTTTGCAACACCTTATAAGGGCGATAGTACTTTGGTGATAATTTATTATCCTTCTTGGCTTGCTTGAGGGACATCTGTTTGTATGGTTATAGTCTTAAAAACACCCAATCCCCTGCTTCAAAACTTATTTCACTACGATGTTGATATGTTTGTTGTTTCATATGATTATGTGCCATGGTCAGGTTGTCATTTAATATTTGGAGAACTTGTTGTTGATGCTCGATGTGATATTCTATTGCTTGAACCTTAGATTTTTCTTTTATAGAAGAAGTGATGGAAGGAGGGTGGTATCCATAGAGTGCAATAAATGGTGTCTTTTTTGTTGCAGTATGAAAGGAAGTGTTATACCACCATTCTGCCAAGGGTAACCATTTGAACCATTGTGTTTGTTTATCGGAGACAAAGCAACGAAGGTAGCCTTCCAGACATTTGTTCACTATCTCAGTTTTTCCATCATATTGAGGATGATAGGATGAGCTATGAGCCAATTGAGTACCCAAACAAGAAAATAATTATGTCCAAAAATGTCCAGTGAAGATGGGATCTCTGTCTTACAATAGCTGGGCTATACAGCTTTGGACTGTCTCCATGAATTCGGTGGTGACTATACTAGCTTTGAAGGGATGAGAGTGCACAAAAGTGTACGTACTTATGATGGGATCTATCAAAATCCCACCATGATGACACTCTTTCCTTGGGACTTAGGGTAACACTGTGATGAAATAAATGGAAACATCCTCCCATCTTGACTTGGGATGGCTGGTTGTAAAGACACGGGGTCTTAATTGTTTCCACCTTGTTTTGTTTGAAAACCAAACGTTCTACTACAAACCTTTGAACATAATTTTTAAGGCCATCCCAAAAAATCCTTCTTGACCCTATGGTGGGTTTTAAAATCCCGAGTTCCCTCCCTCTTGGAGGAGGTGTGCAATTCCAATAGTGCCTTTGTTGGGGTTCTTACATAAATATATAAGTGATCTTTGTTACCATGGTGAATCATTTTTCCAATGTAAATGTATCGATGTATTGGAATCCTCTTGCAACCTTTGAATGAGATTCCACGTTTTCATCATTCTTCCATTCATCCCTTGCTTCTAGTATCCAATCGGCTTGGATGGTCGAGATATACAGGAAGAAGACCTCAACATCTTCATCCTTCCTTGAGGAGTGCATACGCACAACATTTTGCTTCCCTTTTTTATAGGCGATTTCAAAAACATCACTTGGCTTAATGTCTTGGTTACCCATTTTTTTTGTTCTTTTGAAGATAGTCTTTGTTCCAAAATATTAGAACTATCATGTGATGCTGTTTTGACCTTGAAGTGCCAACCCTATTAGGTAGGGGCGCCATTTCTTCAATGCATGTGGTATTGCCATCATTTCCTTCTCATAAATGGGTTTGTGTAAAGTCCTTTCCCTTAGTGGTTGACTTTCAAAAGCCGGGGGCAACCTTCCTTCTTACATTGGGATAGCACCAATTCCATTTCCAGAGGCATCACATTCCACAATAAAGGTTTTTGTGGAAGTCAAAGATTGGTCAAGAAAGGAGCTTTGCACACCACCTCTTAGAGTTCAAAAGCTTTAGTTTCTCTGGAGTCCAACAGAAATGCATCCTTATTAGTTAGTGTCATTAAAGGTGTTGCCATTCTTCCATGGTCTTGAACAAACTTGCGGTGGTAAACTGTCAAACCCAAAGATCCTCTAAGGATTCTTCAATGTTTGGGAATCGGCCCGGTCCATCATGGCATTAATATTGTTAGGGTCTACCTTAGGCACCTTCTCATGAGATACAATATGACCAAATAATCACTTCCTTCACTACAAAGAAATATTTGGATGGTTTGTATATAGTTGTTGCTCCTTTAGTGGTTAGCAGCACCTTGTCAACATGTACATACATGATCCTCCCAAGACTTGTTATAGATTAATATATCATCAAAAATACTAACACAAGATTTTGAAGGGCTTGAAAATGGAATTCATCAACCCTTGTAATGTGGAAGGTGCATTTGTAGGAGCCAAAAGGCATGACCAAAGACTCATGTAATGGCCTTCATGAATTGAGAATGTTGTTTTGGGATATCTTCTTCCTTCATTGTAATTTGATGATCTGAACGAAGATCAACTTTGTGAAATAGATTGCTCCATGTAGTTCATGTAACAATTCATCAATGTGGGAATGGGAAACTTATCTTTAATGGTAGTTTTGTTGAGGCTCTCTCTATAATCCGGACACATATGCCATGAGCCATGTTCTTGAATACCATTACCACCAATCTCGAGGTAAGAACTTTGAAACGGTCTAATAATGCCCCAAGCTCAACTTCTTCAACCATAAGCTCCAATTTCCTCTTAGGGCATAAAGAATTGTCTGTGGCACGATGTGGAGCACTCCCGATTAGGTGAATATCATGATCATGATTTGGAATGGGTGGAGAAAACCTTTGGGAATGTATCTTCAAATACTTTGGAATGCTTATCAATGATCCTAGGGAGATCTAGGAATGAATGTAGCTTAGATGTTTGAACATATGGTAGAATGGTTGAAATAACACCTTGGTGCCCCTTTTCAATAATTTTTCATGCCATTGGAGCTTATCACCTGGTAAGGTTTCCTTGTGATACCTCTTAACTCAATTTCTTTTCCTTCCAATGAAAATTTCGAAAGTTCTTGAAAATTAAAACCATTGTTCCTAATGATTGTAACCATTGGATTCCTAATTACAACATCAACACCACCATGGGTGCTAACAATCATTGGACTATTCATTACATATTCCCCATGGTAAAGATTGATCTAATTGCATTTTCTTGAGGCAGTTGATGGGTTCCTCCACATCTGATCATTACTTGAAACTGCGGTGTTGGATATACAAAGCAATTGAGATCTTTGAAGCACAATTTATAATGAATGAAATTATGAGTACTTCGAATCAATTGGGACTATTACCTTTCTCTTTGATATATCCCTTAGATCTTAAGAGGGTTGGGGAGTGCCAATTCCAGCTAATGCTTTACATGATATTGTGGGAGTCAGCTCTTTAGATGAAATTGCTTCTACATTTCATCTTGAGATGGTTCTTATTCTTGTTATTTTCTTCTTCCTCTTCACAATATATGTAGAATAATTTCTTCTCACCACATATGTCCCTTATTGTACTTGCTATCACAATTAAGAATAAACACATTTCTTTTCTTTCCTCCAAATTGTTGAGATGATTAATCAACCTTGTAGGTTGAGGTGTTTAAGAAGAACATTATTCTCTCTATAGATGTTAGGATTGGTCTCCTTCAGTAGCCATAGCCATGTTTTTACTTTCAACATTTCTTTCCACCCTAAATGCATTCTCAATGATTTGGGTTCCCAAGAGAGAACCTCATGTTGAATGTTCTCTCTTAAAAGTTCTATGAATACATCAATCAAGAGTGTTCATGGAATATATGTTACCTTATATTCAATCTTTGGAATCTCAGTATTATGCAATAACCGAACCCTTTTGCTTAAGATTTATTAATTGGATAAAGAAGATATTTCTCTTTGTATCTCATAGTGTGCTATCATTTCTTCCATGAAAATTGTCCAAGTGACGAGTGATTTGCGAGAACAAATCCATCTATACCATACAGTGATTGGTTCTAAATATAAAGAAGCAATTAAATTTACCTTTGTGTATGGCATTATGTAGATCAAAAGAATTGCTCCATGTGGAAGTAGCCATGTGATGGGGTCCTTGCCATCAAACTTCCTCATATCGATCTTAGGGCGTGGTTCTCTTCAACCCAAAATTACAGTTTCTCCATTCTTGATTCACCTTCCTTGTTTCCTCCTCATGAATTTCATGAGATACATTTTCACTGATTGTCCTCTCTATTAGGAAGTTTTCCAATCCTTCCATGATATCCTCTTTAAACATCCATATTTGCCTCCAACTTAACTTCCATCTCTTGTGTGGTTCATATTTATTTACTATCTTCTTTTGTAAATCATTTATGTAATTGTCCAGGTGACAAGTGATTTGCGAGAACAAAGCCATCTATACCATACAAATTGATTGGGTTCTAAATATAAAGAAGCAATTCGTACCTTTTGTGTATGTGGCACATTATGTAGATCAAAGAATTGCTCCATATGAAGTAGCCATGTGATAGGGTCCTTGCCATCAAACTTCCTCATATCGATCTTAGGAACGTGGTTGGTCTTCAACCCAAAGTTACAGTTTCTCCATTCTTGATTCACCTTCCTTGTTTCCTCCTCATGAATTTCATGGGATACATTTTCACTTTCAGGTGTCCTCTCTATTACGAAATTTTTCAATCCTTCCATGATATCCTCTTTTAAACCATCCATATTTGCCTCCAACTTAGCTTCCATCTCTTGTAGTTCATATTTTGTTACTATCTTCTTTTGTAAATCATTTATGTCCCTACACATTTCTTCACCTTCATCAAGAGTCCAATTAGGATTGTCTAGAGGCTTATTTGGTGTAAAAGTTCCCTTTTTTGGTGGCATGTTGGCCAAGTATCACTTGAAACCTTGATTTTGAGGTGGTTCTACTAGAAAATCTTCCTTTTATTGTATCTCCAAAATTTCAGCCCTTCTGAGTATGAAATTTTATTTTTTTGTAGGTCACTGATATTTCTTCTCTACAATGCCACAGTTCTGATCAAAATTGGATGTGCCAAGTGGAATTTATGATAACTTCCCCACAACTTGTTGATTTTTGTCCTTTCCAGGATATCTCACTTGTATAGAGTGCCCTGCACAAAATAATTGATATAAATTATGAAACTCGTACAAGAACTACTATTGTCTATCCACTATCCAATGCAACTTGTCTCACTCAATTTGGATACTCTGGGAAAAATTTATGATTCTTTTACGCAGAACACCTACTTGATACTAGTCAATAGGACTAGTCAGATACCCGATATTCCACAGGGTGTATCTACAAATTTAAGATGACCCGAAAGCTAAAATTGTTACCATGGATACCTTACTAATTTATGTGAATATCCTCCGGATTTCAGGGTCTTGATCCGTCTACTAAATATCCTCCAAGCCATTCCTTCTAAATCGTTGTAGAAAAAATGTTATAGCGAAAATTCCAAGGTGTCTCGGATGTAGCAGCGAAACCCCAAGACCTTGAGCTCTGATACCATATGTTAGGAATCAAATATCAATATAGCATAGAAAAAACTCAAAATAAGTACTCAACGCCTTGAAAAGGAGATAAATCCAGATAATAAGCCTTTTCGAGGGGGCAACCTCCTTATGCCCACATAAATGTTCAATTACAAGATTATTCAAAAAGAAAATGTCTCCTTGGTATATATAGGAGACTAGGCGGTATAATTACAACTAATGGAGTAAAGCCGAAATAAATAAAATAACATTACTAATATAATATGCTCCAATTAAGGGGTAATGAGCCACTATTTAGGGCTTAACATATACCCTATCCAACAGTCATGGTTCATTCGGGGTCTTACAACTGAACGACAATTAAGGTATCTAAACCTTCCTCCTTAGAATGGATCATCATAGATCCAACGACTGTCATCCATCGGATCACCTTCCGATGGATCAATGGTCCTTAAACTCCCTCATCGTCGGACTACCCTTGAGACATTCATTTGGGTCTCTAACCGTCTATCTTTCGGTAGATGTATACCTCTCACACTGACATCGATGGTCCAAGATTCATTGTCATGTCCTTCGAGAGATCAAGAAATCTTATTGACTCATAGCCTTCCTCGTCATATTCCTCTTGCAATATTACAGTTGGGCACTATGGCGGCCTCGTCTTCTGACCAATAGTCAGGATTCTTGCTACGTCATATTAACAGTTGTAAATCCTCCTGTCTCAAAACATGGATTCCCTTTAGAGTAACAGTCTGATTCGAGACTTAACCATTCGAGGTTCATTCACTGAGGTTCTTCCATACTTTATTAGGTTCTCTCCTTCTCTCTGAAGTTGGCTAAGGCACTTCTACTTCAATCCCTGGTTGAATATTTGCATCCTACAAACTTTCCATTCCAAAGCAGGAGATTCTCCTGGGTTAATGCTTCCTAAAACTACACAGAGACCCTTCCAAGAACCAGAGCATTTCATTTCTAATCCTCCAGTGAAGGTTATATCTTGCTAGCTTTCCATTCAAAGGCTTTCAATTTCATAGGGTTATACCCCATGTTAACACCACTCACTTATTCATTCACATTTACCTTTTTTGTTAGTGTAAACAATCACACATAACCCATTTTACTTAGGAATTCAACAATACTTTCAATTATTTTCATCTATATTGTAAACAATAACAATATATTTACATCACTAAACATACAACATACATGGTAAGATAAAACACGTATATGTTTAGTGAAAGGTTTAAGAAGCCAACTAACTAAGAGAGGAATGTTTTCCTCCCAACCATAGGCTATGTTGCACAATTCTTTTCTACAACATGCCACCCCCGTGCTAATCCATGATACCACAAGGGGACTAATTTAGATAACTTTTAGATAAGAAAATGGTTCAGGAAGGTCACTCCTTCACTCCACTGGAATCAACAAAATTTTCCCTCTTCCCACCAAGCTTAGGACCTCCACGGGTTTATCAGGAACCTTCCCAACTGGATTTCCTCTGCACAAGGGAGTCCCTTCTCTGCTACACAGTAGCTCATTGACCTCCCCTTACCATTGTCAATTTATTTTCAGTAGGTACCAAGTTGCGGTCTTCTATTGCTCTAGTCTGGGTATGGGCCTTCTCTATTCCAAGGTGACCATTATTCTATTGGGTAAGTTTCCTATTTTCCTCAAGTAAACTTCCCAATTGTTTTTCTACTCAAAACCATGCGCATGAATCTCCCTCTCACCGCACCATCCATTGTTGAGTATGCAACTCACCATGTTCATTGTGGATCTCAGTAAGAGTCTATCTACAACTCTCAGGTTGTTGTAGTCTTCTTGAGTGTGTTATCTTGTTTTTTTCTCTACCTCTTTTACGAACCACTCTCTCCTCCTCATGCGTTGATTCCTCCATGTGATGTTTTTCCACCTTCGATCTCTTCTTCCACCCATTCCTTGGGATTCATTTCGAATGATGTCAGACACAACCTACCAATCAGGGTCCCAAGTTGGAAGGGCTAAATCTAGGTATGTGCTCCTATCAAGTTTCAGTTGACCCTTTGCCTCTTCAAGCACCATATTTTGTCAATAGTTATAACTGCTTCAACCACCAATCCTGATCTCCATAACTGGTCACATGACTCTATGCAGTTCAGGTACGTTGGCAAGTGGTGTATTTAATTTCTACAGGTGTAGGATGGAATGTTGAGCAAGCTTCCTATTTTCATCATTGAAACTTCTCCATTCCACCTCACCATGCCCACTCACGATGTCATGGCTAGTACTCGAGGATTTTTCCTTCTCAGACAGTTGTGTGATGTTTTTCATTAATCATAACATAATTGTATGCTTCATAATCACATTACATGAAGTATTAACATAATTACAGTTATGGGGTAAAACAGGGTGTTACACCGTCGTTGTTATAGCAAGATTTGCCTCACCATTGCTATCTTGCACAGAGGGCCTTTTTCGATTTCCCTATGCAGACTTATCAACCTTTTTTTGATAAATCCAGAAGCAAAAATATATATTTTTCCACATATACGCTCCCTAACTGCTTTGCAATATGCGTATACGCTTGCTGCTCCACTACATCTTGCGTATATCGGGATTTGTGCCAAAAAATACAAAATGAGGTCGGGTTTCCATGTCACGACAAAAGATCTCTGATCTTTGGCCTTCCATATACTGGAAACGTTCTGACTCAATCCTTCAGTTGCATTCTGGAGGTTATAAGAGCACAATTTTGAGCTATGGAAAAAGAGGAGAAAGCATTCAACTTTGAGAGAAAAGTTACTCTGGAGAAATTACTTCATATTGAGTCTGCATCCCTTTGTCCCTCAAGTCTGAACACGGTGTTCATCCCCCAAGCTCTTCCCTTATTATCGAGAGGACCTCACTACCTCTTTGCTATGAGCTTGCCTTTGGTGGAGGATTGAAGTGGTGGAGACCCAGTTGGAAGGAACTTGGTTTCTTGGTTTCAAACTGTGTCGGCATGGAAGTCTGTAATGTTAATACTTCTGTTGATCAATTATTAATAGAAATACTCCTTTCCCATCCCATCGATAACTTGAAAATATATGATTATTATCCATGTGTATGTTTGTAATGTTTATTAATGGATTGTGCTATCTGATGTGCTAACTCATTTTATATATTGTCACTATATACTTCCATCGCTTGTTTGTTGAGAACTTCTTATAGGTGTAAAGATTTGGGTCAAAGTGCTCAACGGCGGAACAACATCAAACGATTGGAGCGAGGTAGGATTATTCCTCGTATTGCACATTAGTTTATATAGCACATGTTGGAATTGAGTTGATTTTTGTAGTCATACCTGTCTGTTGTGATTTACCCTTGGCCATAGAGAGTTTTTCCCTTGTAAAAGAATTGGCGACTCCACTGGGGAAGATCTTCCTTATAAGGGTTGAAGTATGTTTTCTTCTTACATTTCTCTTTTTCCTTTATGTTTCTTGTCGTATCACAGTTGGACAGAGTTTTTTCACTCTGGGTCTGAGCTTTTCATCCTTTCATCTTTGCCTAGCCTTGTTTGAAAAGATATACGCCCGTTTTGCCCTGGCAACCGCGTATACACACTTGTTGTCCCACTGAAAAAGGCGTATATATGCCCTTTTCTCTTGAACAGTCACATATACCACTTCCCCTTGCTTGCTTGGTTTAGTGACTGTTGGGTAGGTTTTGAGGATCACTGAGCCTTCTTAGGTCTCTGTGGTTCCTGTTGAGATTATCTGGGATGACAGGAAACCTATTTGGAGTTGAATTTTTGGGCGGCGTCTTTCTCTTTGTTTTCCATTTTTTATTTGTCCTTGGTAGTTGGGTTGTCTACTTAGTCGCTTGGTATTATGCTCGAGTGATTTCTTTTATACACAATAGAAGTTATATATCAAGTCACTTATCAGTCCATGCATTTTCTTTTTAATACATTGAAAATAAAAATAAAAATTTATTTTGCATAGGTTGGTATTTTTGTCTTGGAACCTTTATCATTATCTTAGCACATTTAGCGAAAGATCTCATTTTACTTCTAAGTTGCAGAGTTAAAATTGAAGATTGCACTGTTTTTATTTAGCATATCATTCACTAAAAAGTTAAAGTTAGGCTTTGCATTATATCTATTTTTATTTTTATGCAGATTCATAACACCATGAGTTTCACTTCCATACCTTTTTGAGTAACCATGGCCAGTAAAATTTACGCTTTAAACTAAAATTGATTAGTAACGATTTCATTGTTTAGGGTGCACAAACTAGCCTAGGATTTAGTGCCTTAGAATAGGATTTTGTGAGTAAAATTCTCCAAGGCAATTAAATCAACATATGTGTCTGAGATAGGGAGTTGAGAAATCCATTGTATAATTGGTAATATCAGGAGGCTTCGCTCACATCGGAGTTAAGCACGAGGTCGTGCGAAGTTTGTTGAAGGGATAACCCCTGGATACTCACCTAGCGTCAGAGATATTTCTGTGGATTTATTCGTATTTGGGGATCTTGCTAGTATCCATACCTATATGAGAGGCGGTACTTTCAAGGTTTCAGGCTTTGCTACCCTGCCCATATGGTAATCTAGACTTACGACTGTTTGCTTATGCATCGATTATACAATGGTTGATTAGTTGTTTGACTTAGGTTTCTCATAGGTTACTTGCAGGGGTTATTCTGCTTGTATCCTGAGTCAGATAGGGGTCGGACAACACACAACCTTTATGGAAGATTACCTCTCCAGGGGGATGTGACCAACTGGTTGTTAATCCTACGAGGGCCCTTATAACTGATTATGTTACCTCCAAACTTTAGCAGGGAGTCTCAGGTCCCTCCTGGATGAGGCATACCTTCTTTAGCGAGGGATGCCACTTCGCCACTTTAGCCCGTTTGCATGCATATTGGTCGTTTGACTTTTTGGTATGCTCTTTGATCACTAGTTGGACTTAGGATATCTTTTTATTTGTTGAGAGTCATAATTCATTGTGGAGTCGGACCAGTTTCCTCACAGGTCTCGTCGGTTGTTATAGTTACCATTGGTTTTTGAGCTATTGCCTTCTAAAAGGTGTAGAGTTATCGGGATTCGTACACACACATCCACTTTTCAGACTTGTGATCCCACAAGGATGAGTACTGAGTCTAGTCTTTAGAACACTGGGAGTTCATCAACTCCCAATCCCACTATAGTTAATTGCACTCCTTCGACACATGCAACCGCTACAATTGTAGTGTCGGAGGCCTACACCGGTATTATGGCTCGGCCCGTAGTCAATGCTTCGTCTCTTGCCTCTAACCCTTTTGGGGGTTTTGGCCACTCATCAAATTACAATTTTCAGAACATCCCCATGGCTACTAGTCCATTTTCTTATGGTATGCAAAGTTTCACTTCGCAGTTTTCTACTACCATCCCAGCTGCTGGCCATAACGCTAGCCTTGGACCTGGGGGAACTACACCTCCTTACACTCCTTTTTCGTTTGGTATCTCTCATGTTCCCCAAGAGAATCCTAATGTAGGAAGTGTCCCCTTCCTTAACCCCGGGTCTAATCCTTCTATGGCTGGATGGAACAACCAAGTTGGCGGACAAGTTTCGCCCTATATCCCTATCCCCTCGGTGCCGAATTCGACCATTACTTTTGGCATAATGAATCCACTTCAATCCTTCGGATTCCCACCTGGAGGAAGTCAGTCTTATGTCTTGGGCACCCCACAACCTGGATCTAATCCAGTTGGGGGAAGTTTTAACAACCCTCAGTTTGGAGCTAATCCAACTGGGGGCAATTTTCATAACCCTTATCAGAACATTCCTGCTGGAATGATGCCAAATCCATCTTTCATGAATCTGCCCGGAGGAGGGTATTTTAATTCTGGACAAGGTTCTGGTCCTTACCATAATCCTGGATGGAACGCAGCTCCTAATACTCAGTCTTTTGCGGGAGGATGGGGTCAGGTGTCGCAACCCCGTATTCCCTTTCTGGCCATGCTTAATCTGCCAGATTTTTCTAAACTAATGAACGACCTGGTGAGTCATGATCCCACATGGCCCCCTATCCCCACTAAGATTTCATTAGACATTCCAAAGCTTGAGGGTAAGAATGGCGAGGACCCTAGTGATCACGTCACTACTTTTCACCTCTGGTGCTCATCGAATTATTTGAATCATGATTCTATTAAATTATGATTGTTTCAGCGCACTCTTATCGGTATTATGTCACAATGGTATATTGAGCTGCCTAGGTGGACATATGGGTCTTTTCAATAGTTAGTGCTAGCCTTTTTTAACCATTTTCAACTACCCGTTCGTTACGATGTTGGCCTTGAACTTTTGTCAACTTTACGCCAGGGTACCATGATCCGGATTATTTTCGGCACGAAATGAGAGCGGAGATATAATAAAGAAATGCACAGAGATATTGCAAGAGAGACAAAAATATAACAGAGATATAGCGGAAATATAGCAAGAGTCACAGATATACAGTAATACACGATTTCTATTAATGAAATAAATGTACAGAGACTGTAAAAGTACAGAG
>SNQJ01S0005934.1:45940-113557 GCA_010110895.2 Picea sitchensis | reverse complement strand
ATATATATATATATATATATATATATATATATATATATAATGAAATTTTAAACAAACATAACATTATGTTCATACACATATTCATGTGGAAGCGACAGTAATACATACATGCAATAAACATAGAAAAATCTGATAACATTATAACACATATATAAAATACACATCATACAAATAACAGAGAATTGGTACTTATCTTTTAATAGATGTCCACCAACTGCATGTAGACCTTCCATGAACCTCCCAGCCTTAGACCACACTACTCATCACGCTCAACAGTGGATCACCCCCAAGCTAGGACTAAACTCCACCCAGGGAAAAGGAATCCTAGACTAGGCTGAGGCTACGGGAAACTGCACGGTGAAACTGGAAGGATTCTCTCCAAAGAGCCTACTTACGCCCACTTCTCATAGACTCTCATTCCCCACATGCCTGTCCCACCCCAAGAATATGCACCTTCACTGTTCCACAATCCATCGGCTGCTCCACTTCCCTTCCAGGGCTTCGGCAATAGGATGGATCAAGAATTCTCAGAGCTCTATAGCTGGTGCTAGACTCCCTCCAGGAGAAATCACTTTCCCAATGAACTCTCTCACCTAGAGAGAGTTGCTCACGGGCCTGACAACCCACCTCTTCAATCCACAACAACCAAAGATGGGTAAGGCAAGGGGGCGACTCAACAAATTACAAAGGTTCACATTGGTGGAAAAGGCTCTGGCTACATGCTTGTTCTATGCGTGCGTGAACTACACAAGGGATGGCCAGAATGCTGAGGATGAACTCGTGGGAAGCTAAAACGGCCAAACTGGTCAGAATGCAGAGAGCGAGCCAGAAAAATATGGTGAGAATGGTCAATATGCAAGATCGTGAGAGAGTTGCAATCATGAGAGAAAACCCCTCAGGATGGTGGCCAAAATGGTTTGTGAACCCCAACAACGGTGGAAATTCCCACATAAATCTGCATGCATCTTGGGTGACACTTGTCTCTCCAGGAACACGTTCCTCTCTACTTGGAGTTTGTTCCTCTCCCCAAAGGAACTTAGGATAACTGGGTTTATTTACCAAATTTAGTATTTTTCAGGAATACATTATAATATTCCTTTGGGTTAAGCCCTCAAGCTTATCCCCTCTTACCTAGCCTCTCAACCCCATCCCTTTCCCTACCTAGTGGAGCTTAGTCTCCCATAACTCTTTCTTCATGGTCGGTCTACACGTAGTGATGTATAATTTTTTTATTAATGATCTACATAATTACATATACAAAATCAGGCTCATGGCCTTAGCATCTGGGCTCTCCAACCTAACAAACACATAATTCTTCCATCTTATAAACACTTGCCTCACCAGCCTATAAAAATGATTACAATTCAGCAGGGGCTCGGTGTTATAACCCTAAATTGCTTCTTACATGTATACCTGGTACTTGGCCCTCTTACTTGCTATTTTTGCCAAGCCATCATTGAGTTGCTCTTCTTAAAAACTCATTTTTTGAAGATGTACGCACCCTGCACCAATACTACCCACGTGCAAACGCTTGTTGCACCACTACAACCTGCGTACGCTAGCTAGCTACACCACTACATCCTGCGTATACTTTCAAAAGTTGCAAAAATTAAAAATTTGCAAGGAATTCATTGAGATTACAAGCTATTGGGAAGTTTCCCAACTAATCCACTGCCTATAGCCCATCACCCAAGCAAATAACCATCCTTTTGTCATATTAAAGGAGGTGTTGGGGTATAATTCCACATCTAGACATAAGAACAATGAAACTCTACCCGTTTCACATCCCCTCCTTGCCCTAAGCATTTGCATCCATTTTGTGAGAATTACCTCAGAATTCCCCATTTTGACCTTTTTCCTCCGTCATAAACCCATTCCATTTCCCTAGAAGAAGTTTGAGAGGAGAAAAATACATGGAGGTACACTTGGAGCTTGGTGAAGAGGAGCCCGGACCAGGTTCGAGGAGCAGTAGCCGACTTTGGTTTTAAGTAATCATTGTATTATCAATAAAAGAAGTACTTTTCCTGTCCCAAAACATGATGTGTCGAATGTTTGCATTTGTTCTATGTTTTTATTCTAACATCTAACCCTTATTTATGTGTGAAATGTATGCTTGTAGTTTTATGTTTATCTGTCTTTGAATGCAGTCCAGCCTTTGGGAGGAGGTTTGCAGTCAGCGAAGCTATCAAGCACAAGAGGATATACATCGAACGCAGAGTAAAGGTACAGTTACCGGATCCTTCTCATTTTACTTTTCTTGCATAAATTTGGGTTATGTTTCGGGTAGTTAGAGAAGTAGGAGACTTTTAAATGGTTATTGATCTACCTACATTGTAAACCCTGGTGTAGCCATAGGGGGGGTTTTCCCGCTAGCACTCATCCTTGGGGTGTTACAGGAATGAGGGATCTAGGGCTCTCAATCGTGATGACTAAGGGGTTTCTTGGAAGGAGAGTCATCCCCCACTTTTTGTTGTGGTTGGTCAAATTGAAGATCAAGGTATAGTTACATTTCTAAAGTCCTCATATTACATGTATGTGGTTTCCAGATAAGTTACTCACCACATACTCCTTGTAAGTTATGAAATATACAATCATGTATCTTTGTTTTATCATATCTATTTTTGTAAATGTGTTTTTTTACCTATATATTTAGATTTATTCATATTTGGGTTCTGAATATCAGAAAAACAGGATCACAGAGCAATAAAATAAAATAAATGTGGAAATAAAACACAGAGGATACACAATACAATAGAGACACAGATATGCGTGGTTCACCCAATGTGGGCTACGTCCACCAAAGAAATTGCTAGGTCCCTCCTTTTTATTATCCAGCAAAATGAAGGGTACAACCTACAGCACACCCGTTGTAACTTCCTCTTCTTTCTCTTAGAGTCTCCTCTCTCATAATACAATATTCACAATGATACACAATGGCAATACAATTCCCTCATAAAAGAGGGTTGCCTTCTAGGGAAAAAAACCCTAACACAACTTCTACCAGCAAATCTACGACCTTATAATGAACGGTTCAGATTGACTGTGAAATTACAATATACATTTACAAGCCAATTTTTCCTCTGGGGGCTTCGCCCTCGAACTCCATAGGGGGGAAATCCCTCCCTACAACCCCCCTGTGTGGAGGGGTGTATAGTCTTCATGGGGTATAAAAATGGTTGAAAACAAAGACCTATGAATCAAGAATATAATCAGGCTCCACAACCAACAGTCTCCCACTTGGAGACTGATCACAACAACTCCACTGTTGTTGTACCTGCTGGACTATGATCCACCTTGGACCTGGAAAATTTCTCATCTTCACCTTCATTCTTAAATACCAATTGAAACTAAGCAGGAACTAAGTTTATCCCTGGTTACTCCCTTTGTTAACATGTCTGTGGGATTTTGGCTAGTATGTACCTTTTCGAACTTCAAATGTCTTTCTTCCAAGATGGATCGTATGAAGTGGTACCTGAGTTGTATATTCTTAGTATTTGAATGGAAAGTTGAGTTCTTTGCAAGATGAATGCCACTCTCGTTGTCATAGTACAACCTACTATTATCCTGATTCTTTCCCAATTCCTCCATAAACCTCTATAACCAAATCATTTCTTTACTAGCCTCTGTAGAAACAACATACTCTGCTTTTGTTGTTGAAAGTGCAACAACCTTTTGTAGTTTTGAAATCCAACTTACTATTGTTCCACCTACACTCTGATTAAAATACCATGGTGCTCCTCACATTTATCTTTATCACCTTCCATATGCCAACATATCCCTATAGAGCAGGTCTTATGAACCTCCAAAACATAATGCATGAGTAGAGTGCCTCTCAAATACACGAGAATCCACTTTAATTCCTCCCAATGTTCTTTACACGGATTGTTCATATACATTCACAACTCCAACTACATGTGAAATATCTATTCTTGTCTGAGAACATGCATGCATCAAGCACCAGTTGTTGATAGATGATAGGGGACCACCATCGCATACATCAAGCTACCAATTGTTGATGAATAGGGGACCCTGGACATGTATTATATCTCCTCATGTGTCTTGGTACACATTTCTTTGGTTATTTTGAAATGGTTGGCCAAAGGTTTACTCATTGGTTTTTCATTCTTCATTCTAAACCTCTCCAACACCTTCTCTATGTACTCACCCTGAGACAATGTCAATTTGCAATTTTTCCTGTGTCTTGTTATTCTCATACCAAGGATTTTCTTTGTAGCACCCAAATCCTTCATCGCAAATGAATTAGCTAATTTCTTTTTGAGCACATTTATATCCTGCATATTAGACCCTGCAACAAGCATGTCATCTACATACAATATCAAGATAATATAGCTTCATTTTTCTATCATTTTAAAATAAACACAGTGATCATAATGACATTTACTATAACCATGTGCATTCTAAACCTCTCCAACACCTTCTCTATGTACTCACCCTGAGATAATGTCAATTTGCAATTTTTCCTATCTCTTGTTATTCTCATACCAAGGATTTTCTTTGCACCACCCAAATCCTTCATCGCAAATGAATTAGCTAATTTCTTCTTGAGCACATTTATATCCTACATATTAGACCCTACAACAAGAATTTCATCTACATACAATAGCAAGATAATATAGCTTCCATTTTCTAGAATTTTAAAATAAACATAGTGATCAGAATGACATCTACTATAACCTTGTTCTGTCATGAACCTATCAAACTTCAAATACCACTACCTTGGATCTTGATTTAGGCCATACAAGCTCTTCTTCAACTTGCATACCAAATTTTCCTTTCCTTTGACGTCATACCCCTATGGTTGTTGCATATAAATCTCTTCCTCCAAATCCCCATGGAGAAAAGTTGTTTTTACATCTAATTGTTCAAGATGCAAATCTTTTATTGCCACAAGACTTAAAATATTTCTAACTAAAGTCATTTTAACAATAGGAGAAAATATTTCATCAAAATATATACCTTTCTTTTGTGCAAACTCCTTTACAACAAGTCTAACCTTGTACCTTTTTTTTCCTCCATCTTCTTCCTTCAACCTGTAAACCCATTTATTATGCAATGCTCTTTTTCCCATAGGAAACTTAACCAAGTCCCAAGTCTAGTTATTTACCAAGGAATCCATTTCCTCTTTCATGTCTTGCTCCAACTTCCTTTTAGTGTCTACCTACATTGCCTCTTCATAACTTTCTGGTTCACCAGAATCAATCAACAATAAATAATAGAATGAAGGAGAGTATTGTTCGGGTGTCTACTTAACCCGGTAGATCTTCTAACAACACTTGTAGGAGTTCGAGGTACCTATTGCTCCTGTTGTTGTACATTTTTATTTTATGGTACCTTTGGAAAGAAAAAAATCAGTGATCTCATCAAGCACTGTGTATTTTGGTTTTTCTTTTTTCTGTTTCTTTTCCTAGAACTAATCTTTGTACATAACCTTCTCATTGAATATGACATATCTACTTCTAATGATTTTTTAATTTTCATAATCCCTTAAGCGATAACCAAAACAATAAGACTGTATCCAATAAAGGTACACTTCTTGGATTTTTCTTCAAGCTTTGTTCTATTTTCTTTATCAATATGATGGCAAGGTCTTGAAGTTTCTCTTCTAGTTTGTCATGAGTGGAGGTGCAACCAGCTAGGTTTTGTATTTTTGGGTTATGAGACTTATTTCCTATCATGTGACATCCTCTCAGCTTCAAATTTGGGAACTTGGTGCACGGTGTTCTTGGATAAGGGAATTGCTCTTATGGAGGATGATTTTTGGCTTCGTGATTATGACTACCCTCCTAGTCTCTAAAGATCCTTAGGAAGTCTTCTCCTCTATCATGCCCCATATTATTATTAAATATATAATTAAATAATAATAACAATGAAGTATAATAATTATTCTAAAGGGATTATAATAAGTACTTATTATGGATATTTGGGTAATAAAAGAAAATGACAAAATAAATAACAACAATTTACGAAGAAACCCTAAAATATAATAAAGAAGTAAATAATGGATCCTAGGGATCAATTTCTTTACCATGGTTTCATTTTATATAAGGATAGAGAAAAAGGGAAAACACATCTCATTTTGCTTGAGAAATATGAGGACAGGGCTAAGAAGAGATGGCATATTAGTGGATTGAGTGCTCGGGGGCTCTCAGTCGTGATGACTGAGGGGTTGGTTGGGAGGAGAGTCGTCCCCCTCTTTTTGTTGTGGTTAGTCAAATCGAAGATCAAGGTATATCTACGTTTCTAAAGTCCCCATATTACAGGTACATGGTTTTCAGATAAGTTACTCACCACATACTCCTTGTAAGTTATTAAATATGGAATCATGTATCTTTGTTTTATCATATCTAGTTTTGTAAATGTGTTTTTTTAACTTATATATTTAGATTTATTCATATTTTGGTTCAAACATCCTCATTGTGTAGCATATTCAACGATGAATTCATCGAATTACTATGGGGAATACTCTGTCTCTAAAGGTATTTTTGTTTTCCGTGGAATTTTGTTTGAAGGAAGGCTAGAAAGGGGGTTTGGTACTATTATTTTTGTTTTCCCTTAGTGTGGCTTGTGGGAGTTGGAAGGGGGATTTGGTATCTTCTATATTAAACCGTCTTGACATGGAAAATGACTCTTATTCTAGGCAATACCCATTTTGTGAAACTACTAAAATTCAACATTTTTTGCAAAGGCAATAAAGCCTTATTGCATTCAACATGACTTCAATTTTCTTAATGACAAGTAGATTGCACTCCTAAGAGGAAATCATAATAATCAATATGCCTTCATCATGGAAAACTTGGCCAATCAAAAGAGGCAAATCAACTTTATGCATGTTGAGTGCATCTCCCTTCATCTATTGGTATTGAATTTGGTTAGAAGTTCCCAATCTACGACTTCAAATTCCAGAACGTCTATTGGATTAGTTGTAGGGGAAGCTAAGGAATATGAGTGTATTATTCTCATGGTGATGTCTCGTCTTTCATGAGTTATTTTGCAAAAAACATGGAAAATATTAACATGTTGTCCAAAAAATGGGTGAGATCCTTTTATGCTCATTCTCAAGCTTTCCTTAAGGAAATTGAGGAGGAGTTAGAGGTCCTACTGTTGGAAAATCCGGTAGGGTCTTTAACTCAAGAAGAAGAGTTTTATTTGGGGGTGATTTTAAAAAGGAAATAAGACTTGTTGCTTTTGGAGGAAGCTAGGTGGAGGCTTAAAAGTAGGGAAATTTGGCTAAAAGAAGGAAATAATAACACAAAAATAACATCAAAAGAATCAAAATACAATTGGGGAAATCAAAGATTAGAATGGGGATTTAGTTTCCACTCATTAGGACTTGGCGAAGGCAAGGATGGATTATTTTAGCACCTTAATTAAATAAAAAAAATGGGTGTCCTATTATAGAAATTATAAAAGTGGTGGATATTTTTCCTCGAAAAATCATTGATGAGATGAATGAGGCACTGCAAGAGGTTATCTCAGAGACTCGAATTTTTAACACTCTCTCAACCTTTCATAAATCCAAAATTCTAGGTCCAGATGATTTGACAATTGAATTTTTTCTAGGTTTTTACGACTTGTTGAAGGGGGATCTGCTTAAAGTGGTGCATGAATCTCAATCTTTTGGAAATGTTTTCGGCTCTTTAAAAAAACAAATCTAGCTCTTATTCCAAAGAAATTGGATTCGGCTTCCTTTGAAGATATTATCCCTATCTCTTGCTACAACTTGATCTACAAATAATTTCCAAATTCATAGTGAATAGGCTCGAGCCTATCCTAAGCGACATTATCTCTGAGGAGCAGTTTGGCTTTCTATTTGAGAGGCAAATCCATGACAATGTGCCTTTATCTAGGAAGCCTTGCACTTAATCAAAGTGTGTAAAATCCCATCCATAGTGTTAAAAATATACCTCTCCAAATCTTATGATAAAGTGAGTTGTACCTTTCTTAGATTAGCTCTAATAAATATGGGGATGAACCTGACATTGGTGAACTGGATTAATGCATTAAGTCTGCATAATTCTTTGTCCTTATAAATGGCTCCCCCTCCAAATTCTTCTGCTCTTCTAGAGGCCTCTGTCAAGGATGCCCTCTTTCCGCCTTTATCTTCCTAATTGTGGCGGAGGGGATAAGTAGGATTATTCATGAAGCAAGGAGCCAATGGCTCCTAAAAGGGCTAAAGATTACAGTGTCAGAGTTCATTTCTCATTTGTTTTTTGTTGATGATGTTATGCTCTTTGGTGCAAGTAATATTAAATAATTTAATGTTAATAAAAAAAATTGGATTTATTATGCTCGACAACAGGAATGGAGATAAACATGGGAAAATCATCAATTAGATCCAATGCTTTGGGTGTCGAGGCATGAGATCAGCTAAAAAATATCCTACCCTTTTCTTTGTCAAATATTGATGTTGGAATTAAATATTTGGGCTTTGAGCTTACGCCAAATTCATATGGTTATGTTGATTGGCATTGGTTATTTAAAAAAATCCAGGTAAGAATTGATCTGTTGGTGAATCGATTTATCTCACATTGTGGTCGACTAGTCCTTATAAAGTCAGTTATGTGCAACGTTATGGTTTATTGGGCTACTATTCCAAATATTCCCAAAGGTGTTTTGTCAAATATTCACAAATATTGCTTTCCATTCTTGTGGTCAGGAAAAATGTTGGTTGAAGGTATCCCTCTAGTAAAATGGCCTTGGTTATCCATGTCAAAGGAGCTTGGAGGGTGGGGAATCTAGAACCTTGTGTGGTTTAGTAAATATCTAGCTGCGAAAATTTTATGGAGACTCGTCCACAACATGATGTTGTGGGGAAGAGTTATGATTTCAAAATATATGTCTGGAAAATCCATTGAGGAATGGTTCCATATGCCCAAGAAAGCATTTCCTATTAGTTCTACAGGATGGAAAGAAATGGTTGACACTTTTCCTTTGATAGGATCATGGAGGATATGGTGAGTTGGTGATAGAAGGAGCATACGAGTCGAGGATGACCCTTGGAAAGGATCGGATCGATATTTCAATCTCTCTGAGGAGCTAGTGGGAAGACTCCATAGTTTGGGAGTTTATTCACTAAGGAATGCATCGTCATAGGGGTTGTATATCTCAAGGTGATCTATCTAGAAATCAGTGGTCGAATTGAGCCTCCAAGGAGGCTTGGATGAGGAATGGAACAAGTACACATGCATCCTAAAATCAAATTTCATTAGCCTACAGGAGGTTGAAGTCGATGCTTTGTGTTGGGATAAAAATGTCAAAATTGGTTCCTATATGATGAAGCAAGGCTACTTTGAGTTAGCAGAGGGGTTCCTTGAAGGGAGGAAAAAGTAGTTGTGGTCGATGATCTTGAAGTGGCATGCCCTAGAAAAAATGAGAGTTCTCTTTTGGTTTCCAATGGAAGAAAAAATCTTACTTGGGATGTAGGACTGCGTCGTGGTTGGTTTGGACCGAGCCGATGCTCCTTATGAAGATCGGACTCAAATACAACAGTTCATTTGTTTATGCAATGTCCTATCACTCAACATGTATGGTTACAAGTGGGTTTGATGCTGAAAATTCCTCATATCTCACTTGAGGGAGGCATGGAAGAATGGTTGGATTCTTGGAGAAGTGAAGTAGCAGTTAGAGACTTAGAGGTGATACCTTGTTTCTTTGTGTATTTTATCTGGTGGACAAGGAATTTAAGTATTTTTCAGGAGAATTACATCCCACTTGAGGTGGTGGCAGGTTTGGTTCACAAGCTAGCTAAAGAATTTAGGAAAGAACTGGAAAAGGTAAAGAGGCATATCACCAAAATGTATGATCTGATAAAAGGCACCCCTTGGGGTTTCTTAGATGGGGCAAGTCAAGGGAACCCCCCTTAGTGTAGAGTGAGGGTGGTTTTACATATTTCGAAAAACTATCATTTTGAGGTCAAATACACGCCAAGTCGAGGATCACACATGAAGGTAGAGAAAACTGCAATATGGGCCTTTTTGTTTCTTGTTAACTCTGTTAATTTGAGGAAGGTGCAGATATTTGGAGACTCTCATGTGGTAGTAGACTAGGTCAGGGATAAGGTGCATATTTAGGTGGCATGTTTTCAACCGTTGATGAGGAGGATCCACGATATTTTGGGCAAGTTGGAATGGTACTCTTGTACTCCTATTTACAAAGAATGAGCAGCCAACCTTTCAAAGGAAGCTTTGTCACTTGAAGCATGGGCCTTTTTTTATCAAGAATTTCTCAATGATCAATTGTGAAAGGAGATGTCCATTCTGCTCTGAATTTTATATAAATCATTTTCACTTTTGTTTTGTAAAAGGACTAAATTAAGAAACAATATGTGAAAAAGATATAGTGGAGTATCTCTTTGAGCGATTGATGGGATCAAATATATGGAAGTAGAATTTTTTGAGAAATACTTTAAGGGATAAGGATAGAAATGCAGTAAAAAGAGAAGTCTTTTATAAAAAGGACAAGAATATGTATATTTGTTTTTATGGAATATATTGTTTTTTCTTGTTCGGACACACACACACACACATATATTATTGTAGAATAGATTAAAATAGGTATTGTTTCTATAGGACTTGGTTAATTTGATTTCCATCATTTTGATATTAGTTAATAGTATTGCATATTCATAAATATTAAAGTTAAATAATAATGATGATGATGATGATGATAATGATACTAATAATAAAAACTAAAATTTAGAAAGAAATATTATACAATAATATTTATAAACATAATTATGTTCTAGTTCTATTAATTTGATAATATAATAATTATAATAAATATTAATGTAATTTTTTAAAATAAGTGAGTATAAAGTATAATCAATTAGTAGGTATATACTAAGTATAGTTTAGAATTATTATATTGATAATAATAAATAAACTTGTTAAATGTAATGTTAGTAACATTTTTCTATATGAATTAGAAATAATAATAATAGTAATAGTAATTATGAAGTAATGGATCATCAATGCTATAATAACTTAATAGATTTGTTAATAACTTTATGTGTGTGTGTGGACCAAGATTCTAGTTTTCAGTGACATGATTTTAATACAATTTAATTGATATTAATTCATGATTATGGATCAGATTCTCTTCACAAAATTATTCCCAAAATTATTCTCGAGAATGGACCACATTACTTTGGTTTGAAATGTCGAATTAAATATGAATGCGATTTCTCCAAAAAAATCTTCATACAATAATAATAATTGCAAAAGTCTGAGGTCAGAGCTCCATTGCTAAAGCGAAACACATAGCCATAAGTGGAATTTCGATCATCACTATCGCTTGCCCAGTTGAAGTCAGTGAAGTTGACTAACGAGTATGAATTGCGACAATACTTGATACCAAGACAAGTGGTACCTTGATGTAACAGACAATTCTTTGTGTAGCTTTCCAGTGACTAGTGTGTGGATCTTGTATAAACCAAGAAACCACACTAACAACAAAGGAAATACCAGGTCAACAATGAGTCAGATAAATAAAGCTACCAACTAATTGTCGATAAAGGGTGGTGTTCATTTTGGAAGACTGACAATATTTGGTCAGCTTAATACTGGAGAGAAAAGGGATAACACATGGCTTACATTCGTCCATCTTAAAGTGATTCAATAGATCCAATACATATTTAGATTGAGAGATAAATAAACCATCAAATAGAGGTAAAACTTGAAGATTGAGAAAGTAATGTAGAAGACCAAGATCTATCATATCAAAGGTGTCAACAAGTTTTCTCTTCAATCTAAGAAGTAGATCAAGAATATTTCCAGTTACAACCAAATTATCAACATATACAACAAAAATCAAGGTATCATTGTTATCATGTAATACATAAAGACTGTGATAAGATTCACAATGTTTGAATCCAAGATTGAGAAAGAAGTGGTAAATCTTAGCATTCCAGGACCTTGGAGCCTCTTTCAAACCATAAAGAGACTTTTGTAGTCAATAAACAAGATTGGAACCTATCACAAAACCACAGGGTTGTTCCATAAATATTTCTTCAAATAAGTCACCATGAAGAAAGGCACTTTTAGCATCCATCTGGTGGATCTTCCACCCAAAGAGAGCAACAAGGGAAATAATCATTCGAACATAGTTCATCTTTGCAACAAGGGAAAATGATTCAATGTAGTCGATGCCTTCTTGCTAAGAAAATCCTTTCACAACCAAACAAGATTTATGATGCTCAACAACACCTTCAAAGGTAAATTTGGTCTTATAAACCCATCAACATTTCATGGTGTTCTTCCCCTGAGGATGAGGAACTAAATCCCAAGTGTGATTCTTTAAAAGAGAATTCATCTCATATTGCATATCTTGCTCCCATTCAGGTTATTCTTGCAAATTGACATAAGAAACATGATCACAAGTCTCAAGAACACACAAGTCTTCAAAGAAATACTCACTTGCTATTTCATAATCTAAGTCGAACAACCTGAGGAGATATCACCAACACCAAGTCCAACGGATTTAATTGTCTTAGCAACCCAGCGAGGGAGACAAGGCGATGGAGAACTGACATTCACTTTAGAAGGTCGATTAGAAGAAGTAATAGTTTCACTCAAGCAAACTGAGGACTAGTCGACCCAGAAACAAATATCGATCGTCTAATTGATTCAGGAACACAATTTGACTGCCCAGTTGAAATGATAAAAAAAGGAACAAGGATCCATGGTCAGGAATGATATCAAAGAAATAATATTGTAATAGACCATAAGAAGAATTCAACAACATAAGGCCCAGATACTTCTCATCAAAATATATGTTTCTCTTGATAATTATCTTCCATTTGACAGGTTCAAATAGTGGATATGATTTGGACTCTTCAAAGTATCCCATCATGATGCAAGAATGACTCTTTTCATCTAATTTATTCTTGCAGTCATCTAAAATATGGGCCCAAGCAATACATATGAATATTTTGAGGTGGCCAACTAAGGGATTCTTTCCACACCAACTCTTGACTAGAGTCACATAACTGACAACTCAAGTTAAAATACTATTCAGGAGATAGTTGGCACAATAAACAACTTCAACCCATAACTTAGTCAGCAGATCTTTGGCCTGCAAAAGGTGTCGATCCATTTCGACCAAAGTTCAATTCTTTCTTTCTGCTATGGCGTTATGTTGAGGAGTATGAGGAACATACCTATGCCAAGAAATACCTGCTAATGAAGGCTTATCAATATAATAGAGATCATTGTGAACAAGCTCTAGTGGATTATGTGCACACCATGATTTGTCAGAGTCGAAAGGTGGTTGATGATGCTTGTCCAAAACACATCCTCTACAAAATCCATTGGGGGGGAAGAACTTTAGGTAAGCCAACAACCATGTTTTGTGTGACCATCAACTGTAGACTTCAAAAATTCAAGTGTCCAAGTCGTTCAAGCCAAATTCTGCTCCATTCGTCAGTCTACGCAATGAGAGTAGCGGGTCCAGGATATGGTCAAGATGTGTCACAAAACTTATACAGTCCATCCTTTGAGTCGAGAAAACATTCGGTGATAATCAACCTATCATTCTTCAGATCCTTAATAAAGAAACGATTCGACCAAAACTCAAAAATCTTACTAGTCTGTGTTAGTTGGGAAATCGACAATAGATTTTCACTCAAATTAGGCATATGATAGATGTCAATAATTATACCATGTCAATAGGGAACATCACCATGAGAAACAATATCAAGGGAAAAATCATCAGCTACATAAATCTTTTGCTCGACAACTTTATCTAGAAAGAAGAATAGAGAAGCATCTTTGGCCATATGATGAGTGCACCCATAATCGACTACCCACTCATTCTTCGAGGTGTGATCAAGAAAAGCTTGAGAAGTTCCAACTTGGAAGGTAAATTTGTTTGTCAATTGACGCACATTGGTCATATCACCTTCAAGTTTCTTAACCTTCTCTTCTAAGTCGAAGCCCTTCTTCTAGCATTTTTTCTCCACATGTCCAATCTTTACATAGTAGAGATATGTTTTCTTCTTTCGATTATTTTGGGTGGACATTGAATCATCAGTATTCACTCTAGCCTTTTGGTCAAGACATTCTTGTTTTCATATAGGAGCATCAGAGCATCCTCTCTCCTTATAATTCAACTATCCCTTGCCCCTGAGCAAGTGAGCTTGATGTTTACCACCAAGATTCCCTTCATCAAAAAACCTATGTTGATCATTAACCAATAAGCCATAGAAGGTATCAAATGTATAATCCTTACCATCTTCTTTGTTTTCTTGCCAATTTATACAGAATGTGGAACCGAACACGTCAAAAGGTGTTCTCATATTCATCGGGACTAGTTCAATGAGTTGTCCATCTTTCTTCTGAAATTTCTTCCCAAATTCACCTAATTTCAACTACAACTCTTTAGCATGAGGAAAATAGTCCTCAATCCTTTCAAAGGAATGAGGATCAAGAGAGATCAACTCTTTCTCTAACTGCATAACTTGACTCTCATCAACTTTGTCAATCAAATAATTCAACTTCTTCCATACTTCATGAGGACAGTCGATCCCACTTGTATGAAAATGAATTTCCTAATAAATGTAGGTCATAATGACCCCAACAATCTCATGTTTCTTCCCATCGATGACAAACTTCACCTCGTCATCCTTTGGATATGGAATAGTGGCCTTAGTATACTACCAGAACCCCTTTCTTTTCCGCAATGTCTCCATATCTAGTGCCCAAATAGACTAATTGAATTCATTCAAAATGACAGGATCAATCTTGGAAGCCATCTTTGATGTCTTACAGATCTGAAATGGTCTAAATGGGTTACAATCAACAACCAAGAGTTAATCACTACAATATATGACTCAACAAGATTTGTGAACAATAGACGAGGTCAAAACCAGTCACTCTAATACCATGTTGTGATCGGGGGTAACCCTAAGAAGAACAAAGCATAATCTGTAGAAATAAAAAGTGATAATACTCCAAGAAGATCGGTGGTGTCTAAAGGCATTGTTTCAGCACTTAAGCATCGTGCATTGTGAATGGAAGATCGCAATGCATCATTAAATACACATTATTTCACACACACTTCACCATTGACCCATGGGGTCCTTTATTTCCTTGAAACGGGGAGTATCTTGTCCACAAATAATAGTTGACAATTGTAATGGTCTCCATCAAATCCATGCTATCTCATTGGCTAGTCGACTTACCTAGTTGACATGACCATCCAATTGTCCAACATGTAGTCGATTGCTCAGCGCGTCGATCCATCGATCGACTATCTCTAGTTGTTAGTTGATTGCTCAATTGAATGTCGCCAGATGTTTTTCAACCACTTAATCAACTATCTCCAATATAGGTGTGATGAACCATCAAAACCTAAGGTAACTACAAACTAGCACTAAAGCTAGTGAACTTGACTGTCTAGTTGAGAAACAAAGAAGATATAAGGTCACTGAGTATTGCGATTTGTCTCAAATTGGCATAGAAACAAGTAGATCTTGAATGTCTAACCTAGAACAAAGAAGAGTGTTACAAGCAAGCATTAGAACTAGCACAACTTGGCTATCTAGTCGAGAAATAAAGGAGAGAGTAACTATAAACTAGCACTAAAGCTAGCAAACTTGACTATCGAGATGAGAAACATAGAAGATACAAGGTCATTGAGTACTGTGATTTGTCTCAAGAGGATCTCATTTTCCTTTTTTCTTTCTAACATCAATCCACCCTATTGAATTGTCGTATGATGGTGAAGTTGGAACATAGACTAATTTTCCCAAAGGAGCCATAATCTCATGGTGGTTGGGGTGGGGGAAAGGAACTACTTCCTTATTTGAGTTAGAATTTATCAATTCATTCAGGCATTTTAAGCCCCCAAAGGGATTTGATATCACGAAGGCTAAGTCCTTCTCCCCTCCACCATCAAGGGTATCTTGAATAGGCACCTTTTCATATGGATGTTTTGATTTCTCCTTTGATGCAACTTGTCATTGCTTTAAATGTGGCTTGTTGGATGGATCAAACACCCTTTTCTCTGTCACTTTCCATCCTCCGTGCTTTCTCGTGTGGCCATTGGATTGAGAAGAGGTAGGGGAAGATGGACATGCACCCTAGAGGTGTCTTGTTTATTGTCACAATCTACATCTGAATGTTGTATTTTCATAGTCTAACTAGGTAAAAGTAAGATCTGAGCATATTGTCAAGTAAACCATGATTGAGATCAAGTTCAACATAGATATTGACACAAGTGATAAAACCTTGAGTGATTCAATCCACTTCTAATTTAATAAATCAACCCAACGAGTTCCCAATAGCCAAGAGAAAATTCTCAAACCACAAGTGGAAGGGAAGATTTGGAAGTCTTACCTAAACCAAGGTTGTTGAGATAGTCATGGAGGCTTAGATCAAACTCTAGAAAGGAGAAGAGCACTCTTCCCCAAAATCAAGGCCTTTTGTCAAACACTTTCTCATGGTCCTCTAAATTATATAGTAAAAGAGCACATAGTTAATATGACAATATAATCATTTCAATATTATTCTAATTTCACTTTATTTTAATCTCATCCCTTATAATTTGTATTGTATAAATTTTTGAAGATATGAATTTTAATAAGTATTTTTTATGTTAATGTTAATAGTATCCTTTTCCATTTTAATGTGAATATGATGGCTTTAATATGAATGTAACTTCATTCTTTTTTCTCTAAATTATATATATAAAGAAAGTAATGATGGAAGTTAAAATTAAGTTTATTTTTTTTTTCCTCTTAAACATAATTGAAAACATTATTAAATAGCTTATCTTAAATTTATGTATTTTAATATATTAAAAATATATTCATTATTTCACTCTAATTACACATATTTGATTTCAATAATATATTTATATTTATTTTAATTATTTATATTTTATTTAAAACTAACATTCTTTTTAACAACTTTAACAATATATTCATATTAATATATTGTCTTTTACCTAAATATTCCCATTTAAAAATATCATTCTTCTCTTAGTGGTTCATTTTTCATAACGCCTCTAAATTTGAGGAGAAAAGAAAGATGTTTAAAATGTATTCATATTTTCTTTTACCTAAATATTCCCATTTAAAGATATCATTCTTTCTCTTGATTCATTTTTCCTATGCTTCCATATTTGGGAGGAAAGATATGTGAACATTGAATGTGTCCATTAATTCTTTCTACACAACCTGCCATAACAAACTAATGCAAAGTACAAAGACACTAGTGTGTTCATCAATTCTTTCGCCTTCAATGTTGGTGCTCATTTGTATGTTATTTTAATTTTTTTTTTAAATATGTTTTTTTTTATGTAGTGGTGTTTTTATCTAGATTTGAGACAAGTTAAGATCAATTCTTTTTCTTAAATAAGTTTGTGGTACTATATGTTTTATGTTATGGTTTATATGTTTTATGTTATAGATTTTGGAGTAAGGTTTAAAATTATTTTTGATTAATAAAAAAAATCAGTTTTTTTAATGTAAAGAAATGGATTAATTGTTCAAGATCCAAAGGTATTTGGTAAGAGTGAAAGTCTGTTCGACCTGTTCGACCTTTTCAAACCATTTCTAATACTTCTCTTGAGTTTCTAAAAATCATTTTGCCTACTACTTAATAGTGTGTATGACCTATTCAGAACCATTGTAATGCTTCTCCCTACTAAATAGTGTATGACCTATTCAGAAAACTTGTAATGCTTCTCTTGAGTTTTGAAGGATTAGTTTGCCCACAATTTGTTGTACCTTATGTTTCGGAGTATTGTAAGGCTTCTCTTGATTTCAAGAAAATTTTTACAAAGACAATCAAGGAGAGATGGTAACGTTAATAATGTGCACCCCTGGATTTAAGAAAATTATTTGTGAAAGAGACTCCAGATTAAAAAAAATGATCGCAATGGTAAATCTTATAATACTTATTATTGTGGGTAATGTCTGGATTCTGCAATGCACAATTGAAGAAAAAAAGTGATGCCTGTGGGAAATTCTTGTGGATGATGTAAGCAACTGTCAAGCCTAAACTTATGTGGAAAAGGAGATGCTACCTACCAGAAGCCGACTCCATTTTATTGAAAGAATCTTCAGCACATTATGAGCACAATTTCAACAAATCAGAGATACGTGACGGTATTATGTTTAACATGAGACAGTAAAACTTGAATATCTAATATTTTTAGATTAGAAAAAAGAAGATCACATTCGAAAAGTAATCCGAATTAAAATCTAAATAAATTTTCAAGCTAAAGGGTGTTTTTTTCTTGAAAAAATGTTTCAATTTATACATGCACATGCGTAGCAGGTATCCATTACAATCCAAAAGGTAGGGGTTTTTCAGATTGCTCTTCCCCATCATAGGTATCTGTTCAAAACACAGGAGGCTGATAAGCCTCAACTAACTTCTAATTAATTTCCTGCACTTAAAAAGACAGTATCAGTGAGGGTTCAGTTTTTCTCCATGTGGAACAGAAAAGTGTCTTCAGGGGTGGTTTTTCCATCACTTGATACAATAGCCTTTAGATTTGTCAAGTTATCATGGTTTTGTCTGATGCCTGAGACATTAATTCCTTGGTTTTGTCAATACCCTGTGAAGCCTACTCTTGAAAACCATGCTTTCATTCTTGACACTGGATTACAGCCCTTTGTATGGAGATAGCTGTGGAATTTAGGCTCCTTGGGAATTGTTGGGGGCTTTGAAGACCTGCCACAATTTTGATTTTAATACAGCAAATCTGTATGTTTTGTTTGTACTCATCATGTAGAAACATAGAAAAATTGGGAAGAGAAATGAGAACATACTTCTTTGGTACGAATGGATGATCAAAAGAAGGCATCAATTGAGCATATGGAATCATCTCTTTTCTCAATCTCTTAATTTCTTCTAGTTCAGCTAGCTGTTGATGATATTCAAGTTGGTTTGTAACAATTGTAAAATGCACAAGGCTCAAACTTAAACACATGCTTGTTAGGCACCCATATTCTCACTGTGGCTTTGAGATATTTAGTGCAAATTAAAAAACATCCACCCCAATTAAAAAGGAAAAAGAAAGCAATGAAAACAAATGCAAGGAAGTTATACCTTCCGAAGATGTTCTTCGTCCAACCTTTGTTGCTCCCGATAGTAGTATTTTTCGTCGATCTGTTTGAGGTATCACCAAAAATGTTAAGAATGGAAAAAAGTGTTATTTTAACGAAGATGAACTTTTGATACTGGACAGAAATGCATAAGATCACTAAGGAAAAGGATTTAGGCATACTGAGTAATCAAATTTGGCCCTTTCGACTGCTCTAGATTCCGTACAAAGCTTTACATTCAATGGTCTAGTGTGCTCTTTGACTGGGGGCTTTGGTAAGACCTGTAAATTTGGTAAAACCCGGTTTAGAATATGATAAAAGATATAATGAGAGACACTTTGAATGACATGCTGACATGATGAAGGCATTCAAGACTAGCATCATCATTGATAGCATAATATGATTTGTTAAGATTTAGAACTTACATGTGGCTCATTAGTTGTCCATGGCAAACCTTGTGCCATAGGTATTCGGTGCTTTTCCTCCTCATCCATCTTATGTTGTATCTTTTTCATGAATTGTTTTTCTTTCATTTGGCCTCTTTCCTAAAAAAAACAGATTCAATGTTTGTCAAGCCATATACAAACATCTGTTTGTGGTAAAACTTTTTCTTGATAGCTGCTACTGTAGTAATTGTAGCACAGTTACTGTAGCCAAGTATAAATATAGTTATTATAGTATCTATATCTGGGGCCTATCAATAGAGATGTTGGGGTCTAGCAACTTTTAAAGGTTACTATCCTAGTCTAACAGAGTATGAACCTTATAGAATGACTTTAAGAATGGAGATTATCTTTATGAATAAATGTCATAATTTTGAGGAAACTTTGTTTTATAATGTAGTATAATTGGAATTAAGAAGATAACTAACTACAATCATACAAAATTGGCTCATTGAGAAATCAATATTAATTGTTACAACATTAAATGTTGTCAAGTTTAAATGGCAACACTGACCATGCTAGCACATCACATGTGGTCATTGCTTGGCATGACCAATGTCACAAGATCTACCAACAGTGCAATATCATCTTGACCAACAAAGACGTCACAATATCATCTACAAATGAATGAAAGAAAGATTAATAGTGACAAGCTCTTATACATGACCACTAATCTGTTTGTTAGTGTTTTGACATTAATTATATAAAGTGGGAGTAGTTTTTTTACAATGAAATAGATTAAGTTCTTCTAATCTTATCTAGGGATTGTGGATTTTTTCAAGTCATACCAAATCTCATTTGAGTAAACCAAAGAATAACTAAGCACTTATGAGACCATGTCAATATAATACCAGACTTATCATGTAGGATGCACATATAATTTATAGGCAGCTACAGGCTTTTGAGTATTATAAAACTAGAAAAGTTTGGGTTGGACAATGAAATGGAAGAAAAGCAACTATGAAGTGCAGGAAATTGACAAGAAGATAGTGCATTAAAAATAAATTACACATATATGTGTGAAATGAAAGAAAAACAACTATGAAGTGCAGGAAATTGACAAGAAGATAGTGTACTAAAAATAAATTACACATATATGTATATTTTAACAAGCCCTAAATGCATTATGAGGGTGGTATTAAACTGTAAGGAAAAATAATTAGTAAAACTATTCTGTTTCTACCTCGGTTAGTAGTCTAAAAGGTCTTGTAGGGGTGACCGTGAGTTGTTTTTTATGTCGTTCTGTCCGGTTCTTCCATATTGGTGATCCTCTTTTGGTGGAGTCAAAACTCTGAGACAGATGTGAAATCAAACAATGCATATCAGTAATCTTGTTAAAACAAGTCTAGATGATATAAGAAAACTCAGTTGCTTCTAAAAATAATTTATTGAACAGAAGCATCCAAAAACTCCATTCTATAACATCTCAGAAAGCAGAAATCAAATGAAAGCGGATAGAAAAAAATCGTAAAAGAGATATGGGATGGCTTCATCCATACTTTTTCAGTTCTTCTTCGGCTTCTAGAACTGCACAGGAAAAAGAAAAAGTTATGATTCAGTACTATATGTCAAAAGGGATAAAATGTTCATTTGGATTTGCCTAAAGAAAAACATAAAAGAGCTAACTGCATGATAAAAATACAAAATAGGCCCTTAGAACTGATTAAACTATCTTTCAATTAGGATTGCCAGAAGCGGTAGGACAGAAGGGTTCTCTCATAAATAAATAGATTGGCATCTCTCATCAACAAGGTAGAGATCAGTCTGAGCAGCATGCATATGAATATTGAAAGGAGAATGGCCAAGCCGTCAATGTGGAACCTCTATAAAACATTGAGAAAGCTGAGAAGAAAATGCGTTGGAAGTGAAGGTAAGCAGGGCCATGATAAGCACAGTGGGTTACTTTGAGTTGATGGGTGCTGTAGTTATAATGTAAGAGGTTTTGGGGTTAAGTCCCCAGCCAGCTATATTGTTGAGATTGTTGGGCCTCACTCGATGTTCCTATTGGGTTAGGCCCCATAATCAGGATGGACAATTTACCCGATTTGCCATCCATGGATCATGGAGGACAGTTTACCCCATTTTCCATCCATGGGTTATGGAGACAGTTTACACCATTTTCCATCCATGAGTTATGGGAAAATACTAGAAAGATTTTCCACGAGGATTTCCTTGGAAAAGAAAGCAGGCCAAGATTAACAAAAATAAATCAATGAAAAACAAACCCATTTCTAAAACAATGTTGTCACACAGATTGTCAAATGAGAAAAATTAACACACACATGAAGGTTACTCATCATTCTGTGTTGCTTTCCCATAAAAATAACCAGAATAATTCTTTACCATTAATTCTTAAAAGGCTGACAAGCATCAAACACGACTCTCGTAGTCTCCAGTCATTAAAGTAATGGAAAATGAATATCCAGTCATTAAAGTAATGGAAAATGAATATGAATGAAGGCTTTTATTAAGCAGATTGAGGAAGACTTCAGATTTTAAGGAGGGTATTTTCAACCTATAGGCCGGTCAGACAAATAATAGGATGCAAGAGTGTCAGGGTAATTAACATCAAAAGAACCAAGTAAAAAAAAGTGATCACCTTCCTACTAAAAAGATCCAATTCAATTTTGTTGTAATATGGTTGGATCCAAAAGAAAGAAGTTAAATCTTATTCAACATTTTTTGCCTACTGGTTTGCTGTGGTCTTCCGCAGATCTTTGCGGAAGAGGCCAGATGCAACTCTTGTATGATTTTGAAAGAAGATACGCCACAGTTGCAGATTTGTAGTTGAAGGTCTTATGAACATTTGTCAATGCACTTATGATTTAACTCCAAAAACGTTTAGTAATGTATATACATCGTCTGCAAGGCAGGAAAAGTTCAATAAACTTCTTACAGCCAATTAGGCATTTTTCTTCCTTTCTTACAGGAAAAGTTGTATAAACTTCTTCCTGATCCCTGTGGCAATCCCTCCCACCAACTTTTCTATTGCAAAGAATGCAAATTCTCCTGCTTTCAAAACCAAACAAGCCCCCGAGACTACTACAGACATTAAGAAACATAAAAAATAGAGGCTTTAAGAAATTGCAAAAGGTGCACCCATGACTCTCTTACCTGCTTTCGCTCAGCGCAGAAGACCGAAGGCTTTGGGTGTCACTGAAATCACTTGTGTTACCACCATCCTCATACTTACCCATATTGCAGTGGCGATCAAAACTACTGCAATTCTTGCCAGAAAAAATATTGGGCTGTCTCCGAGCCAATGGCTGATCCATTCCAGGACTAGCCCATCTCTTAATACAGCCATTAGACTTCAGACTCTCATGTCCTAATCTACCAGCCTTACCATTATCTTTCTTATTAAATTCCTTGTGGCCACCTTTGATTTCGACCTTCTGTGTCTCCGAGTGCAGCTTCATGTTTTCAAAAACTTCCACCAAGTTCTTGACTCTACCTTCTTGCTGCAATCCTTCAATGTTGGGATCCCAATTTTCAGAATCCACGCCTGCACAACAGGCTTTTGGGGGCTCTGCTATCAACATATTCATAATAGGAAATCGTCTGTAATTTCAAATTTGCGAAATCTAAAGCTTGAGTTCAACAAATGGCTTGCTCTTTTTCTGCACCCTGCTGTCAACACGAATTCAAGAATTGAGTTCTCTTATATTTATAGCATGAAATTAGTTAACAATTGAGTTCTGGTATAACTATAGAAGGCAACTGGGTTTTGGGTTTTCTCTGATTTGTTGCTATCAAGAAATACGGAAGGACGAGGAATTCAGAAATTGGGTTCCGATTTCTGACCAAAAGTATCGTACGGGAGCTCTTCGCATTCTATTTTGCACCAAATTGAACGAGATGTGAGATCTGCTCCGCCAAACTTCGTCCAGATTTGGTGAGCGAAGGAGACCGAAATAGACGAGAATCGGTCCGTTGGCGTTCGTGTGGCAGTGGGGTAATTATGGCAGCGATGATGAGGGCGGAGGGGTTTGGAATTCACAGCCATCGGACATGAAAAAATAACTGTCGAATCCACCGGGTGTTGGGGTCGACACTTTTTCATTTGGAAACGATTAGTTGCTTAAGGAAACGATTAATTCTACTTTGGGAAAGGATTGGTTTGGTGATTTTGTCCATTTTTCTAAGGGTTAATGCTTGTGTTGAAAAGACTCGGGCTCACGAACTGAAGGTGGAATTTAAACTCCCCTTGAAAGATTAAGGAATTCGTCATTGAGGTTAGGTGGGCTGTGCTGGGCTGCTAATTTAGTTCCTTCCATTTAAGAAAATGGCATGTGAATGTGTTGCCAAATTGTTTAAAGGAATGGAGCCTCTCTTGAAAGTATGGATGAAGTTCTTCAATTTAGATGATGGTGTGTATAAAGCAATTTTGGTTTTATAGGATTAGGTAGAGTATATAGTAATTATTAATAAAATATTATTGTAATTTTATAAATGTTTAGGAAGAGGTTTAATGATTGAGTAGAGTTAATGGAATTTTAGTTTAATGGTGAAAATGATTGTATTTATTTAAGCCATTTACCAAGGTTCAGTTTGTTTGAAGACAAAAATAGATGGTTAGGATCAAGTGTAAGTCATAGTTGATTTTGAGGAAAGAGTGTCCCCTATCACAGCGACTTAATTCAATGGAAGTTGTGTTTAATGTTTCATCCCTCAAGGGTTGTTTCACTTGTAGGAGCATGGAATTTGTGGTGTTTCACTTCTACACGGTTTGTTGCATTCATCTCTTAAGTTTAAAGGAAGCACTTAAAAAAGTGCAATGAACATTTCATTTTACAAATATAACTAACATACAAATTATGGATGACATGTGATTATGCACAAACTATTTTAAAATGTGCACCTCTAGAGGGTGAACGTTGGTATGAGTTGTCATCTAAGAACTATTAGTGTGCTCTAAGTGATGTGTAACATCTTGCCTTTAGGAAATCTATTATCATTCTCAGATAGTTTGTCATTCCTATAGGATATTTTGGATAGCTAACAAACCATTTAACACTCTTTGTGGAATGTCATGACAACCAATAATGACACACTCAAAACATGTATCTTTGGAAAAACACAATTTTAGTAAGATGAAGGTGAAAAGTTTTAAACATTGCCATCACACAAAAGCATGATTCTGAGAATGACAAAAGTACACTAGGATTTACTTCCTCACTGCCCCCAACCTCTACAAGCATCCGTGGACAATCCTAGCAATGGTAGCAACAACAACAACAATATCTCACAACTCTATATCATGTACATCTTCTACCCCCATCTCCACTCCCACATCTCACACTTGCATGTACCCCACTAACCTTATTGAGTTATCCACCTCTAATTCTCTAATTGTTACCCAAAGGACACAATCTAGTTGTGCACCCTCTACTCCATTGACAAGATTTTTCATATAGGTGTAATACATGATCCTCACTAGCTAATTGGAAGGCTAGTGATGTGAAATAGTAGTTTTACTTCACTAAGTTAAGCAAGCAAGAAGCAACTAGGGTTTCGGTAAAGAAGAGAACAAAGGAACCTATAACCTACGTTTTTTGATAGATCTTCAAATGTTGATTTGATGAGTAAGAGGAGGAGGTCCTAGCTCCAAGAATCTTGCATTGCACACAACACAAGCAAAACACCTTCCTACTCTACAAGTAACAAAACCCTATATCTAACTCACAAAACAAGTGAAAACCCTTCTAGATCTACTTGATTAGTTCAATGAAGGAAAACAAAGAATTCAAGTAACAATATTAAACCAACAAAAGAAATTATGGGGGAGAGGTGGGTGGTGGGGAGATTCTATTATGAGAAGAAAATATTATATATGTAGATCCATACCCTTGAGTTGTGTAATAGTTGCAAGTCCTTTCTCCTCAAGTTCATTCCTCTTCGAAACTTTGAATGATGTGATAACTCCAAGCCCTTTCTCCTTAGGTTCATCCCTCTTCAAGGTTGTCTCATGTCTAGTGATCTTCAAATATGTCCTCCAACATTCCTCCAATGATTCTCCTAAAACCTCCATAAGCAAATTGGGTAAGTGGATCCAAAGGGGAAAATTGGGCCTTTGTGTAAGAAGGAAAACCAATCCACTGAGTCTCCAAAGCTATGAGATTTAATACTATGAGAAAAAAGCTATTGATCCCATGTGGAGGCCTTTTTATAGGATTTTTACATGAAGAAAGGGTCCAAAACCTAGAATAATCCCAAGATATTCATGCTTTAGGCACCTCAACAATGATCAAAGTGGATTAAATCAACTTTGGAGTGTGCCTTGGTCAAGTTTGACCAAGTTAAGGGTGCACATGTGATTTTCACCCTATTTTATGCCCAACATGCAACACAGATATTTAGGAATAAATGTTGTGTCAATCAATCCTTACACACAAATTTTGAGGGAAAAGTTATATTGGACAACAAAATCAAGGGAAATACTCAATATTCCTAAAGTTTTGGGACAAATTAGGAAACTCAATGCAAATAGACCACATTGTAATGCACCTTAGGGCTATGACTACTTTGTACATGGAAGTGAAAGTCCCACAATAAAAAAATCCCCCCTGTGTATGAGATTAGTATAACATTGCATGATTGAAATATGTTGTCTTGTTTCTTTACCAAAAAGGACATTCAAGAGCCTTTGAAGGAATTCATTGTGGAATAGAGGACAAGGAAACCACTTGAAACCACAACAAAAGGTAGGATAATCATCATTTATTTTATGAGTCGGGAATCCCCATGGTTGTGTATGAGTCAAGTCATGTACAACATATAAGTGGCTCATGGCACAACAAAATAGAAATTCCATGCCATGGTATAAAACACACACACACACACACACACACACACACACACACACACAGATCCAGATTAGATCATCATATAATTTGTCATCCATTTTGGTAATTTATGGATGGAAAAGTTGGAGGAACTAGCTTGTAGGGCCATTCTAGTGGTAGGTCCCAGTTTGGAAAACCCGGGTCCAAAACCTTCTAGATCCATTTTGAGGAATTAAACATATTTTTGGGGGCTATACCATATATAAATTGTGCTCACACCCTTGACGTTGATCTACACACCAAGACCTTTCCAACGATGCAAAAATCATGTCAATCAAAGCTTGTATGCAAAAGTTTTTCCTCCCACAAGTTGGCCTACCTTGTTGACCACCATGGTACGAGTGGATGTCATGTTAGCTCCCATTACTCACACATATGGGGCTAGCAACATGTGGAATTTCAAGAAGATTCTAGAAGGTCCAAACCTAATCACTAATTGAGGATTGAGGAAGTTAAAACCCTAACCCGGGATGGTTATCAGGCTATGTTAAATACCAAGCTTCTAGGAGGAAAAAGGGTTCCATTCTTTAGCATTTTACTTGTTCCATAATTGAACAATGCAACTAGGATTGGTATTTTGATAGCATAACATAGGAGGAAAATATCATGTAGCAGCCATACATGCTACAATGTCAAAGGAATCTCCACAATGAGTGCCTCTTTCTTTGTATTTGCATTTCCATAAATAAAGAGAAGACAAAAGGGCATAGGCCTCACCTTTTAGTTGGGTTTTCTCCCATATTGGGTTTCTCAGAATATATATTGTGTTCATTTGTGTGTGTGGATGGTGTGTTCTTTTGCTCATTCCTTTATTTTTTATATTTCAGTTATTTCATAAATTCAAGCAAAGCTAGTAATTAATCAATCTAGGATCTAAGAAAAATTAGTTTGGATAGTCTAAGATTTCAAAAATATTATAAGATCTGTTGTGAAAAACTATTCCAGTGGAATATCCATGGAAATTTATAGATCATATTGGTATCATAGTACGTTTATTTGGGATATTTGTGGAAAGTTGTGGGATATAGGAATTGGATTAAGAAAAAATGTCACAGAACCCTAGCCATGGAAGATAAGTATGTTCACAATGGCCCTCGAAATCTATCAAAAGAGAGATTTGTGAGGCTAGAAGAGCAAGTCACTAATATCTCTCACAATATGGCCCTCCTCATGGCAGCTCTAGCAAGCAAGCTCAAACCGCTAGGGGAGGCCGGAGGCTCTAACTCAGAGATTAGATCAGAGGGGATATCGGGAGATAATGAAGACTTGTAGAATGAGTCGAGGAAAGAGCCCGAGAAAGAGAAGCCAAGCTCCAGTTCCATTACCCCTTCATAGTAATTATTTAAAAAGGAAGAGAAAGTGGATATCAAGCCATTCCAAGGTGAGATCGATGCAGTAAATTTGAATCATTGGTTGCAATAGGTAGAGGTCTATTTCAATGTCCACCATAAAAAAGAAGAGTAGAATATTTCATTTACCAGACTGAAAGTAGAGGGCCATCATCCATGCATTAACCTGGTGGGAAAATCACATGGAAACACTTACATTGGAGGGTGATCCACCAGTAAATAAGTGGGAGGATTTCAAAACCCTCATTAAGTCTCAGTTCTACCCTATTGGGTATGTAGAGGACCGATGGATCCATTGGAATTACTTTAGGCAAAGGCAAGGGTAGAGTGTGCAAGAGTACACTATTGAATTCAAGAAGATGGCTATCATGTTGGGTATCTCTCCCAAGAACCCAAATTTACTCCTCAAGTATTTAGGGGGTCTACACAATCATTTGTGAAAGCAAGTGATGCTCTTCATTCCTAGGAAAATTGATGAGGCTTGTGTGCAAACACAATATCTGGAAAATATAGGCCACAAAAAAGGATATACAAATGGTTCTAAATAGAAAGAGCACTAAGAATCTTCCAAGGAGGGAAAGAAGAAGTGGAAAGGGAAAGACAAGAAGATGACAACCACTGCACATTAGTGAAATGATCCAAACAACCACTGTAACCATTTCAATCTTTATGGTCACATTGAATAAAAGTGTTGGAAAATACATCCAAAGTTGAGCCCTAAGAACCATAAGAAGGATTCCAAGAAGAAGAACCTTCTAGCCACAGATTCAAGCAATCAAGTAAAAATCAACTCAAATGTGGATGAGAAGATTTTTTGCACTTTAGTGTAGAAGGAGGTGAATTTGAGTAGCCTTCATCACAAGGAAGAGAAGGAGATGACAAAACTATTCCATATCAAGATATAGGTCAAGAAGACCAAGGTAGATTCTCTATTCGATTCAGTTCACAGACTAATATCATAGTAGTTGATTTGGTTAGCAAGCTTGGGTTAAAGGTTCATGATCATCCTAGCCCATATGTCCAATGCTTTAAGAAATGCTACCCAACAAATGGTGCCAACTATTAATGAGACCTATTGGGGTTAAACACAAACCGCCAATACTGCTTATGCATAAGGTTTATATCTCTATGGTCAATGGAAGTAACTTGATATGAAATGTTTGGATAACTAATGAACTTAGGTCGATAAACCTTTGGTTGCAATTACATTGTGTATGAACTTTTATTTCGACTCAAGTTTTAATATAGGTAATGCTCCTCTCAATATATCAATATATTTTCTCAAGAAAAAGAAGTGCTCGGGATGAATCTTCACTAGTAAATGGCATATGGTTTGCTATGGATTCACAATGGAATGATATGTCTCGTTCAATGTCCATCCTTCCAAATTTCCCATGTGTATAGTCATACTCCAATCCAACATATACGCCATTCATTATTAAAAGAGGAAATCCAAGCTTATAACCCCAAATTATAAAATGTTGTAGTCAAATTGGAGTCTAATGCATGAGACAAAATTAAAAAAATGGTTTGATCATTCAACTCTTTGGTTGGTGGAACAATTTACCACTCCTCTACATAAGATAAAACAACAAATTATAAATGCTCACATGTAGGTAAAGGAAGGGTGACCCCTTGGAGGAATCAACCTATTGTAGTGTTGGGTGTATGGCCTATACGACCCACATACGCCCCCCAAGTGCTCAGAAAGAAGAAGATGGTCTGTGACAAACATGGTAAGCAATAATGATTTTTTTCCCTTTCTCCAATAGTCAATTAAACACAACAAAAAATTGGAAACTCTCTACAAAAGTGCAATGAACATATTATTTGAGCCATTGATCTTGAATCTTAGAGATAAACCAACGATGTGCAATTCAAATATGTTGGAATTCTTTAATGGATAAGAGGAATGAGAAAATGAAGTGAAACTTAGAGTATTTCCATTAAATGAACCTTCACACCATTAAAATTACCAGGTAACCATTAGAATACAAAGTATTAATAGGGGAAAAAAAATTGAGTGAAGCTAACATAAATACCATGGCTCCCTGGATGGGGTTCCACGTAGCTAACATGCATCCCAAGATATTTATGAGGCTTTCCACCACCTTCACCTTCAATTCTTGGATGGAGGACATAATTTATCGTGCTCCTAGGCCGTTTGGACAGTTCCCTCGCGTAGGTTTAATGGAGCTCCTAGTGCGCCATGGCAAAGGGATGATGATGGGTACAAGAGGCATGTGCAAGGTCACATCAACACCCCTGTCACTCCTCCATTTCATCCAAGTTTTTCATGGATTGTTTCACTATTCTCAATTTTCGCATTTGTGCTTCACTCTGTTCAGTCTTCCAGCTCTGTGCGCTCCTTTGCTAAATTTCGTCTAGTTTTCCTTATTTTCCATGCCCTGAGAGCATGAAAATCCCAAGAGGGGTCCTTCTTGGTATTGTTATGCAGCCAAGCATAGATGCCTCTGCAATCTTTCCCATGTTTATTCGACTGCATTGATTCAAGGGAATATGGAGCCAAATTCGCCTCCCATGGCCTATGTAGAGGAGGAAATTCTAGAGGAACCAATTATGGTGCCGCCAGAATCCCTCCTCTACACAGTTTTGGACCACCATGACCGACCCAACACCAGTCTCCCTGCAACTTCTACAACAAAATCCATGGAGGGGGCGACTTGTATAATCCAAGAAGAAATTATTTTGGCTAACCGCCCGATTGAGCCTCCACCTCCCATCTTAGCCATAGCCTGAGATTCACTCTCACCTTGATTCCTAGTGCTAGAACATTTGGAGCTCATCTTCGAGATGCAGAGGGACATGATGGAGCAGCTCCATAGGCACACTCTTCTCAACAGTAGACTTGACATCATGTTCAATGCTTTCTCTTGCATGCCAATCCAGCGGCGCTTCCCAACCTGTGTGCAACCTTACGACGTCAATCCTCACGAGGACACTCAGGATAGCAGGTTTTACTAGCTCTTTTAATGTTTAAAGATCTTAGGCTTTGTCCAGATTTTTTGTAATCCTATTCAGCTTTCCTGTTTTATGCTCTGTCCAGATTTTTTGGACATGTTCTATTCAGACTTCTTGTTGCATGTTCATACAACTCTGTCTCAATACTCTTCTTCCACTTGTTCCAGTTTCCAAATGTTTGGTGGAACATGTTGCAACTTTTTACTTTTTTCCAACTAGAACAATAGGGTGCCATCTGTTTCAGTTTCCACTAGTTTGGCAGAATATATGGCAGGCCCTAAAACTTGATTTGATATGTACAATCATAGTTGTTTTATGAGGAAATAACACTTTTTATTATAAAAAAAAAAACATAAATACCATGGCGAATTCTCCATGTTAACCATGAATTCAACTACAAGCATCATATTAAGCATAGTCTAGAACAATGATAACTCATACATAGTATTTTATTCTTTCCATTCTTAATCGTCACCATTAACACACTCATAGAATCACATTAAACAACATAAGAGCAACATTTCATACATAGGAATTACTCCATAGCCATAGAGAAATTCATACACAAAGATACCATATTTACCCTAGAAATCAAATGGGAAAACTAGCTTTGAATGTTTGCTCAGTCTTATTTTGACAATATTTGGTTACAATGTATCTCATGGCTCTTTTTGCATCCTCCTCTCTTTGGCCAGTAATCATCTAAAAGCCAAAAAATCCCTTTGAGAGTGAAATCACAAAAAAAGTAGGGAGATTTGGGGTGATGGGAAGGCCATCAGGCCTAACCTTTCATTTTCCATTCCTTAGTCTTTTCTCTCCTATTTTCATAAATTCTATTTTATTTAATTCTTGTATTTCCTCTCTTTTGTCTCATTTACCTTTTACATTTTCATTCTCTTTAAGATTTTATGTAACCTCATTAATTGTCAAATTGCACTTAGGTACCAAGTCTTACAACCATTTGTTTGTTCATATCTATTATCTATTTTAGATCAACAATCCAGAATAATCCCAAGATATTTGTGTTGAATTGGGTGCCTCAACAATGATCAAAGTGGACTAAGTCAAAGATGGAGTCGGCCTTGATTAAGTTTCACCAAGTCAAGAGAGTGAATCTATATTTTGACCTAGTTCTTGTGCCTAGAGCATGAATTTAGAAGGAAACATGGCCCATCAACCCATGTGCATAGCTTTCAAGAAAAAGGTTGTTCCCAACAATAAAATCAAGCTAAATGCTTAGTATTCCCAAATGTTTGGGACAAATCAAGATAATCGACGCAAAATAGACCAAACTATAGTGCACATTGGGGCTAAGACTAGTCTGTAAATGCGGGAAAAAGTTCCACAATAGCATACTCCTCCCAACCCTTTGTCTTATTCCTCCTTGTTGACCTTAGTAGATGACAACAAGCCTCTTGTACCAACTCCTATCATTACATAGAAAACCCCAATCCAATAATCCTTCTGTAATCAATATAGAGAGCATCCTATTGGATTTTACACTCCCCTCTTAGAGTCACATTTCGTTCCCTACACAATGTCCTTGATATTTCCATTAAGGCACCTCATTAGGTTGCCATATCCCAAATACCTCACTTCCCCTACTAGAATATTTGGTATATTTATGGTAGAACATCCATTCATCCTTCAACTCATCATCTCTTCATCTTGTCAACAAATGACACAATTCCCACCCCTCTACCCATTTGGTCTCGATCAATGATAAAATGAAGCAACAAATGCTAGTCTCTTCCTCGACTGATCTTCTTGGGATTCCTATGGACCTCCTGTGGAAGCAACCTGTAGTCCACATTTCCCATTCTGAAGGGGAAAATCATGATTTTTTGTTGTCAGGTCATTCAATTGGCCCTTTGATTCTCCAAAAGGTCATTTTGTCAACAATCGTTAACTGCCTCAACCACTTCCCTAGCCTTCCATAACTGGTCATGTGGCTCCATTTAGATTAGGTACGTTGGGAGGTATGATTTTATGCTTAGAAAGTGTATATTAGCTTGTTAAAAAAGATTCCTATTTTTTTCATAAAAACAACTCGACTCCACCTTACCCAACCACTTAATGAATCCTCGCTTCATCAATTCCTACTTGTGTATCATGGCTAGTAATTTCAAGGTTGTTCCCTCTCAGTCAACGGTTTTGGTGTTTTCATTAAATAAAAACATAATTACATGCTTCATAAACATACTTATATGAATTCTTAGCATAATTACAACCTTGGGGGAAAACATGTTGTTAAAACTATGGTGGATGGTCTCACCACTGAAACCAATCTTCCAAAATCTCTAGGGTTTTCGTCCCAAGAGCCAAAGCCACAAGAGCTCTCTCAATTTCGTTTTAGAAAATAACAAATGCATAATGAGAGAGAGAGGCACTCTCATTCTCATTTTATTTCCTCGTTGATCCTTTTTGGACCCATTTTACCCTTTTAATAAAGTAAAGTGACTTTATAAACTTAAGTCACCTTTTTAATTAATTACTCAATGTCACTTTTTAAAAAGTTACTTTTCCGCTCCAATGACATTAAATAATTAATTAATCCCCTTTTTCCACCGACTATAGCTTACGAGAATCACTTTATGCTATTACGTCAATCTCTTGGAGAGATGATTTGGAAAGAGACATTACAATGAAGTTGATGACATAGTGTTGACATCATACATTGATAAGTTTGTAATTGTATATTTATATTTTGTATAGTATAAGTAAAGAGGAAAAAACGATATATATGATTGTTGTTTCAGGCCGTGAGTAGTAGAGAGACGTTGTGCATAAATTTGAACAAGTGTGAATTATTCAAAGAGGAGTTGGTGTACCTTGAGTTTGTGGTTTCCCAATTTTGTTTGTGCATCGACCCAAATATATTTAAGTCACTTTTGGATTGTCACACACCAAGAAATGTCATTGAGGTAAGAAATTTTCATGGTATTTCAAATTTTGAGAGAAAATTCTTTAAATATTTTGGTGGTACTTGTGCACCATTGATTATATGCATGAAGTCATGTGGATTTTGGTGGAGCATGGAAGTACATAAGATTTTTTTAGTGAGAAACTAAACATCATGATAACTAAAATCTCCGATGTTAGAATTCTTGATTTCAATAAAGTAATTTTAGGTTGATTGTGATGCAAGTAAAGTTTTTATTGGAGCAATACTAAGTCAAAAGGGTGACTAAGTTTCTATTGGAGCAATACTAAGTTTCTATTGGAGCATTTTCTAGTGAAAAATAAAATGAAGCATGGAAGAAGTACTCAATATAACTTAGATTTCTATGTAATTACACAAGCATTGATGCATTCGAGGAATTAATTGTTGCTAAAGGAATTTATTGTGTACATAGATCACAAAGCAACGAAGTTAATTAAAAATCATGAGAACTTGAACCAAAGGTATTTAAGGCACATATAGTTCTTACAAAGTTATACTTCTGGGTTAAAGAACTAGTGCTAGAAAGAGAATATATTTATTGATGTGACGCAACCAAAGAGTGTTAATATTAGGCAATGAAGAATGAGCCAATAGGATTTGAGAAAATTAGGGACTTACCTAAGCACAACACATATTTTCTATACATTATTGGAATCTTTTGAAGTCCAATATTGCAACATTTAAGAACATAGTTAGATTATTAAATATAGGATAGACACTTATTTGAAGGGAAGCAATTATGCATTCTAGAGAGCTCAATGTAGGAAACTTTGATAGGGGAATTGCATAGTGGTGGGTTAGGAGGAAACTTTGGGTGACATAAAAGACAAATTTTATTAGTAAAATAGTATTATTGGTCAAGCATGAGGGAAATAGGCTGATGTAGGATATATGTTATATGTTAATGGGCGTGACACAAAATAAAAGATTATATACACCATTTGTTTTATCAAAGACTCTTTGGAAAGATGTGTCCATGGATTTTTTATAAGTCATATCAAGAATGCAACAATGATTTGATGATTTGTTTGTTGTGGTTGATAGGCTTTCAAAGATGACAAATTATAACATGTAAAAATGCCAATGATTTTTTATAAGTCATATCAAGAATGCAACAATGATTTGATGATTTGTTTGTTGTGGTTGATAGGCTTTCAAATATGACAAATTATAACATGTAAAAATGCCAATGATGCAAGTCATTTCATAGATCTTTTGTTCAATATGAACATGTTCTTACATGGTTTACAAAAAAATGTTGCATCAAGAGGAGACACCAAAGTAATTCCTTATTCATTTCTATAAGATGTTGTGGAAGAAATTGGGAATAAAGCTACATTCTAGTTCAAGTTATCATCCTCGAATGATATGGAAAATAGAAGTTGTGAATAAAATACTTGGAAATATTTTGATATGATTAGATAGACATAAGTTCAAACATTGGAATTATGTTTTCGTGCATGCAAAAAAATAGTATATTAGTTTTGTGAACATATTAATAGGTAATTCACCATTCAAAGTTGTGTATGGGAAGAAATCAAAAGGAGTTATATATATTATAGACCTAGAGATTGACATGCATAATAGTGATGATGTAGAGGCTTTTGCAGTGCAAATGAAGTGAGTGTATCAATGATTCCATGAGCAATTGAAGGATAAATATACAAAAACAAGGAGTGTGAAGATACCCATAAGAAATACAAGTCTCTCGAAGTTGGAGACTAAGTCTCTCGAAGTTGTAGACTTGGTAATGGTACATCTTAGAAAGGAAAATTTATATCCTAGGGATGCATATAGTAAATTAAATTTGAAGAATATTGAACCTTGTATGATCAACAAAAAGATTGGTGACAATGCATATGCGATCTAGCTGCTAGAGAAAATCAATATATCACTTATTTTCAATTCACATGTCAAACCTGTATGAGTTTCAAGGAATTTATGAAGACGATGGAGGAGATAAAGAAAGCATAGAAGCAAGTTGAAACAAACATATTCATAGAAGGAAGATGAATGAGGTAAAAAAAAAATTGGGAGGAAAAGCATGATGCACAACATACGAGTAGGACTTGGTGAAATAGAACAAGTTTAGCCAAAGAGAGCATTTGTATGTTTGAATAAAAGTACCATAAATTTTGCAAGGGGACATAAATCATTAATGATGGATAATGCATGTTAGTTGCATGATGACATTCTTGTTTCTATTATTGAGGGGAAGTTGATGCAGGAGCATTTATGAATAAATAAAATGGAAAAAAAGGACATTAGGGAAGGAATTTACATGAGAGGTTACACATACTGAAGATAGGAAACACAACAAGAGAATGTTTAGAAAAACTATGAGTGAAATTTTACCCAAGGAAGACTACCTATGGTGTTTGCATGTGGAAAGTGAGAAGCGTGTGATGAGGCAATGGACAAAAGTCAAAGAAGAAAACGAAATTCATATGAGAATTGATGCATTAGGAAGGTTAAACCAACACACATGGAATATGAGGCATCATGTGCATGAAGACTAAAGACAATTATGACTATATGGAATAGGTTAAGAAGATCTGGCACGGGAGACAATTATATCCACTACAACCATGAGATAGATGAAGATTCACTACAAGGAAGGAGAAGACTTAGGCTAGATAAATAATTAAATAAGTTCTTCCAAGGATAATCGAATTGGATGGTTCATTAATAGAGTACTTAGAGGTTAGCAAAGGAGTGTGATTTGTCTATGTGAATAGGCCATTAGACCATAGATGAATCATGAGAGATTAGGTGTAGAGATTGTAAATGTGTTGTAAATACTCTTAATTATTAGAATGAGTATATATATTGACTTGTATATTTGTCTCAATTATTAGACTCCTTCGATTAACATTATGGTGAGAGAAATATTTTGGATCCATCACATAATATTTATGGAGTCGACATTTCATGCGAGGCTATTGTGGTCCATCATCAAGATTTATTGTATATTTATATTTGGCTTGATGATTTTCTTTATGAACATTTTATCTTCCTTCAATATACTTGTGTTCATATTTTGTAGCTTTAAACATAAAGTTTCCACTACAAACTATCAAAGTTGAGTTTTTGGGCTTAGTGCACATTTTTTGTGTCAAATGACGAAAACATGATAATCTTCAACACTTAGAAATGTTTAATGTCTTGTGATATTTTGACTATATTTTGATAAGTATTCCTTTTGCATGAATTTCCAACAACATATAGGTGCAAGCAAAGGTAAATTAGAAGAACCCTCTAAAACCATGTATATATGGGTGGATGAAACATGTTCATGGGGAGGAGAAGTGTCCAAATATAATCTACACATGGAATTGATTATTGGAACAAGAAATTCATCCCATCTATCGATAATTTAGAAACAATTGGTGTAATGTTACCAACAATCAAAGGTTGACTAGTTAGGTTGACCATCAATAGTCCCAACTAGGTCAATTGGTGCTCAAGTCAAGGTAGAAAAGTTGGATATTTGGTAACACCTAATGTGATAAAAGTTGACTATGTGGTCCTTATATTATGTGAATTAGTTATGATTTTATTTATATATAGATGATCCTATGGATATGTCTATCAATCAATGGAAAATATATGTTGAGCTATGATCACTTGTGGTTCAGGGATATAACAATGTCTATCGAAATCACCTCTTCTTGGAATTCATTATTCTTCACTTCTGCAATTCCTTGGTTCTCTAACATGGTATCAAAGTTGTTGGTTTCAGAACTATCATATTTTCTACAAGCCGCCTTAGGTGTTGTTGCTTGTATATGCATTCCTATTGAATCAAATATCTCTAGTATATTGATTTAGATTTCTACTTGCAAATTAGATTCATGTTTTGCAAAGTGATTATGAGTTATTAACAAGAAATTGTGGTTTTGAATGGCACATAACTATGGCATGCGGAAATAAGATATGGAAATGGTATTGAAGAGTAAAGTGCTTTGGCATTTCACAAAGATATAGTTCCAAGCCCTAAGGATGAACTTATGAAGTTCATTATTAATGGGAAGAAGGATAATGTTGTAGGAGTCATGACAACCTATATTTCCATGGATATTTTCTTTCATACAAGTGGGATTGATTTTCTAAATCAAGTCTAGAAGAAGTTGAAAACCTTGTTCGACAAAATCAGTGGAAGTAAGGTTATGTAGGTAGAGAAAGATTTTATCTCACTTGATCATCTCTCCTTTAACAAGATTCAATATTGTTTTGATTAAGTGAAGGAGCTACAATTGAAATTGGGTGAATGTGGAAAGGATTTTCCAAAAAAGGTGGTTAACTTATAGAACTAATCTTGATGAATCCAAAGACACCCTTTTATCTCACTTGATCATCTCTCCTTTAACAAGATTCAATATTGTTTTGATTAAGTGAAGGAGCTACAATTGAAATTGGGTGAATGTGGAAAGGATTTTCCAAAAAAGGTGGTTAACTTATAGAACTAATCTTGATGAATCCAAAGACACCCTATGTTGTTTTATTCTTGACATTTTGTGCTAGTTGGACTTCCAAAAAAGAAGATGGTAAGGACTATATCTTTGATATTTTATTTGGTTTTCTAATTAGGGCGCATGAAAAATTGCTTGATCAAGGTAAACTTAAGTATAAGAAACATACACATCTCCTTAAGGGAAAAGGTCAACATAGCTATAGAGAAATATGTTGAGGATAAAATTTGGAGAAAGATCATGGAGGATACCATGTGAAGGATTGTGTCAACCATACCTACTAGAAGAAGCATGTTGATCAGTCATCAACTAAGAAAGGTAAGAAGAAGAAGACCTATCAATACTATGTAAATACAAGGTATGTTGAGAAGGTTTCTAGAAGAAGGCCAAAGAACTTGTGCATAAGGTCAAGAAGATTGAAGATGAGGTGTCGACTAGTTGACTGATAAACATGAAACATCAAATTTTTGTAGGGAACTTTGGAGATAATTATACTTTCTCTATTAGTTCTTCTTAGGAATTGCATATTCACACTTCCAAAAGTGAGTGGATACTCAACTCGGATTATACCCATCATATGGCTAAGGGTTCTTCTCTCTTTTCTTCATTAAGTAAATCTATAGAAGAAGAAATATTTGTTATAGATGATTATGCACTCATTATTATTGATTGTGAAAGGATTGAATTATGAGTTAGGATAGATATTGGAAATCAATATCTAGCGTCCCAAAAGTTAGTGAAAAAAACTTACCTAACCATATTAGTAGATGGAGTAGCATATATAAAACTATGCAGCATTTCCTATATATATATATATATATATATTTGACATTAAATGTGAAAAGACGAGGCTGATATTTTAGAGAATTTTGATGATTGTTAAATTTATTTTTTGAAATAAAAAATTAACAAATATGGTAAACTTTCACACTGTAAAATTTAAATTTAAAATTTGTAAATATGTTGTAAATACTTTTAATAATGAAAATGAGTAGAGATAGTGACTTTCATGTTAATCTTTGGTTCGATGCTTTTCATTATGAATCTTTCCTCTCTCCAATACACTTGTCTTTAAATTTGGAGCTTCAAACATTAAGTTTCCTACAAACTATTAAAGTTGAGTTTTGTGGCTTAGTATGCATTTTTTGCATTAATTACCAAAACTCGACAATCTTAAACAATTTGAGATTTTGAACGTTGTCTTTTAATAAGTATTCCCTCTAAATGAAGATCCAATAAACACATGAATGCAAGCAAAGGTAAGTGATAAGAACCCTTCATAATGTCCAAACATGGTCATGTGGAGGAGAGGTGTCCAAATGGAATAGACACATGGCATTTGGTAAGGTACCTCYTATCTTAAAATGGTCCACCTATCTTGTACATGGAGGAGGACTTATTGAGATGACAAATGTTCCAAGGTGGACTATTTTCTTTTTGTCCCCTCACCCATTATCACATCACAGTTTTATTGAGATGACAAATGTTCCAAGGTGGACTATTTTCTTTTTGTCCCCTCACCCATTATCACATCACAGTTTCTCTCTTGATCCTCGAGCAAACAATTAGAATGTTATATTCTATTAATATGTTTTTCTTCATTACATGTGTATATTTTCCAATTAATTTTAGGTAAATAACTTGTTCTAAATAATGAAACAAAGTAAACCCAGCGCGCTCTAAATTTTCACACATAGTTCCTAGTGGGTCCTTGGCCTTTTTATCTTCACTAGGGATAGAAGAAATTCCCACATTTATCTATAATATAAACATACTATGGAGTCCCAAGGGATATCTATATTGATTTAACCATGTTTTCAAAGGCATGATGCCAAGAGAGGTCGTGGAATCCATTCCCACTAATGCATAGCCTCTAAACCAAAACTATCAAATCAAATTATATTTATGTACTATTAGCAAAATGGTATATCACAATTAACAAGTATCAAGTTATGTACTATTAGCAAAATGGTATATCACAATTAACCATTATCTAGGAGCAAGATGTGACTTTTGCTTACATGAGAAATGGTGTTGAACATCAAATGGTCCACCCATTTTAGTTTCAATCGTGATGCTTATTGGTGAGCCTACATTATCCTCCTATAGATACATAGTGTAAAAGATATGTAACAAAATGAACGATTCATGAAGTACCCTTAGAATTTGAATAAGATTCATTTCTATTACATTGTATAGTAGTCTTTCAACTTTGTATGTTGTTATTATAGGGATAAGCAAAATCAATTCATATCAATGCATCAAAGTTGAGTTAAAAGTCACCTCCTCAACCGTTAACAACAAAATTCATTTATATTACATTTGTATGATAGTCTTTCAACTTCTTTGTATGTTGTGCTTATAAGGAGAAGTAAAATCAATCCATATCAATGAGCCAAAGTTGATTTAAAAGACATCTCCTCAACTATCCATTAGCATATGTCATACAAACTATTTTTTAGGATTTTAACAATAAACAAGAAAGAATATCTTCAAGCATGGAGTTCCAATCCTAAACTATGATCCAAATGTCAAATGTATAACACAAAATTATAATAACAATTAATAACATGCCAACTTGAATATTAATAAAATGTTAACTATATCAAAATGTCAAATTTATAACACAAAATTATAATAACAATTAATAACATGCCAAAATTTCTTTTTATAAACTTGAATATTAATAAAATGTTATCGAAAGTTGATAATGAGCCTATTAATCCACCTAAAATTAATTAAGGACATAGCAAATTTGTCTTTCTAAACCCAAATATTTGAGAACACTAGAAAAATTGAGGAGTGTCTAGATCCACCTATCACTATAAAGTCATCAATATTGAATTTAATAATGTCATCAAAATAGTGGCTTAGACTCAACAGTCAAGGTCCAAGGTCCATGAACTCAATAGAGGGTGAAATCTAGTAGTGTACTACTATCCAAGAGAATTAGGTTAGATATGATAGGAAACAATTATCATTTTTTTTTCTTGGTTATAAAGTTTGGAGAAAACTCTCGAGTACTTCTCCTTATTTTGAGGATGGTATAGAGGATAAACTCTAGAATCTTCAAGGCACAAGGTCGATCAATAATAGGGATTGAAGTTATTACAATAATATATGCRTTAAGAGATCAACATSTCACTTATGAAGATTGAACTTTGGTAAAAAGAATAACAATCATTCCTCCTAACCACCCGAATTAAACCCAATTGACAAACACCTATTATTCTATATATATAGTTTGACTTAATATAATAAATTGTATATGGAAAAATAGAGAAAAGAGCCAATATCTAACAAATTTGCTACCATCCATGCCCATGCCCATGTCTCCAATATTTACAAGATGCTTTACGCTCCATTTCACGGAAAGGGATATGACGAAGGATGCAATCAATCTAAGAAGTTTAGATCATGGAAAACATAATGTTTACCACCTAACTGTATTTGTCGTCAAAGTTAAGTATCCCTAATTGAGGTAGTAGAAGAAGGTATAAAAGGATCCCTTTAAGACTTTATAAATATAGTAAAATATTCCTCATATTTCATAATAATTTGGGCACTTGAAAATATATCTCATTATGATTTTTTAAGAATAATTACATGAATTACATTAATTTAAGTGTAAAAATCATAGCATATAATATTTACTTTCAATTGTTTAGATACAACATAACCTAATTTAAGTGTAAAAATCATGGCATACAATATTTACTTTCAATTGTTTAGATACAACATAACCTAAGCATTGGTACTACGACATATGAGATGGATTAAAACATGGAGAATTGAAGAGGTATATTTTTTTATAAACTATTAGCTATTTGAGATTCTATGCAAAAGAAGAAATTCTATGCAAAAAGAAGGTAATAAAAAAACTTTAACTAGTTATTAGCAAAAAAAATGAGATTCAATAAAGTAAGATTAACTTAATGATCATTTATACATAATACCAATATTTTGAAGAGAAAAATTGCATGCATAAAAAGCATAATTTATTAATCACACCATGCTCTCCTTATCTATGAGTTGAAATATGCAGATGAGAAAATATAAATCAATAAATTTGCAGCGATACTTTCTTTGTAAGCAAGAAGAAGTTGAGTATGATGTCCATGTGACGCCACATTATCTTATGTATAAGAAAGTGTATGAAAAAATAAGGTAGAAAAGCTCAATAAAGATTGAAGATTTGAATAATTTATTAAACTTGTTAAGTTTTTTCACTAAATTAAGTAGAAAACTATATTAAGAATGTTTTAGAATATTACAAAAATAATATTATTGAAAATGAAAAAGATGTGTTAGGGTTTCGCCTGCCCCTGTCAGGATTTTAGCTCTGAACACTTATCAATGGTAATGTAGGGGGTCTGACCCCCTCCACGGATTTCAACGCAGTTTCACAGTCTTGACTTCAGTCCTTCTGAACCCAAACTGAAAGCCTCAGATTATGAAATCACATGAACCTCCAATAATGTGCATCCCTCCATGGATGAGCACATGAATGACGCACAACATCAAATGGATTCACAACCCTTTTCTAATGGAGGCACTAAGTGGATATCGGGGAAATGTATTCCAAAAGCTGTAGTGATGCCTCAGTACGAGATCAAGTCCAAAAAGATGAGAGGATATGTACAATACATGAAGGACCATGCACTCATTGGTAACTTCTTGGGTATTTGGCCACCTGAGAAGGATTTAATTATTTGGATTACTTCTAGATGGAAACCTACCTGTCACATTGATCTAAGGCTAGGTCCAAAGGTTTATTTATGGTCATATTTGAAAACCCCAAGGATCATGACCAAATATTCGAAACTAAGCCTTACTTCTACATATATTCCAAGTTACACCTTAGATATTGGAAGGAAAATTTCAATCCGGACAAAGAGGAATTCTCCTTTACTCTTGTCTGGGTATCCCTATAATCCCTGCCACACGAATATTAGGAAGAAAAGATTCTAGAGGGCATCGGGAACACCCTAGGAACTTTCATAAAATCATCTAAAGCCACCAAGCAAGGTCGTTATACTGCCTACTTCTGTATTTACATCTACATGAATGCATCTAGTCCGAACCCAGAATCGATCTGCCTAAATTTCCAAGATGTTACTTGGATCCAAACCCTTGACTATGAATTCATTCCCTTCCGCTATAAATGTTGTCATGAGAATGGCCATATTTACCACGACTATCCTCTGTTAAACCCTCCCAAACTCACCAAGCCAAATCAGAAGAAGGATGTGGAAGGCTACGCCAAGATACCTACCCGTCGAAGAGCCAATCACAAATAGATACCCATTGGACCCCCGAGATCTTTAAAAAACCCTAGCCAAAATAATAGCTTTGAGGCCCTCAATTATTTACCTCCAAACACATCTGAGATTAATAATGGAACTCCCTCCACCAGCAATCTGAAAAATTGAAAACCTGATGAATTGCCTCCCCATCCAGTTGACTTAAAAAAACCAAAAATATTTGATCCCCTTTCCGAAATACCCCCCGTGGAGGATGCCAATATTCTATTGTCCTCAGACAATGGTCTAGAAGTTGAAACAAATGAAATGGAGCTCAAAGTTCTATATATTCAAAACATTATGGATGTTGTTAAAGTGCAAGATATGAAATCCATTCCTCTGGAGCACATTCAGGTGGTTAGGAAAGATCTGCATCGAATACGAAAGGAATCCCCAAACCCCACTAATGTCCAAACCCCCAATCCCAATCTTGGCATTCAACCCAACAAACTCAAGGATTTTTTTTTTTTCCTAAGGATGACAAAAGAAGATGTTGCAAATCCAATCATCAACGTCTGCAGGAAATAGGAGACATTCCGGTCAACTCTGGGAAAAATTCTCTCATCGCAGATTCATTCCAACCCTCCCAAAGTTATCCATGTTAGTAATCTCGTGGAATATAAAAGGACTAAATAGTAAGATCAAGCACATGCTCTTACACAACAAGCTTTGATATGAATCTCTCGATATAATGCTTCTCCAAGAAACAAAATGTTCACGAGAAACATTGGGGAACCTTCTCCTGAAAATCTGGAAAAATGGATGTTACATGGAAATTGACTCGAAAGGAACTATAGGAGGCTTGGCAATACCGTGGAATCTAGACAAAGTTCTGGTATGGAATTTCCTATGTACCCGGCATAACATCACAACAAAATTCCAACCCTTGGGGGTGGTAACCTCATGCTTCATCTCCAATATTTATGGGTCTCATCAGTCCGACGAAAAGCTCAAATTTTTCTATCAACTTCAATATATTGCGGAGTTAACCTCCCCTCATTTTTGGATTGTGAGAGGTGACTTCAACCTCATCACCTCCTTAGAGAAAAAAAAAAGGAGGTCTGAGACATCTAGATGCGAAACATATAGCTTTTAAAGATTCCATCCATGACCAAAATTTGATTGATCTAGAAACGAGCAACAAAACCTTCACATGGAACAACTACATAGGAGGCTCCCATCATATGGCTAGTAGATTGGACAAATTTCTTGTATATGAACCCATTATTCTTTCTGGTTGGAACATGGAAACTACCATTCTACCAGCTACAAGATCTAATCACTGGCCTATATGTCTCTCTCTTGACACCCTCAATAGACCTCTCAAAAAACCTTTTCGGTTTGATAAATTTCATCTCTCTCACCCATATTTTCTAAGGAATGTTCAGGGTTGGTTGGAGGAATCTTGTATTTCCACAACAACACATGGGAAGACTTCTCTCTTGTCTCAGCAATAAGTTTTCCAGTTGGACCTTTCTTCCTCTAAACTTTGTAAGCCACCTTATCCTCCTCAAATATGTTCTTCAGGATATTCCCCTCTATCTCATCTCGGCTCTAACGCCCCCCCCAAAAAAAAAATCACGTGAGTTGTAAGAGGCCTTCAAACAAATTTCTTATGGCAAGGCACCAAAGATACAAAAAAATGGGCCCTTGTCGCCTGGAACACCTTATGCTTAACTAAAATTCAAGGAGGGTAGGCCTAAGAGATCCCAAAATTCTATCCAATACTATAGGGGAAAAACTTTGGTGAAAATGGCTTCAACAAAAAGGGGAACTCTAGAGAAAACTCTAGAAACAAAAATATGCATATCAACTCAGCTCTGATGAACTTATCCGAATGATGAATTACACTCCATGATATCTTATTTGGAACTCGACATGGAAAAAAAAATGGCTCATACAACAACATAGCATTTGGGATATCATAAATGGGCAGTCATCTCTCTTTTGGGAAGATTCTTAGCAGCAATTACCGACCATCTAATCGAATGGTAGCCTCCTCCTGCTGAAACTTCCTCTTCAGACCCACCAAGGCCTTCTTTTCAATAAATATTGGTCTCCTACACCAATAAACGCATATTGGAACATATGGAAGATTGATCCAGATCACTTGCCCCTTTAGAGTCGATCCCAATTATCTTCCTTGACCTAGTTGTTGCAGCTAAGAAAAACAAAAATCTCAGCTCAACCTAACATTCTTCGATGGAGATATCACTCTGTTGGAAAATTCTCCTTAAAATAGGTTTACAAGTTAGTTGCTCATCACTCAAACCTTCCAACAGAGAATATATAGGAAAAATTTTGGAATGTTAATCTCTAGCCGAAAGTGGAAACCTTCCTATGGAAGGCCTCTGAAAGAAAAATCCTCATGTGGGATCAACTATGCAAAAGAGGCTTTTAGGGACCTGACATCTGCATGTTATGCCATCAACATAATGAAACCATGGATCACCTCCTCAACGTCTGTACCTACAAAAACAATCTTTGGGATAGGGGGGGCATCACTTTTCATCAATCTGATCAGGTCAGGGACTCCATCAAAGTCACCATTGCTTCCTGGGGGTACTCCTACTTAAAAATTCCACTCCTCAACCGATTATGGAAGCTCTTCCCTGGGTTTCTAGTATGGGATATATGGAAATAAAGGAATGGATGAATCTTTAAGAACATATCCAATCTTCAACACATTTTCTCAAGCAAGATCAAAAGGAACATGGAAGAGACTCTCTTAAAATAAAATTGTATTGTTGAAGATCTACAATGCCACCCTACTGAAAAAACTCTCCTCAAGGCCTGGTTTCCTATCTCCCCCTCACCCTCACCTGCCTCCCTACCATGATCACCACATTCATCCATTCCTACTGACTAGACCCCCCCTCCTTTAGACTTTGTCAAATTGAATTTTGATGGGGCCTTGAAAGGCAACCCTGGTCCCTCCAGGTTTGGGGGCATCTTCAGAGACTGTAAAGGTAACATTCTCCACATTTATGCTGGTCATATTGGGATAAACTCTAATAATGTTGCAGAATTGTGGGCCCTCATCATAGGTCTCCAAATTTCCATTAGACTTCCCCATTCCCAATTTGTAATTGAAGGAAATTCCCAATTCATTATCCATATTCTCACCAAGTTTCAATGGGGTTCACCTCCCTCCAAAATCTCTTCCCATTGGTGTTTGGAATCCCTGCTCAAAACTTTGGCATCTCTCCTCCCATGTCTCTCGGGTCTTGTTCCTTCTCATGTTAAACGATTTGCCAATAAAGTGGATGATTTTCTCACAAAAAACAATTATGATAATCCTTCAGTATCCCTAGAACCTACATGGTAAGACATCCCTCACTCCACGCTCAATAAAAATTTCCTATCTCTAGCTCAATTAGATCTTTTCTCCCTGGATGGGGTGTCCACTAATTTGTCTAAACAAGTGTCGGTTGTGAATCATGTGTTGCACGGCCTGAGTACGAGGGAAACCCACCCATCGTAACATGACATTCATAATTCCACCTCCAATATTATTCCTGGGCTACCACCTCGAACGAACTCCACAGCTTCTCAAATGCATAGTACCCAACACCATTGTGGAAATGAATATGTTAGAGTTGGCCATGAAGCTTCAGATCGTTCACATGCGGGAGATGAGGAATAGTTTGTCTCTCAATAGGGTTTTCGTTAGTTTGGTCATCATGTTGATGAATGCTCCATTGCAGGAATTGATTCCAAGTACAACCGTGACTGATCGACGGGGAATTGGAGATATTATTTCCATAAGAGCACTCATCATAGCTTGCCATGAGAATGATGGGAAACTTGGTAAGTTTATTCGGAATTTAAAGAAGCCTCTTGTTGATCTGGATTTATGAGCGGAACAAAATGAAAGTTGAAACCATAGATTTATAATATTAACATAGAGACATAGTGAACAATAACAGATACAGAATAAATCTTGGTTTCTATTAAATAAGAAATATGCTGAAAATTGTAAAATGCAGACTGAAAACAAGCTTGCTAGAATGGTGGCAACTTATCTCTGAGAAGAGATGTGATGGCTACGCTCATTTGCAAGGAAATCCATACAATGAGGCTCTGAAGGCATTTTTACAATAAACATGAATTCCAAAACCCTAGACATCCAAAAACTTAACCCTAGGATATGAAGCGTAAAAAGTCATGTGGGCCCCGTTGGGGTAAGTTAGTACATCAACTTACCAGGGTTGTAACTTTTGCATACAATCTTCGTTTAGGGCGCACGATAGCTCATTGGAAAGGTATTGATGAGGATATTCATTTAGGGGGATTAATGAGGCCCTTTGGCCATCATTTAGGTGCCTGATTGCAAGAAAGCGTCGTTTAGGCTCTCAAAATGGCCCTAGAAGTTCACGAACTGAAAAACTGCTAAAAATAGTAAGTTGCCAAAAACCTGTTTTGAGCTAGTTGGACAAGGTGGGTGGCCAATGAGATCATCTTGAATCAATCCTAAATTATTAGGAAGCAATGGTCTCCATAGCGTTGAGTGCCCCCATCAGATGAAGATTTTTTTGTTGAATTTGGTCCCGAGTGAGCCACTTGCCTTGGTGCAAGCGCTGCCCTGCTTTGACAACCTGATAAGAATGGATCCTCTACTGGCGAGTGCCCTTGACTTGTGTGTCCATGATTTGATCAGTGAATTTTTGTTCCATTCAGCCAGGGTTGAGATCTGTTGGTTTCAATTGTTTTGTTATCTCCAAGGTGTCCAATAATGGTGGAAAATAAGGCCGAAGGAGGTCCACATTGAATATTGGGTGCAAGCCAAGGAATGGGGGAAGGTTGAGCTCAAAATAATTGTCACCCACAACTTTGGTGATGGTGTAGGGTCCATAACAGAGTGGACGAAGCTTCCGATGAGGCCCTGCAAGGTTTTCTTTCTACAAGTGCAACCAAACTTTGTCTCCCACCTGAAACTGGTGTGGCACCCAATGTTGATCATGGCACTGCTTATACTTGGCATTGGACTTCTGTAAAATATCCTAAACCTATTGGCGGATGTGATGGATCCGCTCAATGAACCAGGTGGATTTGTCATCTCTAGTTGGAGCATGCGACGAGTCTTCCTAGGTGGTCGCAAGGGGTTGTGCAACATCTATGGGACCCAATGGTTGAAATCCCAACCCCACCTGAAAGGGGTTGTGGTCGATTGAGCTATGTATGGCTCTGTTGTAGTTGTGTTGAACATAGGGAAGACTCTCATCCGAGGTGCAGGGGTTCTTGTAATTTTACATGTACAATATGTGCATGATCATCTAATTGACGACCTTGGTTTGGCCATTCGTCTGGGGGGGTAAGGCAATGGACTTGGTGAGCTTGGTGTCCAATAATGACCAGAGGCTCGACCAGAATGTGCTAAGGAATAGGCTATCCCGATATGAGATAATGGTTTATGGGATCCCAAAGTGTACCCACACGCGTTCAAAGAAGAGCTTGGCAGTGGCCTCCCCTATGATGCTCTTCTTGTAGGTGACCAAAACCACCATCTTGGAAAAGCGATCAACAAGCACAAAAACACAATCATTTCCCCACTTCGTGGACAAAAGGCCCGACATGTAGTCCATCGAGATGGATTCCAAGGGCTTGTCAGAAGTAGGTAGAGGAGTGTATAGGCCTTGTTTCTTAATGGTTGGTTTGGAAATAGTGTAGACAGTGCAGGACCAGATATACTTGCTGACATCCTATCGAAGTTTCGGCTAGTAGAAATGTCACTGCAACACTGCCACTGTCTTTTCCACTCCGAAGTGTCTTTCCACCCGACTATAGTAGGATTCACAACAACCCGTCCTAAAGATGAAAAATGGTGACAACTATGTTTGCACCCAACATCTAATAGATGTTGGAGAAGTCAGGATCCATCTCATAGAGGTGGGGACACCAGGAGGTCTCGTGGCTGCAAGAATCGAGCATTTTGGTGAGTGTCGTGACCGGAGGTCGGTTGAGGCAATCAATGACTCGGTTGGTACTTCATGTTTTATACTTGATGTTGAGGTGGAACTGTTGCAAATATGTGGACTATTTATGATGGCGGTTATTCTGAAATTTGCCTTGTGTCTGCACAAACTGTAGTGGCTTATGATCAGTGTGGATGATTGTCTCCTTCCTGAGAATGTAATGCCTCCACTAGCGGCAGGCTTGCACAATGGAGTACATTTCTTTGTCGTAAGTAGGGTACTTACAGACAATATCATATAATGTCTCACTATGATAGGCCACGAGGTGGTCGTGTTGAGTGATGAATGTGCCCACAACATAGTCTGAAGCACCTGTTTCAATTTCAAAGGGTTGTTGCAGGTCAAGTAATGAAAGTAGTGGGGCAGAGTACAAGTGTTGCTTCAGGTTATTGAATGCTTTATGTTGGGATAGGCCCCACACAAATTTTTCCTTACCACCACCTCTGGTTATTTGGTTGAGGGCCCATGCAATATGGGAGAATCCCAACACAAACCTTCGATATGAATTGGCAAGGCCTAAGAAGCTCTGAAGCTCAATGAGTGTGGTTGGGGCTAGCCAGTCACATATGACTTGGATATTGGCTGGATTAACATGCGCACCATGCACATCAACAATGTAGCTGAGGTACTGGACCTTGTCCATGCCGAAGGAGCATTTTTCCAAGTTGGCATATAGCTTGTGCTACCGCAGAGTAAGAAGAACATGTTGAATATGCTGCAAGTGTTCTGCCCAAGTATTGTTGTAGACGAGGATGTCATCCAGATATACCACCAAAAAATAATTAGTGAAAGGCTGCAAGATATCGTCCATCATCCTCATGAAATTTGTTGGGGCATTTTTCAAACCAAAGGGCGTGACCAACCATTCAAAGATACCTTCTTTTGACTTGAAGGAATATTTCCATACATCTGTTGGTTCTATTGGGACCTGATGGTATCCAAACTTCAAATCAATCTTATTGAAGTATTTGGCCCCCTTGAGCTGATCAAGGAGATCGTCGATTCGGGAATTGGGTACCAGTTCCTGACTATAATTTTATTTAGGGCCCGATAATCAATGCAGAGTCACCAAGTATCGTCTTTCTTCTGCACCAACACAATTGGGCTTCCACAAGGTGAAGAGTTGGGTCAGATGTGCCCCTTATGGAGCAGTTCTTGGATCTGACGCTTGATCTCCTCATTTTCTAGTAGAGAGAGGCGATAGACTGGCCCATTGGGTAGCGGTGCGCTGGGGCTCAGATCGATGTGATGCTTGACCTGAAAGTGCAAAGGTACCCCATTTGGGGATGCGAAGGTGTCTTTGTATTCTTCTACGATCTTATCCACTTACTTCTGCTGCGTGGAGATGTCTACCACGGAGGCCATGGATGTGGTTGCAACCTTTCATTCACTCTGAGAGAGAATCACGAAGAAGACAAACTTTCTGGTCTCAGAAATGACCTCTCTGCATTACTTGGCAGAGATCAAGGAAATAACATTAGATGGGACTGCCTCGAGTATCCTGTACAAAATAATAATAACACTGCGAGACCTAGAATCATATACAACATGACGTTTCCATTAATAAGGTTGGCCCAAAATAACACCAAAAACTTCAAGGGGAGCAACATCACACAAATACCTCATCTTTGAATGTCTTGATGCCATACGACAGGCGACACTGTTGGTTGACGCGAAGATCGATTCCTTGACGAATCCATTCGATGGTGTAGGGATGCGAGTGCGGCGTTGTCGGCAAGGCTAGCCGCTTGAAAACCTCTACTGAGATGAGGTTCTTTTGGCTACTGCTATCAACGATGAAGTGCAACAGATTTCCTTTTACCCACATTGTGAATGAAAGAGGCATTCTCCTTCCTATGATTCATCACGTTCACGGGGTTGGATCTTGGTGGTAACAATAGTGGCACTGGGTTCCGCGTCAATGATCTGTCTTCCTTTTCTGGTTCTAACTCAAAGTCGGAACCCAAATCTGATTGAGAGGATTTTACCTCAGCCACTAATGACTGTTTTGAGTGACAATCAACAATGTCATGCCATGGGCTCTTATGGAAGTCACACCACTTCCCGATATCTTTCTTTGTCTTACCATTGTGCTTATTTTCTTGCAGATTGCACTGGTTGTCCTAAGGTTGCCCATGTTTTCTCTGTATTTTGTTCTATGGGTTGGGGATTCCCTTGCCCTACTTTTGCTGTGAAGGGTTCCCAGACCCAAACTGCCATGGCTTTTGTTTCAACTTCTGCTCGATTTTGATGACATATCGATAGGCCGCGCCCAAGGATGAGATGTCCAAAAAATATGTTTCTGTCTAGATGTATCTATGCAGATCGTCGCAGTGCTTGAGCACTAGATTTCGCTCATAATATTTGATACCCAACTTGGTGCACAAGGTATGAAATACATTAGTGAACTCTGGCACTGTTTGGTCTCTTTCCTGCCACAACGTGGTCCATCTTCTATACAAGTTGTCATAACTTCCAACAGGGTAGTATTGTTTCTTAATAACATCCCTAAAGGAACCCTAAGCGCGTGCAACTACAAATAATGTGGACCCCTCTATTTTATTTTTCTCACAGAAAGTCTCCCACCAATCTTTGACATGGGGGATGACCTTAAGGAGCGCAAACATAATATTTTCTCTATTGGAAAAGTCGTGGACAGAAAAATACTCTTCTAGAAGGTTTAACCATTTATCTACGGCATCGACATCTATTTGACCTTCAAATATAGGAATATCAAAGTTGATCTGTACCTTGAAGGGGGTGGCGCTTCCACTTGAGGTGGATGCGTCGCTTGTTGGCATTCGTTGAAGGATTTGTGCAAATTTGTCCATCATCTCGTTCCTTTGTCGCTCAAGGGCTTCCTCGAGCAACATTTTGAAAGGATCTCATGTCCCGTTGTCTTTATTTTCGCCCACCAAAGATGATTTCTTGGGCGTGCGAGAGCAATTGTCATCAAGAGAAACAAGCTCGAGACCCAACTCTTTATACCTTGACCACGTTGGGGACATGCATTAAAAAAAAACGACAAGGAGCAAACCACTCTAATACCACTGAACTAGATTTATGAGCAGAACGAAATGAAACCACAGATTTATAATATTGACACATAGACACAATGAACAATAACAGAGATACAGTAAAACTTGGTTTCTATTAAATAAGAAATATGCCGAAAACTATAAAATGCAGATTGAAAACAAGCTTGCTAGAATGGTGGCAACTTATCTCTGAGAAGAGATGTGATGGCTACGCCCATTCGTAATAAAATCTGTACAACGAGGCTCTGAATGCCTTTTTACAATAAACATGAATGTCAAAACCCTAGACATCAAAAAACCTAACCCTAGGAGATGAAGCGCCAAAATTCATGTGGGCCCCGTTGGGGTAAGTTAGTACATCAACTTCCTAGGGTCGTAACTTTTGCATACAATCTTTGTTTAGGGCACACGATAGCTCGTTGGAAAGGTATTGGCGAGGAGATTCATTTAGGGGGTTCAATGAGAGCCTTCGACCATCATTGAGGTTTCTGATCGCAAAAAAACATCGTTTAAGCCCTCGAAGTTCAAGAACCAAAAAACTGCTAAAAATAGTAAGCTGCCAAAAACCTGTTTTGAGCCAGTTGGACAAGGTGGGTGGCCATCGAGATCCTCCTGGATCACTTGTATTTAGTTGCAACTCTCATATTGGCTACTTGGCTCTATTGCATACGTTTCTTCATGTTTGTAAGCCCTCTGTCCGTTGTTCTGTTACTCCCTTTTCTTTGTCCTCCACTTTAATGGCACCTCATGGATGGAAGCCCCGCTCTTTGGGCGTTGGTACTCCACAGGCTGGGCCATCTCGAGCAGCAAAGGAAGCACATGAAGTTGTCGAATACTATGACAACCATGTTCCTGAGGATGACAAAGTGGCCATGTTGGCCCTAGAAGATGAGGTTCGCCTAGCCCGCGAGTTCAAGGAAGACTCAAAGGTCGATTTTCAGGTGGGAAGGGCGATCCCAGATCCGGGATGCACCAGGATCCGAAACTCTAAGTTTTTCCATACCCTTGAACTTTACTAGCATGTCAAAACGATGGTCGCTCTCAACATGTTGCCTAAAGATGAAGACTTTCGTCAACTCAAAGGTCGAATGGAGATGTTGGAGATATAGATGGAGTATATGTCCAAAGTTCTAGCCTGGTTGGAATGCAAGCATGGAGGCGTTTTCCAACCTCCCACTGCTAGTATTGGTCCTGGAGCTACAACTGCAGGTCAAAATGTTGGTGTCTCTGCTACTGGCATTGGTCTTGGTGTATCCTATGTTATGGGTGGCAGCCTGACCATAATGTAACCTCAGGTTCCTAAGACCTAGAATTTTTTTCTCTTGGTTAATTCAATATTTTGTATATGTCTCTTCTAGTTTAGAGATATGGTTGTAGACATCCTGAACTTTTTAGCTCTATTTTACAGTTTATAAGTAAAACAATGACATATATTCTATACTTGGTTTCCCCACTAAGACAAGTTTTTTTACATTATGAACCTAAAAGATTGTCATGATCTTTCAGGTCGAAGAACTTGTTCATTACTAAATTATACACAATGTAAATATTAATATAGTTTTTACTTAAAAAAATAATATTATTCATATACATATGCCATAAAAAAAAAAACACCTTCAATAGAAAAATAACATCTACCCAAAATTTCATTATAACTTTTTACTCTTTTTAATAATTATGTTTTGCAAATAAAATTATTTTATTCTATTTTACAAATAATTCACTAAAATTACATTATATACAAATTCAGTTAAAAAAAAACTAAAATTAAGCCTTATATACAAATTCTAAATCATATGTACAAATACTAAATCATGATCCATCTCTTGAATGGTAGAAATGATATAAGTTTAGCATAAATTATGTATTTCATCACTTTTACTCCGCATTTATTATTTTTATTTTCAACCATTTATTATTCTGTAGTTTATATAATTATTTACAATACATAACTTTTAATTTACATGGTTTTCACTATATCATTCTCACTTAATGAATCATTTTATGCAATAATGTTTTTTAAATATTAATCAATAAATTTATTTTTCTTCAAACATGTTAGTTAATATATATATGTTAATATATATATATGATAGGAATTCACATATTTTTCTCCTCATAAACACTTACGCATCTCTCCAGAGTTAACTTTTTATTATAATAGATGTTAGTTAATATATATATGTTAGTATATATATGATAGGAATTCACATATTTTTCTCCTCATAAACACTTACGCATCTCTCCAGAGTTAACTTTTTATTATAATAGGCACTGTTGCAGAGTTATATATATACCACATCTACTAAGATATACGCATCTCTCCAGAGTTAACTTTTTATTATAATAGGCACTGTTGCAGAGTTATATATATATATATAAAACCACATCTACTAAGATATGCTGGCTGTTGTTTTTTAACCAGCCTTTGGGAGGCTACAGATTGATTTCAAATTGTACTGGAAATCAGCCTGTAGCTTCCCAAAGGTCAGTACAAAAACGACTACCGGCTTGCGTTAGTAGATACAATAACATATATAAAACTCTGCAACAATGCCTGCTAGAATTTTGAAAAAAAAACAGGAGAAATTGCTATTGACATATTTGACATTGAATATGGATAGATGTGGCTGATATTGTGGAGAAATTTAATGATCGTTGTTAAATTTAATTTTTGAAAAAAAGAAATGGGCAAATGTTGTAAACTTTCACACTACATTTAAAGAAAACTATTTTTGTATTGGAAATGAAAGTGCTGCTCTAACAAAATACACCAGCGATTCATTTGGAAATACCTGTTCCTATATAAATCAATTTGTAGCTTCCCAAATACTAGTACAAAAGCAACTACCAGCCTATGCTAGTAGATGCAGTAATATATATAACATATACAACTCTGCAACAATGCCTACTAGAACAAGTTACTTCAACAACACTCCCTTTGGCCTAAATCATGATTTCTTTGTTAGCTATTATCATGCTGAAAACTGCAGTGTGCATGCCCTTTCATGATAAGCATTTTATATGATGCTGATAACTGTGGAATTTAGGCTCCTTGGGGATCGTTGGGGACTTCGAAGACCTGCCACAATTTTGGTTAAATACAGCAAAGCAAAACTGTATACTTTGTTTGAACAAGCATCGTGTATAACCATAGAAAAACTGGGGAAGAAGGAGAACATACTTCTTTGGTACAAATGGACGATCAAAAAAGGGCATAAGTTGAGCATATGGAATCATCTCTTTTCGCAATCTCTTAATTTCTTCCTCTTCAGCTAGCTACTTATGATATTCATGTCAGTTTGTAACAAAATGAATAAAATCTATATCAAAGCATTTTATATGTGGTTTCCATTTGAGGAATTAACCAAAGCTGCTCAAAAATTAACCCATGCTTGCTAGGCCTTGGGAGATATTTAGTGCAAATTAAAGACCAAAGATTTTTTGAGAAAAAAAAAAATCCTTCAAAGGAGTAGGGAAGTTATACCTTCCATCGTCGTTCTTCTTCTAACCTTTGTTGCATGAGATAGTAGAATTTTTCTTCCATCTATTTGAGGTATCACAAGAAATGTTAGAAATTGAAACAAATGTTTCTCTTTATGAAGATGAACTTTTGACTCTCCATAGAGATGTATAAAATGACTTAAGACTAGGGGATAGGATTCAGGCATACTAAGTGATCAAATTTGGCTCTTTCAGCTGATCTAGACTCTGTGTGAAGCTTGAAATTCAATGGTTTAGTGTACCCTTTGACTGGGGGCTTTGTCAAAACCTGTAAATTTGAAAAAGCACTTTAGAATATGATAAAAATATAATGAGACACATTTTGAATGGAATGTTGAACTTCAAAAATTAATGCAGGCATTGAAGACTAGCATTATCATTGATAGAATAAAAAGATCTATTTAGATTCAGAACTTACTTGTGGCTCATCAGTTGTCCACAGCAACCCTTGTGCAATTGGTATTCGGTGCTTTTCCTTGTCAATCATCTCCTGTTGTATCTTTTTCATGAGTTGCTGTTCTTTCATTTGGCCTCTTTGCTGCAAAAGAGATCATTTTTGTCAGGCCATGAATGGCATGTTTATGGTAAAACTTTTTACTGATAGCTTTTACTGTAGTAATAGTCACTGTAGACATGTACAGATATAGTTAGTGTAGTAACTATTTTTGGGGTGTATCAAAATCAGAAAAAAAATCTTTTATAAGATGTTGTCCAGTGACAAATTGGCCATCAAAATCACCCGAGGATTGCACTCTGCTTGGGCCACACCAACCCACCCTTAGCTAGTTGGTTTTTTTAGATGTCTCCTACCAACTACAGCATACAGCAGGTTTCCAACCTGGGTTGCCCTACAAATGAAACCCTTCTGAACAGAACCAATAACTCTAGTGGGATTTGACAAATCAGTATTCACTGTTACAATATTAGATGTTGTCAAGTTTGATTGGCAATGACCATGCTAGCACATTAGATATTGTCATTTCTTGATATCACCAAAGTCACAAAATCTGACACTACTTCTAAGATCAACAAATATGTTACAATGTCATCTACAAATGAATAAATGAGTGATTAATAGTGGCAAGCTCTAATACCAGACCAATCTTCTGTTTGTGTTTGACATTCATTATTTCATTATATCAAGTGGGTGAATAGGCCTTCGAGTATTGTAAGTCAACTACAGAAGTTTGGGTTGGGCAAAACACAGGAAATAAAGGAAGCCCCAAAAAAATTAACTTTAAAATTCAGGAGATAGTTTGTTTTAAAAAAAATACATATACATGTACAGTTTAACAAGCCATAATCGTATTCTGGTGAGATGAAAGTGTAAGGAGAATCACTAGGAAAAGTATGTCTATACCTCTGTCAGTAGTCTAAAAGGTCGAGAAGGGGTGGGCCTGACTTGTTTCTTACATTTTTCTACCCAGTTCTTCCATACTGGTGATCCTCTTTCTATGGAATCAAAACTCTGAGATGATCCTCTTTCTGTGGAATCAAAACTCTGAGACAGATGCAAAATCAAACAAGTTTTATCGGTCCAAATTCATACAAAACATGTGAAAACCAATCTAAAGAATATAAGAAAATGCAATTCCTTCTAAATACAATTTATTGAGCACAAGCATCCAAAGAAGAAAATGCAGTTTCTTCAATATACAATTTATTGAGCACAAACATCCAAAGACTCTGCTCTAGAACCTCTCAGAAACCAGAAAACAAAGGCAGATAGAAAAATATATCAATGATAAAAGAAAAAGGGGATGACTCCGCCCATACTTTTTTGCTTCTTCTTCGGCTGCCAGAACTGCACAGGAAAGAGAAAAATAATGATTTAGTACCATCCTCAAAAGAGCTAAAATGATCATTTGAATTTTCCTAAAAACAGATAACTGCCTAAAGAAAAACACAAAACAAGACCTTAGCACTGAATCTTAAAGTGCCAAAATGACTAGTTGGGTTTCTGTCCAAAAACTAATGAACGTGAACGTGATTATCTATCCTTCAATTAGATTGTCAGAAATGGTAGGACATAAGGGTTCTCCCTGAAACAAATAGATCGGCATCTCTCATCAACAAGGTACAGATCGGTACTTAGGATTCTCTCAGACAGAGCAGCACGCAAATGAGTTTTGAAAATGATGATTCAAATCTTCAAGGTAGACGCTCTTTAAAACTTTGAGAAAGTGAACAAGAAAATGCTGGGGAACTGAAGGTCAACAGGGGCAAGATTAACAAGCGCAAATCGTTGAAAACAAACCCATTTGTAAAACAATGTTGTCACGCAGGTTTTCAAATGAGAAAAATTAACAAATGGGGGAAGGTTAACAATAATCCCATATTGTTTTCCTTAAAAAGACCAGAAGAATCCTTTAAGAGTAACCCCGAAAGGCCCAGAAGCATCAAACAGGATTCTCGGAGTTTCCCACCATCAAAGTAATGAAAAACGAAGTTTAATGATAAATAAGAGGATGCAAGAGGCCCATGGTAATTAACATGAAAACAACCAGGCAAGAGAAAAAATGAGTGAAACGATCTGACTAGAAAACCCAAAGTTGATTTTTCTGTAATATGGTTGCACCATGTATAAACCGGGGGAATATTATTCAGTATTAATTGCCAACTGGCTATTTTTTAAGTTTCTCAGATTGCAGATTTTTTAAGATGAGATCAGATGAAAGATTTGGGTGATTTTGATTTAAGTTTCTCAGATTGCAGTTTTGGGCGATTTTGATTTAAGTTTCTCAGATTGCAGTTTTTTAAGATGAGATCAGGTGAAAGATTTGGGTGATTTTGACATAGTAAATACACCTCAGCTACAACTTTGTAAGGAGTTTCTAGTAAAAAGTTTGATCTAGATCCATCTTAATATCTCATAAAAATCCAAACACAATATCTAATAAGTATGAAAAAAAACCCATAAAAATCCAAACACAAATCTCTCTATTCCCGATCTACTATCTAATATTCCCTATCTAATAAGTAAGTAAAAAAACCCAAAAAATTCAAACACAAATCTGTAATTTAGACTAATTTTTTTTTTTTTTTTTATTATGTCTGGAGGAATCAGTGACTAGTTGGGCATGTGCTCTCGTTACACGTGGCCGTGTTATCCAACTGCTACCACTATAACCTCCAGGTGTGTCCACGAGGCCCCATACGCGACACACATTGTAAGTCGGAAAGAGTTGAACTGGAAACCTCATGAAACTTCATTTTCACTGCACTTGCCAATTAAACTACCCCCTGGACTATTTCAGTATAAATTTAATTATAATTAACTTTTTAAAAAATTTTGCTATTAAAATTTATAAATTATATTACAATTTATAATTTATAAAGGTGACCCATTTACTTAAAACATATGCTATGCTGATTTATTTTATTATACATTATGATTAACTTTTTTTTATTCCTATGAAATTTAAAAAAAAAACACTAATACTTTTTTTTATTCCTACGAAATTTTAAGGTGACACATTTACTTTTTTAAAAATATGTAATAATATTATATACACATCCTGTGCAAGACAGCAATTCAGCATTTTATCAACCCAATCACCAATTATTTTATGAAGCATCTGCCAAAACTTATCTAATGAAAAAACTCCATGAATTAGTACTTGAAAAGGTATGGAAGAAGGACGTTAACAATATACTCAAACATAACACATCTCTACTCGTACAAAATATCTCATTCATTTTCCCCATAGTTCTTCCTTCTGCCTGCAACTGTCTCTGCCATAAATAAAAATTATCCTGCTTTCAAAACTAAAAAAGTCCACAAGACTATCACATACATTTAAAAAAACTAAAAAAACTTTCAGAAATTGCACAAAGAAGCACCCATGATTCTGTTACCTGCTTTCGCTGGGCGACCGAAGGCTCAGGGTGTCACTGAGATCACTTGAACAACCATCCTCATACTTGACCATATTGCAGTGGCCATCAAAACTACCACAATTCTTGCCAGACCAGCTGTTGGGCTGTCTCTCAGCCAATGGATGATCCATGCCAGGTATAGCCCATCTTTCAACACAGCCATGAAACATTCTATTCTCCTGTCCTAATTTACCACCACCTCTGTTATCTTTTCTATTAAATGACTTGTGGGTACCTTTGAATTCAATCTTCTGAGTCTCCGACAGCATCTTCATCTTCTCAAAAACTTTCTCCAACTGCTTAACTCTACTCCCTGCTGCAGTCCTTCAAGCTTGGGATCCCAAGTCTCCGAATATATGCATTCATAACAGGCTTTTCTGGGCTCTGCTAAGAACATATCCATGAGAGGAATTCAACAATTGGGTTCTGTTATTTCAAATCTGCTAAATCTAGAGCATTAATTCAACAACTGGGTTCCTTTTTCTCTGCATTCTGTTATCTACACGAATTCAGCAAATGAGTTCTGTTATATTTATAGCAGGAAATGAATCTACAGTTCGGTTCGGCCATAATTTGGCTTCCTATAATGTTTTTCTATCAAGAAATCCAGAAGGACAAGGAACTCAGCGCTTGGGCTGCAATTTCTTACCAAAAAGATCGTCCGGGAGCTCTTCGCAGTCAAATTTACGCCAAATTGAACGAGAACTGAGAACAGTCCTGCCAAACTTCCGCTAGATTTGGCGAGAAGAGGAGGCCCAAATGGACGAGAATCGGTCCGTTGGCGTTCATTTGGCCAGGGATAGTAATAGCAGCGATGACGAAGGTGCAGGGGATTTGGATTTCACAGCCATGGGAAATAAAAAACAACAACTACCAAAGTCGACTGGGTTGGCGGAGTTGGACACTGTCCCTGCTTTTTATTGGGAAATGATTAGTTATTTGGGTAAGGATTAGTTGGGTGATTAATTTTTGTGTTTTTCTAATGTTGTTGATGGGAGCCTACACAACCTAATGAAAATGGCCTTGTAGGGCTTGGCTTGTATGGGTCCCTTGTATGGTGTCAAGGCCTACCTTGGACTAACTAACTGAAGGTGAAAGTTAATCTCCTTCCCTGCTCTGAAGAGAGTCAGGTTTGTGTAATTGAGTTGAGTTGTTAAAGTAGATTTAGGAGTTTGTTGTTAAAGTAGATTTAGGAGTTTGTTAGTGAGGTTGATTGTTAAGTTTGTTCTTTCATTGTGGCAAACATGATTTGAGGATATGGTTATTATGTGAGTTGAGTGATCAAATGATTTGAGGATATGGTTATTATGTAGGTTGAGTGATCAAATTTATTAGGGAGGATAAGGAGAATAATAAAAAAACAAAAAATATTATTAAATATATATAAAATTTAATTAAAAAATCAAATAAAAGAAAAAGAAAAAGAAAAAAATATTTAAAATAATTATATTAATTTTTTTTATAAAAATTTGAAAAAAAAAACTAGATTAAAAATGAAGAAGTTTGTCTTAAATTTGAAGTTGTTGTTTTTAATCCAAAAGATTGTATGAAAAATTGAAAAAAAAACAAAAAAACTAGATTAAAAATGTTATTGAAATTGTAATTTTAGATTTGAAGCTGTTGTTTTTAATGTAAAATATTGTATGAAAAATTGAATAAAAAAACAAAAACTAGATTAAAAATAGAGAAGGGTAAATGTTTTGTATATTATATTTTTTCCAATTTGTCCTCATCCAAATCCGATCTTGTAATCAATGTTGAAATCATAATTTTGGGTTGATGAAATTGTTATGTAATCATTGTTGAAATCATAATTTTTGGTTGATGAAATTGTTGTTTTTAAGACAAAAATGGATTCAACATCCCCAAATACCCTTAAGATTGTACAATGATGATATTTGATATTTGTGATTCCATCAATCCAAAATAATGAGGGTTTTAGCTCTCCCTATTTTGAACGTTGAGGAAATGGCCACCTCATTTAGACTATTCCTTGAAAAAATAGTAATATACTTAGTAAAGAATAAAAAATAATTAATATACTTAGTAAATGTATACTTTAAGTGATCTGATTTGTCATCCTCCAAATCAGATGATGTAATCATTGTTAAAATCATAATTTCGGGTAGATGAAATTGTTGTTTTTAAGACAAAAATGGATTCAACATCTCCAAATACTCTTAAGATTGTACAATATTGATATTTGATATTTGGGATTCCATCAATCCAAAATAATTCTTTTTGAATTTCAGTCAAAAAATGTAGATAGCCCCAAAATGTGAGTTTTGGCTCTCTTACCACTTAGTTTAGATTAGTCTTTACAAAAATTAGTAATATACCTAGCAAAGAATAAAAAAAAATAATATACTTAATAAATATATACTTTAAGTGAAGCATAAACTTTTTAATGTATAAACAATTATTTAAAATGTGTTATAAGAGTTAGGTTGATTTGTAAATGTTTTATTGGATGATGAGACCAAAATCTACTTATTCTTTTTAAGTAATGAATATATATTTTAAGTGATAATTATTATATTCTTTATTTGGAAAACAGTAATGAATATATATTTTAAGTCATAATTATTATATTCTTTATTTGAAAAACTAGGAAAGGAGATTCCATTCTTTATTAAAATAAAAAACAAAACAAAAAAACAAATATTTAAATTCACAACTATCTACATCTTTACTTAATACTTACTAGATAAGTAAATAAATTAAAAAGAATAATAAATTAATTAAACAAAATATATTAAAGTTAAATATATGATATCATATATTATAAGAGATTAAATTTATATAAATTTTCCATATATACTAATATTGAATAAATTTCAAATATGTTTTTATAACTATCTACATTTTTATAATAGATAAGTAAATAAATAAATAAAAATTAATTAATCAATTAATTATATTATATTAAAGTTAAATTATCTTATATCATATACTATAAATGACTAAATTTATATAGATTTTCCATGTATATAAATAGATAAATATTGAATAAATTTCAAATATGATAGATATTGAATAGTGGTATAAGATCCACATCCTAAACATTGAAGGCCCCATTGGGCTTGTAAAAGATTGAGGAAGCAATCAGGAAGCTAAGCATTCATGGCCAAGCTTGGTGGAAAAGGTTGGGAGTTATTTTCGTTTGGTCAACTTCAGATTGTTGCTTCAATTGGTTCACTAGGTCAATTCCAATTCGTTGCGTTTAGGCCTTTCCATATTATTTAATACATGTCTCCTTGGTGTGAGAGGTGTATGATTTATTATTATAAGAATTGTCAAGTATAACTAACTTTAAATACATTTGAGCTTCAAATGGTTGCTTCCAATGGTTTCCCTTGTCGATTTCAATTCGTTGGGTTTAGATCTTTCAGCTTGTTTATTTGTAAAAGCGGTATGATTTTTTTATAATGGTTATCCGTTATAATTAATTTTGTATATNACAAACATATTAAAATATTAAAATATTCATGTACATCATCAATAGTACTTTTAGTCGACCTCTTCTTCTTAGCCCTATAGTTTCTAATCATTTCATCAATATCTACGTCTTCGTTCTCTGGGTGCTCTTCAAAATCTGATTGTGATTACGTCCTATCACGTAGAGCATGCCTAGTCGTGGGATACTCACGGTGAGATGGAGGTCGTTGTGATGAGGCATCACCTACAAAAGAAGAAAATACAAATTTAAATGGCCAGTTTTTAAATATCATTGAACTAGTTCAGTAATATTAAAAAAAACACATGCAATGTAATTATTTACCTAGTGCACTGGTCGACACCGTTGGAATGGTTGCCCCCGCATGCTCCTCTTCAACTGTACGAGCCTCAAGGACAACATTCTCTGCCATTGAGACCACAAACTTTATAATGACAATCATAAATGTATAAGTAAACAAAAATAGAAGTACAAAATGTATAACTACGAAATTATTAAGTATATGATTAAAATATAGCCATATTACCATCATGTGCCAGCTCGGTCGTAGCACCATCATTCAGTTGCGCCTCCATGGAAAATTGGGACTAAATGGGATCAAAATTATCTTTTGGTTGCAAACTGCTATACGCACTACTCTCCAATAGGACTAGTGTGTCCATTGACAGTGCTACTCCCCTGATTAAAACAAAGTTGTAAATATTAATAATATCCAACATGATTGTATTCTTTTAATAATAAAGGTTAATGTGGATTGAATTTTATTTACCTTATCCTGCAAAGTGGTTCTTGGTATCTACCCCAAGATTTTTCGGTGTTCAACTACCGCTTTGTAGCCATACTTGTAATCAAGCTTGAGGTCTTCCTCTATGGTTTCAGTACCAAACTCATCACCCTACATTGCATAAGAGTATGTATTTTTTATGTTATTCGTTGGAATTACCTAAAAGTTTTAAGGCGATACAAATAAGATATTTAGGTACTTACAATTCGTGACTGCAACTTCAAGTAGCCGCCCTGACCTAGCTTGTGTTGGGAACATTTGGCAAGCCTTTCTTTTGTGGCCTTTGACGTGTCAATAAACCTATCATCAAAAGTTTAAAGTATGTTAATATATACCACAGGTTTATTTACATCTAAAAAAAATTGAAGGTATTCAATTGAAATTGTAATTTACCTTCTGGGGCCAGAGGGTGTTTTTCCTTCATCTGTCAATTTCTTCTCTTTTGCGTCCTCAATGAGGGCCTTCCACTCCCTCTCTGGAATCATCAGAGGATGCTCATACCTATCATTTTGTTTCAAGTGCTTCCTATATTATTCTCGCGTATATTTTAAATATTGTCCAGTTGTGGTCGTGGCCAAGGTCTTATTAAAAGTATCTACACCAAAAAGGTTTTCTAGATAAACCATCAATTCTTTTTTGAGGTTGGAATTCTGGGAATTCCACCTCTCCCGTATGGTGGGCCCAAAAATCGGCATGGCCTTATTCTCCAAGGACCTGTAAAAATCGTTGTTCCCTACACACAAAATGATTATATGATTATCAATTTAAAAATAATAATTTAGATGATTTATATTTGTCTACATAGAGAACATGGAAAAAATAAAATTTTAAAATTTACCTGGGACTTTAACCTGCTTTAATGGAAGCCCTTCCTCGTTGACCATAAAGGTGCCCTTAAGGGTCCTTGTGCTGGTCACATGTCTTGCTTTAGGAAAAGCAACCATATAGTTTGTCAAATCATCGGCCTCATCTCCGTCACCACCTTCAGAGCCTACCTGTGTGGTCGCTTCCTTGGTGGGTGTGTCTTGGCTCCCACCTAATGGTGTGGAAGGTGGAGATCTGAATAGCTGCGTCCTGACAGCTATACGAGGGCCTACGTTGGGACCCTGTGGCATCTATGCAACGCCACTACTACCGATACCATGCATGTCGGTGTCAACAGGATCCAAAAATTTCTATATAAGAAAGAAAACATTTTTTCATTTAGATAATGTAAAAGTTTAAAATCAATCTTTCATAATTGATCTTATGGCATAAAAATAAAACAACTTGAAATTATGGTTATTACCTTATATGTCTTAAGCCTTGTCATAACTTCTTTGATCCTTTCTTCGACCTCAGGAGTTTGATCTAGAATATTTAACAAGTGAGCTAGTTCCTTGTTTCCTTTATTGATCATTTTCCTTATTAAAATCATAGGGTTGGGGGATTCATACAAATCCCTTTTGGCGAGAAAATCATCATCAACATCATGTCCCGCCGACTACATATTCGACAAAATAAATGATAATTCAATTATGTAAACAAATAAAATAATTGATCGCCACAGAAATGAAATGCTCATTAAATGCCATTCAAAAATTGTTGTTCATTTACATGTTATGAGGCCGCTATTGATTTACCACGATCATCCTTCCACATTACAATAAAATTAGAACCGTGATCATTATGATGAGAAATAAATTCAAATTTATGAGAAATTCAAATGTTGATAACAAAAATAGAACATAATGAAAATCATAAAATATGAGTCATTGCTTACAGGTTGGGTAAATTAGTATACGTATCGCCCCCATAATAGCAACATCTTTATCTGTTTGATTCAAATTGTAATCAATCAATATCTCTTCCCCTGCAACTATTGATTTTATTGCACATATGAATACATGGTTTCCTTCACACCCCTCAAATACGCAATTGGTTCGCTTATTTGTGGTCGCAGGTCATGTACTATTTATAAACCCTGTAATATTCCCCGTTGCTTTTGGCCTTCCGTCAATGTAGATAGTTTCTCCTTTATTTTGATCATTGTTTTTTAGCTGTATATAATTTGCAGCCAAGCCATATCTTCGCATACTTTTTGTATATTGGACTATTTGTATCCAATCTTTGTAGATATAACAGGGTCCGACGTACTCCATCAATTCAGTTAATCCATCGTAACAGAGATTTATACCATCCATGGAAAATAGCCCCAAACCATGTAATGACGATGGAGCAATCGGATGTATCCTTTCGTTTACACAAAAAATAGTGTTTTTTTTCAGGAAGATCCTTGGGTACCCATTGTTTCACTATATGTTTGTACCTCAAGGGCACATCGATGTCGTCTATGCTCTCATGATCATAAGAACATGATCCCCCTTTCACAAGAAAAAACATCCATGCATTTATGGAATTTTCTTTTGATCTTCTCACCTCTAGTTGATCTCCGCTTGTTAGACCTACTAGATGTCTCACTTTCCTCTATTCTACCTGAACTTCCCTCACTCAATGAAGATAGATCTAAAAAATACCTATTTTCTTGTACGTCCTATAAAACCATTAATGACAGAAATAGTCAGTCAAGCAAGATGTAACACTAGTTCATTACTAGTATCCTATTAGTATCACAGTAAGCTCATAATGATTACCATAGTGTTGCTCTTTCTAGTATCCTATTATGTTGGGAATTTTTCTATATAACTTTATCCTAAGAGTTTTTAGACAATTTGATGACAACAATCACCTTACAAATCCTAGACCTAGACCAACTAATAGGTGATTAAGATAGGGGGCGGTAGGATTGGATATCAAACTTGTTATTCAATCCCTTGAGGTCACCAAGGAATCCTCCCTTATGGTTATAAATTTAATCGTCATAATATTAGGGTTATAAATTTTTCTTCAAGAGGATAATATTTGGATGGTGTAGACTCAAGGGCCCTTTTCACTGGTTCAAGATCAAATGGGAGCTCTATGGAAGTTGGGAATGGTCAACATGGATGCCACTATTATCCTCCACATTCATAATGAATTCCAAGCTCAAGACATTACTGATCACCCTAAGGCATTTTATGAGAATACAGAGAAGTATTTTCAACAACTTACCATTCTCTTCGCGAGCTCTCTCTCCTGGTAGGTGCCCTCCGTGATCTCTCTCTCCAGGTGTCCTCTGCGAGCTCTCTCTAACCCTACAGCTTGTGATCTCTCTCTCGGTGCCCTCCGCGATCTCTCTCTAACATTGAAGTTAGTGATCTCTCTCCCTATGCCCTCCACAAGATATCTCTAACCACGAGCTCGAGCTCTCTATCTCTGCTTGTGAATGGGCGCGAGCATACAAGTAGTTTCTTTGAATGGGCGCAAGTCTCCTTGTCTAGGTAAGTATTCAAAGGGATTCAACAATAATGAAGAAGTTCAAAAGAGATCATATTTAGCCCCATACACCCTTCATTGATTGAAATAAAGGGCCACACATATTATTTTTGTTTAACCCTTCTTCTATAATTTCCAATTTTTAATGGATTTTTACTTGGATCAATCATTATAACTTTTATTATGTCAAAGGTGTTTCTTTATTATGGTCAT
>SNQJ01S0005934.1:17295-34627 GCA_010110895.2 Picea sitchensis | reverse complement strand
GTTAACGTGGCAAGAGAGACGTTCCAGTGGAAAACGTGGCAAGAGCGACGTTCCAGTGGAAAACGTGGCAATAGCGACGTTAACGTGGCAAGACCGATGTTAACGTGGCAAGAGCGACGTTATCGGGCAACATGAATTTTTTTATTTATAAATTTCCTCTATTTTGCGACAATATGGACAATTTTGTCCATAACGCCGCAAATAAAACGTCGGAATTTTTACAATATGTAGTAGTGCTAAAGGATGGCAATTTAATTATTAGTACATGCACGAGACTTGCATGTACTAGCTACACATGCATTTCTTGTACATATACACTAGTATGTATGAGCTTTCTTGACTTACTTAATGATAACGCAGTTACTTGTTTTGAATGTGTGAACCATGCTCTTTTCCTTTGTACCATCAGATACCTTAAACTTCGGGACGAAGTTTCTTGAAGGGTGGGTGTATGTAACGACCCTAGTTGAATAAATGTGTAAAGGTTGAAAAGTAAAAATTAATTAAAGAAGATAATTGTGATTAACTAAGTAATACTCTAACTACAGATCACATTTAATGACCTGAGAAATAAAATTTAAAAGATCAATGAAAAATGATATAAAATGGTTGTGTATGCAGAGAGGGAGCCTATGAATCCCGAGAAGATAAAACATTAAAGGAAGGGAAGGGACATGCACGGAGGTGGTTGAAGAAGTAATGAGGAGTCGGTGAAGGAGGGATAAGGGAGGAAAGGAGGTTTACGTGAGGACTGCTGGATTTGTTGTGAGCAAAGAGTTTCTGGTTGTGACCTTTGATCAGTTGAGGCACCGAGTTGCTGGAGGCTTTGGGCATGGGGGCCAGGATATCCATAGATATCCTGGAGCTAGGTAGTTTTCCTAGTTGGCAGGGAGGACAGTAGTTTTGGGCAGTTATTTTCTTGTTTGATGCAGGATTGATCTGTGTACCAGGTAGAAGGAAGACAGTAGCAAGGCGAAGAGACAACAAAAATTAGCATCAGAACCAGGTACTTGTTAAGTTATGTATTTATTTCATTCGGCCATAAATCTAAGTTGCTGAAATTGCTGTTATAGAAATCAATATTATGCTATGAAGTTATTGTCTCAGTTTATGAAATAAATTGCTTAGGGAACTTAGTGATGTTTAGAATTATTAGGTTGTTACAATTTCTTGTAGATACGCGAGATCTAGTTCTGTGAACCCATTAGCTACTGCTTCCCAACAATTTTCAGATTGAAGAAAATTTTTCACTTTTATAGACCATACAACATAATTTGTACCTGTTAAAATCAGTGCTTTTTACAATGCCTAGCTTCTGCTAGATGCGATGAATCTCCTGTTGACAATCAACTCCCCATTTTTGTCTTAGATCTCAATCGAAATATCTTTTCCTTTGTCGAAACAGACAAAACTTTTCTCGGCCTAGTCACTTCCTGTCCACACCGTCGAGGCGACAGGTCACAGAAATAAAAATTTCACAAGTGTTGGGACCTGGTCATGCCCTGGAACACTCTCTCGAGGAAACCTCAAGGCCTAGTCTCTCTGTGTACATAGGAAGGGGGTGACCGCTTCCAAAAACACGATTTTTTGAACTGTTTTTCCTCAATGTTTTGTACCAGAACGAACTTTAAAAGGCTCATCTTCCTGTTGTGGCTAAAGAAGACTTGAAAATGCTCTCTAACAACCTGCAAATCACTCTCCTATCTTCAAAGAGTCTTAGTCCTGCTCTGATAACCTGTTCAAGTTCAAACAGAGGCAAGCATATACACACACAACAACAACAATGGAGTTTTTCATCACTTCTCCACATTCATATGAAAAACTAAATTCAAAATACATGAGACTAAATATTTTCCTCAACACTCCATCTTCTGACCTACCTCATATATGTATATCTACCTATCTTATGTAAGTGCATTTAAGATGCATATCCACTATCATCTTGGTCAAGTAAGGGAGAGATTACTCCATTTAACAACAAAGGTGAAGGTGGATTCAACCCAAGTAAAGGAGCATAGTAAGGTCGTCATTCATTAAAAAAAATGGACCACAAAAGGTTGTTGCAGAGCTATGCCCTCTATGAGGTTACTCTCATTTCCACTAGCGTTAGTGTCCTTTTAAAATAAATATATTAGGGCCATTAGTGATTAGGTTAATGTTTTCCTATGGGTAGATTCTATCGGTATTTGGCTATGTGAATTGTGAATCCGTGAATCCAGTAAATATAGGAAACACACATGTACCCTAGCACGTATGAGCCATTGAAGGAGCTCCGGGAATTCACTATTAGGCATCCCCGATACACCCCACCTATCTATATCTTTGTGGTTGTTGATTCCTTAAACGTAAATACAAATGGATGGCATGCTTGCAAAGCGAGATCAATTTCATGGTCTGAAGTAATTGTGGATTGTTTGGTGTTTGATAGGCACCTCGTGGCTATTCCTCATGACGAAGGTAAACTTATGAGGCTCTTGTTGTTGATGAACGGCAAGAACACCATAGAGATTGGGGTGTACATCGGTTACTCACTTCCCAGAACATCCCTTGCGTTACACGATGAAGGAAAGGTACATTCACATTCAATATAGTTTGATTTTTGGCTTATTAAAAATAAAACTTAATATAGTATAGTATAAAAAATTGAATAGAAAGTTATGTTTAGAAAATTATAATTGTATTAACTAGGTAATAAAGTTTAGGATATCATTTTTGTAATTTATTTTACATTATAACATAAAACATAACATAGTAACTAACTATAACATGTTTAAAATGAATTTGAAAATATATGAGTTTCTCTATCAGAACGATGCTCTATATATCAAAGCCTCACACGGAATTCATCTGACAACGATAAAATTGCTGAGGGTACGAAGCCGTTCTATCGTATTAAAGAAAAGGCAGCCATTCATATGGAAAATGGGCTTATGTAAACTAAACCAATAAATCCAGGTAGCACTTAGTTGGAATGATTACAGAAGGACATGATAATTGCCCTGGTATTTCAGTATAGCCAGATACAGTTTGCATCCATTCCAAATATTCCACAATTATGTTTTGTTCATACTTTTGCGTTGAAGGCGGACTTGGTCCCACGCGAGATAAGTTTGAAATGCAGTTAAACACAATAAAATGAATGCTGCAAACAAAGATATTACCGATCATGGCTTTGAGATATACATTCCATAAATTTCAGTACACATGGTTCTACATTTGCTTGTGTAGAAGCTTTTAACGACATAAATAGTGTTGTCGATTGCGCATTCCGTTCCTGAACTGCGAATTGCTGTTCCAATGGTCGAAAGCATACATCTGCATTACAGACTCGGCTCGTTGAGATCTCCGATAGGAGGCCATGGAAGCGAGATGCATTTCTGTGCTGTAAATCGCCTAAAAATCTAGAAAACAGACACACGTACCATTAAGGTTACTTACCATATTTAAACAACCACTAAAAAGGAGGTGGCTAAGCTAACCGATCTTAGTTATATGTTCATTTTACCTCTTCCAAATTTTGTGGTTGGTTTTTATATGGATTAGTTGTTATATAAATTACATAAATTACTGTTTTTTTTACAGAATCTATTTTTTTTTTATGTAGAAATGGATTCAGTATATTGGAAAACTAGTATTTTGAATTTTTCAAAAATAATCACTTAAATCTAAGAATCTAACAATTTTTAACTAAATTTTAGAAAAATATCCCCAAAAAATCTTTATTTAATAAAATCTTTAACCAAAAAAAACATAATAAAAGTACGCTACCCATCTTTTTATATCCTCTGATCTTCATAGGAGGGACTTTAAATTTCCAGCAAAATTTTGATTGAAAAGGAGAGCATACCTCAAGAATTGCAAAAGTAATAAGCCATCTCGAGCCATCATCCGACCTAGCTCTTCGTCACTGTAAAGATCCATCATCCGACATAGGTCTTCCTTACTGTAAGGACAATTGCACTGAACATACCATTCCCGAATCCTACCAGTAACCCTATCACGTTTCATATTGCTCACCAGCTCCTTGAAATGGCAGTCTCCATATCAAGTAAGGAGGAGCTTGCTTTTAATGTTTTCTGACTCGTCAGCTCGGGACTGAGGAGGGCGATGAAAAGGGCCGAGAGGAAACATCAGAGGCACATAGGATTAACTTTTCAGCAGGCAAGTCATTCGATATGCGGGAGATGAATTGGGGGTGTGTCCCAACCTGATCGTTTGCTTTTTCGGTTGGCTGTGACGAGTCAGGACGATTCCTGTGCCCATAACTTCGCCAAAACCTTGTTAATTGATCAGCTACCAGCTCCTTTGGGCTACAGGACAATCTGTTAATAGAGAAGGAGGTGCTTTCTGTGCCTATTCCAACCTCATCTTCTGCATTTGTTAACTGTGGCGTCTGATTGATAATATTAATCCTGGAGTCGCCCATGAAGCAGCAGGGCCGTATTTCTTTAAGGATTAAGCCTCCTTAGAACCGACTGATTCGAAAACTGATATGACCGGAAATTTACAAACCCAAATATCACAAGATAGGGCACGACCAGGCAATTTCCTCCGAGTAAATGGCAACTTTAAAGGCTTGAAGATTTCGAAAATTGTTATGGATATCAAATAGCTCCTCTCAGTTCAGTTCTAAGACATTCTTACCGACTCTAGAATTTGTACTTCCGTTTTCCATCGATTGGGAAGCCGGGCTGTGTGGTATGCCTACACGAATGAAATGCTAAGGAGCTTAACACCCCGGGACTCTGGAGGCGAGGTGCGTGGAAAACACAGAGACATGTCGAGAAAAAGACAAACTAAGTGCTTGGTTTCTTTTTTTTCTTTTATTATTGATGTAGACATTACGCCAGTGGGGTCGAGTGCCGTGAGGTTTTTTTCGAAAATTGAGACGGTCCGCCAGTTGGGGAAAGGAGTATGCTAACTTTAGATCGAACACATCCGTTTTTAGATCGAACACATCCGTTTTTCAGGAAAAAATAATGGGATTGAATCTGGTTAGATTTTTAGGGTTTTTCATAAATCGAAGTTTCATGGAATGGAAGATTGCTCCCTAGTTAACCCACTTGGTTGGGTAGATGGTCCAGAAAACTTGGTTGGGTAGATGGTCCAGAAAACTTTTTTTAAATTGAAAAGTTCCACCAAGAAAATAGGTAGAGAATAGGTTGTTCAAAGATTTCCTTTTAAATTTTTTATTTTATTTTTTAAATAAGAAAATGTTTACCTAAATAAGTTAGGGTTAATTTTTTTATGACAATTAAATTGAGATGGAAAAGATAACAATCATTCTACATAACCATCCAAATTAAACTCAATTGTTCTATTTTCAATGATATATTATATTCTATTTTAAATGAGGATAATTCTTTGAGCTATACATATTTTAATTTTTATAAAACTTAAAAACTACTTTTACCAAATAAAAAATATGTTGGATATTTAAATGGTTCTATTTTCAATGATGATGGTTTTCAGGAAATCAAAATTATATTTATTGGTATAAAATTTATAAACAATTTTTTACCAAAAAAAAATTAATATAAGTACCACTTATCCCATAAACCAATTATCAATCCAAACAAAATGGTTGTCATTGCGATATCGCAAGTAAGATCTTCTCTAGTAAAGAAAACCGTGACGATCGTGACTGCCATTTCTTAAGTGGAAGGTCCATCTTTACTCTCTCACAATGTAGTATTTTATTATTTGAACATATTTACTCTTTGTTTGTCCATATGCTTCGTACTTAGGGTTATGTTTTTTTGGGTAATCATATAATTTGGTGTTGATAATATGTTTTATGATTGGTTATTAGTTTCTGCTGGAAGGTTATGGTAGGGATTATAGCTATGAATTCATTGCTGATTTAATATTAGTTTAGGGTTGACTTTAAATTTTTTTAGAAATTGTAATGTTTAACTTAAGAAGTTTGTATTCATATATTTTAAAATATATTTGTTACAATTTTATTGGCTCATAGGGATGAAGTGTTATTACCAGCTTTCTTCCAATGCTTTAATTAATGTTTACTTCACTTCTTCCAACTGCCACCCCTTAATTCAAGTACTTACTGTCCTTTTCCATGCCATATAAACTAATCAACCGGGTCCACGCTTCCAAAATCACATGGCTTGACTGTCATCAAGCTGATAGGAATCTACATGAGGTAAGAGTTATGGGCTCGAGCTATGTGCAGACTTGGGATCTGAAGGTTAATTGCACCTGCAAGGGATGCGAGAAAACGTTCAAGAGTCTGGGAGTTTGTCTGAGCTGGGGGCTCACTGACACAATATAATGTCGAGATTGTCATCCCCTATAGGAATTGGAATTGGAATGTTGTCACATGTGTCTGTAGGCGATGCTTATAATAAACAATGTCGTCCAGCTTCTGAAATGGATTTAGACGAAAGGAGCAGACAACCTATCAAGATTGCACGCACTGATTCCTTCTCTTGTAGACAACAACAACACCATAACAACAACGAAAACAATAACAATGTTGTTGCTATCGGATCTCTTCTGAGGAGCAATTCTATTATGTCTGATGGACGTCTGACTAATTGTTCTCCTACCAATTCGAGTGCTTCTGATGGTGGTGGAATGATTACGAATGAAGGTTGTGTGAATGTGTTTGAACAAAGGCTCATGAGAAGTGACTCGGTGGTTTCTGCATATGGTGGTGGCGGGGGTGCAAGGACTCTGAGTTTTCATCAATCTTATAGCTGTAATAAGCCTGCAGGTATTTTGCAGTATCTATTACGTCACATTGTGCAATTAGTCTTTACAATGATTAAATTTTGTTGTAGATTTGCATTGATGATTTATGTCCCAAAGCCTGATTCTGCTGTTGTTTTGAGGGCTGTATTTTATTGCAGTGAGTGCATTGCTTTTAATAAATAGGTTGGTTTTCAACCCATAAAAGCTTGGCTTCCACAATCTTCTTTATTTATTTTCTGGCTTGTGTGTTATCCCATTTTCTTCTTTTTATGCCAAGTTACGAGACGATTCACGCTTCTGGTGCTGTTATTGGGCATGTTTTTTTGGTCCAATTCCATTAATTTGTCGACATAATAACTGCGATTGTAGTGGAGAGGATAGGAGTTTTGTATTTCTCTGCAAATTGAGCTCATACAGACATAATGTCCGGTGGGGATGGAGAAGTCAAGGATTTTTATTCAGTAATGGGGCTTAAATCTGACTATACTTCTTCAGAATGCAGGGTTGCTTACAAGAAGCTCACAATGGTGTCCTTCATAACTCCTTTCATGGCTTTCCCCCCCCCTTTTTGCCTTCAATTTCTTCTTGCTTTTATAGAATTTTCCTTGGGATTGAGTATCTATGTCTGCTGTGGTTGCGAATGGGATTTCTAGTTATAAAACAACTCAGATTTGACATAGATCTTCAATTTCGGCCTACATGCTTTCCACCATAGGGCTCCTCACCTTTTTTGTTTTTGTTTTAGTAGTTAATAGTAGATTTAGATTGAGTAATTCAAAATGTGTCTATTGAATTTCTGATTGGGAAATTGTCTAAGACTAGTGATGTTGTAGAGATGGCACCCGGACAAGTGGTCTGCCTCGGGGAATGCGAAGGTAGTAGAGGAGTCAAAGAAGAAGTTTCAAGCGATCCAAGAGGCCTATTTGGGTTCGGTAATTCTTTATATCTTTGCATGGCTCAATTAAATAGGGAATTGTGATATATTTGTAGAGAAACTTTGGTACCCATTGCTAATCAACATTTAATGGATTGTATTCTCAGTTCTATTGGATGAGAACAAGAGATTCCTGTACGATGTAAGAATTTATGAAAATGATGATGATGATGTGAGGAGTAATTCCATTCCATAGCTTCGATTATTGTTATTATTACTATTGTTTAAAGACAAATAAACGGTGGCTCTGGAAATTCATTGGAAAACGAATGTATGTACAGGAAATGGGAGATTTTTTGAGCGAAATGGCGATAATAATGAATGAGAGCAAGGAGCAAGTGAGTCATAAGAGCACTCAGGATCTCAATATATGAATTCTGACAGTGGACTTGTTATGGTGGAAAAGATATGTTTGTGTGCTTATTGTTTTTATCTTGTTTCTTTTTCAGGTGAGTGGATCGGAGAAGCTTTGAGCAGTTACAAGATCTGTTCATGGAGATGTTTGAGAGCAATCTCAATAAGTTCCATACGCCTGCGAAACCGTCCAGCAATAAGAGGAATCAATTCGATTTCCAGGGGAGGAGTCGTGAGAAAAGATGAGATTGGGGGAGCTGAGCTTTATGAGTTCGAATCTCTTCCGTGCACAATCTTTTAGCTTGGGAGTAAGTTTGCATTTCTGTTATTTTTTTTAGGTGAAGATCTGCCCAATAATCGATATCCGTTCAAAGTGGTGGTAGGATGGGATTAATGGAGTAGTTAACTCGGGAGCAATATTTTCTCCAGAGTTCTACTTTTTAGGCAAAAAAATAGTTTTGAATCTGGTCAGATTTTCAGGGGTAGTCTGAGTTTTGCATGGATTAAAGTTCCATGTATTTCAAAATCTTACCCTAGGGGTTTTGTCCCATTTTAAACCAACCCAGATGCTTAGAAAATCAATCAGAGTCTGGATTGACCGAAAATTTAAAAACTGGTTGTAAGAAGACTGGTCGAAAAAGTAACTCGTGGGGGAAGATTGCTTCTGAATTAGCCCACTCCGGGATTATTAACTAACATAGACCGAGTCTCATCCTAGTTTTAGTTTAGGATCAGATAACAATAGATAAGTTTCATCCTAATTTTGATTAGGCTAAGAAAAGTTTGTTTATTTTTTAAACTCAACATCTCATTTGCCAAAATTGCTTTTCATAAGAGAATGACATTTCTATCAATCAAGGTTAGATTCAAGACTAGATTCAATTGATAATTAATATTTTATAATCAAGACGCAGTAGGGTATGTATACTTGTGTAGATTAAATTATGTATACCTTAAAATTAGATTATTATTATTATTATTAATTAACTTCTACACAATATCCAAAAATTGTTAACATTTGATTTTTTACTTAATTAGTAATATATATATANACATGTGTCTGTAGGCGATGCTTATAATAAACAATGTCGTCCAGCTTCTGAAATGGATTTAGACGAAAGGAGCAGACAACCTATCAAGATTGCACGCACTGATTCCTTCTCTTGTAGACAACAACAACACCATAACAACAACGGAAACAATAACAATGTTGTTGCTATCGGATCTCTTCTGAGGAGCAATTCTATTATGTCTGATGGACGTCTGACTAATTGTTCTCCTACCAATTCGAGTGCTTCTGATGGTGGTGGAATGATTACGAATGAAGGTTGTGTGAATGNTTTTTTCAGTGAATTAAGTAAGATAAAATAGTTTTTATTGATGTATACTTCTGAATCAATTTTGATAATTTAGACTAATTTAGAATTGGGTAAAACCTTGAAAGGACATTATTCTCCTATCAAAGATCTTGAATCATGATAGAATTTGTTCATATTTGAAGATCATCTTTTTTATAAAATTTATGATAAAAAAGTAAGATCTCTTTGCTAAAGAGATTTTAATTTTTTGTATTTTTAGTAGGTGGTTCACTTGTTAATTTAATATATAAGTGGACAAACTCTCAATGTTTTTAATAAATTTTTTGAAAGAATTTTATTGAAAGTTATAATTTCATTTGATTAATGGAAACTTTGATTATGAAATTTTGTCTTTAGATGTTTATGTAAATTTTAAAATGATTCATGATCCACCTTTTTGATTTCATTGAAAGTCGTAATTCTATTTGATGAATGAAAACTTTGATGAATTTTCTATTTAGAGATTTTTGTCCATTTTAAAATCAATTAAATTTGACAAATTGATGTATTGGTACATTCTAAAATGATCCATGATCCAGAATTTTGATTTTATTGAAAGTCATAATTTTTTAGTCTAGTATGTATGTAGGTTTTCATAGTTAGGCATCATGTGTTGAAATTTTTTAAAATAAACTGTGTAAGAGAGGTTTTGTCCAACTTTTAAGGTGGACACTCCACCCATATTCAGAGACACAAAGTCATAATTTCATAATCCCATTAAATTATAATTTTATAATCCCATTTGATGGATAAAAGCTTAGACCACAAAATTTTAAATTTTATCTTTAAAGGTTTTGATCTATTTTAAGATGAACCAAATTTAAACAAATTAAGACAAAAAAAAAATGAACTAATCAAAGATTAATCTTTATGTCAAATGGATAAGAATAAACTCCACTAATTAAATAATTTTGTCTATTTATTAACTCATTCCAAATGATTTGATTCTCAATTTAACCTAATTAAAATCAAGCCTACCAATTTCTTGATGTTTAGTTGTCTTATCACATGAATGTTTCCTATTATATGAAGGGCTCATTCTTAATTAACTAATGTTATTTATATTTATATTCATATTTAATATATATTTGTTTTTTTTGGTCTTGGTGTAGGATCAAGATGGTTATGATGTAGGGAATGGAAAAGGAAGAAGAAGACCTCGAAGGAAACATCCAGTGAATTGTTCTGTGAGTGTTGAGCATTCAACATTGATGTTTAGAACATACCTAACTCACTAGAGGGAGGAAAAGGGGCAGAACATACCTAAATCAAGGGAGGAGCAGGGGTAGAACATACCTAACTCACTAGAAGGAGGAACATGGGCAAAACATACCTAACTCACTAGAAGGAGGAACAGGGGTAGGGTTTAGTTGATGGATTTCATTACCCAACAATAGAGTAGGATAGAAGGAGCAGGTGGAACTAGAATTAGTGTGCCATCCATTGATATTTATTCGGAAATTGATGTAATGAGGTTGATGGGATTCTTATGATGATGAATTTATGTTATCTATTAAACGTCATGCAATTTAGGTGATCCAACCAATGACTTTGTCATGACTCACTTTATGAGTTGTTTTGGATTTTTCATTTTGAATTGACTGATGTAAGTATTAGAAGTAGAGTACATTACAGGAATATATATTTTTTTCAATTTCCCTAATATCTTCTCTTTTTATTAATCCCTACCTTCAACGGGTTTTGGGATGTTTAAAGGTACAAACATTATGTGGAAGCAAACCCCACTACTCATGTTGTAGCTTGCAGGAGTTACAAATGTGGTAAACATATTGATATGTTATAATGAAAAAACAGTGTTCGAGAACTTCCATTTTTCCTCTTCTTGAAAGAAAAAGAAAAAAGAAAAAGAGGTACTATAGCGTTCGATTGGCATTGACTTATTATTACTTGGTCTTTGACTTTTAATTACTTTTGTTGAGTCCTAAAGTTTAACTTAGGAAGTCGTAGATTATACATATTATATGATATAATATAAATTAAAAAATGTATTTCTCTGAAATATGATTGGATGCAACATTTGAATTGTTATTGATGACGATATTTTTGGTAATATCACCTTCATTAAATCCATTTTACTGTGTTGGGTCAGTGAATTAAAACCATTCTCCAGTGTTTTGTCAGTGAATTAGTTCTTTGTTGGTAGCTACTCATGCATTGGTTTGATCTGTCAACAGTAAGTGCATCCACCATGGCAAGGCGGTGAGATGAGATGCTTAGCTATTTGTTGGCATCTACTCATGCATTGGTTTAATCAATTTGTCAACAAGGCAGTGAGATGAGGCATTGCAAGGCTGTGAGATGATTTATAGCCACAATCTAAACACTTGTTTTACAGCCACAATCTAAACACTTGATCATCTGGAGCTCTCGAGCAGATCCATATCAGAGCTATAGATGCGCAATATTTAGGTCACTCTCCCCAAAACCAATGAAATAAATCCATGAAGAAATCCATGTTACTCGAGGAATCTTCCAATTTATGAAGCATAAGATCTTCACTACGAGGCATCTTCCAAATTTTGAAGCACAAGATCTTCACTCCTCTTTACTCCTCAAATAGTACAAGAACTTCTAGGGTAGAAACAAGCTCCATCTGTTTAGTCGTGGGCAAGTCTGACTGAGATTTGGGGTGATGGGATAGGCTGCTATAAAGTATTCGATTTTGCAAACTTTTTAAGTCAATTTTATTAGATAAGATTGTAATCCTAAACACTGAAAATTGAACAAAAAAACAACAACTCGTCACTTACTTGGTTTTTTATGTTTGGTTCAGATCTTTTGCTTCATATTCACTAACAACTTGACTACTCTAGCTCTTCTACTGCAAAGGATTTCAAATAACATCAAACTAAGGATAGGATTATGGAACCAACCACATTAGGATAATAAGCTGATCCCTCCCATGCATTCGATAGTGAAGATATTTCTCCCAACTGGTACTAGAGATAGCTACTCCGAGAATGAGATGTTTTGGCTTCCTGCAAGTCTTCCATCTCCTTCGATTCAACCCTAACTCCCTCCCTCCCTCTAGATAAGTCGTTGATCAAATGCAACTGCAGGTACCTTTGCTTCTTGTGTTGCTTCTTAAACTCGGTCAACTTCAACTACTTCTTCCTCTCCTTCTACTGCTTATGTTTTCTCTTGTGAAGGCTTTGTATGGAATATGAATTAGCGCGTGTGATGGTAAAACAGCATACAATCTGCGAAGTTCCTCAACTCTTTTATTTCTCACAACACTAGGCCCCACGAAAATGGAATTCTCAAAAAACTGTGGATAGTCCTTATACAATGTCATTGTTGGTCATCATATCTAAATGATGTTAAATGCGTGTTTGAACTTATGCTTCACAATATACATGTAGAGTGAACTTTTGAAACTCAAGTTTTCATAAATATTCAAATTAAGGTTCGCGATGGTAAGTTTGCATAGGGTCATCAGAACACAATCCATTAGACCGGTAGAACACCATACAGTTTACAGAACGTGGCAAGCTAGTGCCAAAAAACATAGTCTCAGTCATAGTCAAGATGTGATTATTTAATGATGCCTAAAAAGTCTTTGCAAGAAAGCTTCTTCCATCCACATTGCAAAGCATTGAGAAAAATTCCATGTTTCTATGGAAGAATCAATGCAAGAGGGAGAGGAATCATCTTCACATGTAGAAAAAAAAGTTGTGCAATGGACAATTTCCATGTATATTCCTCTGTGTAACGACCCTGCTTAAATAAATGTAAAGGATTATTAATTATAATTAAATTGATAATCTGATTGTCCTAAGATGTTAGCTAAACAATAATTATTTCTTATATAATAGTAACTAATTAATTATCATTAATTATTTGTTCATAATTGTCAATGGTTAATTAATTATTAATCAATCCTTTAATTATGTGAGTAAAGAATTAATGGGGTTAATAATTTAAATTTATTAAAACTTACGTATATGAAGGGGATAACAAACATTAAATAAAAGGATAAGAAACATTAAATAAAAGGGACAAGACATTAAATAAGAGGATAAGGTAATGAATGTAGGGATGAGGAATTTAATGAAAGGAAGAGTCGGTGAAAGGGGATATGAGGGGGAGAGCCTTACGAGGGAAGGGATTCATTATTTTGGAGGAGGATTTTGGATGTTTTTTTGGGGGGGCAGGAAGCATTTTGGAGGGGGACGGGAGCACTGGTTTCATGGCTTGGTTTTTCTGGTTCTGTGGGAGAGTTTTTCAGACTGTGAGTATCATTGCAGGGGGCATCGGGTTGCTCTGGGTTTTGGGCACAACACGGGGGCCAGGATTCCTTTCGGTTTCTTGGAGCTAGGGAGCCGGACAGGCTGCTCCTAGCTGGCTGGGTGGATAGTCGGGTTGGGCAGTGTTGGTCAGTTCATTGGGCTAGGCAAGACAACAGCAAGGCAGCAGGGAAGGGACAACCATATCGACGGAAATTAGCGTCAGAAACAGGTATTTATATGTGATTTGTTGAGTTATTTCCATGTTGTAGATAGATTTTAACTTATGCAGAATATTTATGCTTTTGAAGTGAATGAATAATTTACGTAAGGCAATTATATGTTAATTGAATTAAAATTTTGTATTTAATTAAGTTGGGTCTCTACAATTGGTATCAGAGCCCTGGTTCAAAATCTGGAACCAAGGGCCTACCCACCTACTTAGAATCAACCCAAAAATAAAACAAAACAAAAATAAATCAGAACACCCTGGAAACTGTTGTAAGTTTGAAGGAGGCCTGTTCACCTTCAGACCTGTAAGAAGCTTAGCCTGCAAAAGTAAAGAGTGATATTTTTATATATTCAACAGATAAAAAAAAAAATGCCTCTAACTGCTTCTCTGCCTTGAGCTGCAGAGTCAAGGAGTGTTATAATAAATTTCCTAAAGAAGAGAAACTCAATCCTTAACAAAATTGAATAAACAAACTTTCACAAATTTAACAAAGCACTTAAAACAGTCTTCTCAAGGCTACTTATAGATTCATTCCCATAAATACGAATGATGAAGAAGGAAAGAAGCTTCAATTGCAAGATATACGTGCTAAAGAGCACAATGCTCTCTGTAAATACATTTCCAGGACTTGCACACCAAAATTTCTGTAGTAATGTCCTTCAAGGATCTAAAAAAAAATACGCTCAAGGCTTGTCAGTCTTCGTTTTCTTCATCAATTTCAACATCTTCGCAATTTCGTTCAGATGATGGCCATAATGATGTCGAAGACATAAGACATAATGGTGCTTTGACGGTATGAGCTCACCTGGGTAAGTGGTGAAAGTCGTCGTCCAAGTCAAGCCAATCTATCTACATTTTCCTTCCTCTCTTGTGTAGGGACCTAAGCACTTCCATTCACAATAGAGTTTGTACTTGGATCAATCTCTGGCTGAACCAAAATTTTTCTTTCAACAGGGCACTTCTCAACTGATTCTGGAACAGAAACAGGGATATCATTTGCTTGAAACATCGTAGATTAATTTTCTTGAAACATTATAGGATAATTGAACTCTGGCTGAATTAGTTTTTTTCTTTTCTACCTATGTTAATTAGTCTCTCCATCATTAGACTTAGTTTGGCTTTCAACCTGCACATTTGACTTTTTTTTACATCTTTGCAAGTGTCACTTTTTTCCTTAAAATCTATACCATGCCATCATTAACAGTCTGTTCATCTGCAACCTCAATATCCAGACTATTATGAACAGACTTAGTTTCGGTTTCAACCTTCATATTTGACTCTTTTCCATCAATGTTCACTTTACTCCTTTACTTATAGTTTATTGCAATGCCATCATTGACAATTTTGTTGATCTATAACCTCGATGTCCAACTTACTATCATGTGGTCCTCCCAAGATTTTAGGCTTTTCCCCCCAAGACCAGAGAAGCTTTTGTAGATATTGCTGAACATCTGATTTTGCAAACATGTCACTTCTTACTTCTTGCAATAACATAGTTGTCTAATTTTATCTATCTAATTTCTCTCAAAGATCTCAATTATTACCAAAACAGACATGATCTTTTAAATCCAATGATTCAATCTTCTGTGATGAACATAGCCAAATGAGTTCTAGTACCTGCCCCAAAAACAATACAAAAAGGTTTTAAATTACCATATCCTTGATTCCTTCGGAGACACAATATTTAATAAACGTACTTTATTTGATGTCTATCATATAACACACACCACTCAATTTAACATGCAGTGTATCAAGAATGTTGAACACACTCACCTGTTCTTGTGACAAATAAAAATGGAACTTCTTTGGAGGGTAGTAATTTTCATAAACTGCATCCCTGAAATCATCCCCTTTCATTAGAGGATTGCATTCCCAAAACAGTTTTAATCCAAACTTAGAGGAAGGTAAAATTATCTACTCAGCAGCAACTCCTAACACAGCCCCTGCAACATATCGTCCTAATAACCAACACAACTTAAACAACAAGACAACTAGACCTAAAAACATAATTGATTTCAATGCCTAGGGAAAACTTGTGCTGGAAATGAACCACCAGATGTTTCAAATGCATTGCGTTCAATATTATGGGCTTCGATAGAAGTTGCCTCAAACATCCCATATAGTTGTCTTTGCTCATATTCAAATAAAAACAATTTCATACCCCAGTTAAACACTCTTCATGACTGAAGATTGGAAGCCAAGACAACTCGTTGAAACAATATTTTTTTAGTTTGTCGGTTAGACAAGAAAGAAAAAAATAAAAATAAAATAAATAAATAAAACAAACAAACAAATCCTCATTATTTTCATCGCACTCTCCAGTGTGATAGTTGTGATCATAATCCTCAAGAAGCATAGGGACACAACCTTCATTACTGGTAATCCCAAAAACCTGATCGTCAACATGCCTATATCCCTCAGGTTCCATTTTCATCAATAAACATGGCCTTTGATTATAGCCACCCCCATTTTAGGGTAAAATATTTCAGCCACCTATATTAGGAAGAGTCAAAACAACAAAATCAAACTTCTCCAATTTAGCAGTAGGATTTTACTCCAACGCAGACTGGTAATTTTTGCAATAAACAAACGAGAAATCACTCTATACATGCTCGAGTGTAGCACAATCAAAATATAAATCCACCAAAATCAAGCAATGCATACAATGAATCTCATCAATTTGAACCATATCAAACATACTTGAAGGTTCAACATTCCTTCAGCATTATGACAGAATTTACACCAAATTGGTACTATGGATGAAAAATTAGACAATAAAAAAATACACAAATTAGATATACCAAACCCTAATTCGCATTTAACGCAAACAAAAATGGGTTCGTTTAAAACGAAGAGAAACCCTGGATAGTCATTAAAAAAAAAAAAAAAAAAAACAGCGCATCATTACACTGATACGTCCCGCCACCACCCGTTTCAAATCGGCGACGTTAAGAACATCAGAGCCAATAATAACATAGAAAACTTCATAAAATAGTAATCGGCAAAATGACAAGGAATGCACAACGAATGGAGGTGAGAGGGCGACGAGAGCACCAACACCAACGCCAACACAATATGTCCATACCCATATCAACCAGGCGCACACAACCACCAGGGAGAGCTCACAGGGGCACGACTGTGCTGCGCAGTGTATAAAATTAAAAAGAAAAAAAAAAAACAGTTGACATTACAGTGCTATCACCCAAACCACGAGCCATCAAATGCCCGAGAAGCCATGGGAGAAGGCCATGGGCAGAGCGGCTAGAGCAGGGAAAACCCTTACCAGAGTGCAGAGAAGGGAGGCGGTCGAATGATAGGCAAAGGAAGGGTTGGGCGCGTGGCGTTAGGGTTAAGAAAGAGAGCTGGCAGGTGTAGGGTTTTAGGGTTAGGTATGGAGAGTAAGCGGGAAGGAGGGGGCACGTGGGCCTCATGCGAGGACCCACTGCCCGACTCTAGTTTTTTTTTTATTCATTTATTATTATTTTTTTTTTTT
>SNQJ01S0005933.1:288954-301038 GCA_010110895.2 Picea sitchensis | reverse complement strand
TAGGGAGGAGCATGTGTGGGCACTGTTTTTCTTGCTTAGGTAGAAACCCCACATATGTTTCCAACTTGGGGAAGCATGATGTGACCAGGGTAGATCAAGGTGGGCACACATTTTCATGCTTAGGTAGAAGCCCCACCTTGGCTTCAACCTGGAAAAACCCTAAAATAATAAAAGGCAATAATTGGGCTTGGAAAAAGGTCGGATTGAAAATGAAGGTGCAACACACCCTCTACAAATTCACCCATAAGTGAGACACTAAAACCCCTTGTATGTCATGAACCCCATGCCCAAAAGTATCCCCCCATCCATGACACCTAATCCACATGACTTAGAAGGAGGTCTCGTCGAGAAAAACCCCTTGAGGTACGATTCACCCAATAGGTCATTTTGTCAACCCTCCCATATCTAAACTTGGCAAATTGCATAGGGTCTTTGAGCATTGATTTATTTTTATAAGGTGGTTTGGATGTACTTTCTTATATGGTTCTTTTGTTGATTTGATTTACTCATCGTGATGCAATTTACTTGAGATCCTTGGAGTGCGTATCCATGTATCTTTGCAGGACCCGAGTGATGGACAATTTTGGAAGAACAAGCCTAGCTTGGGCTTCCATGGGGATTGAATCCCACAGGTTGGATACCAGGGCCCACTTTCCAGATGATGAATGCATGCCTTTGGAGGCCTAGAATACATCATGGAGGACCTAACCTAGCCTCTACCACTCAAACTATTTTCCTAAGAAGGCCAAAATGTCACCCTTGAGGGCTTGACGTCATAGTAGGGCTAGGGTTTGGTGGTGGTTAAGGACACTTGGAACGTTTTGAAGGAAGGAAGCCATGGATCTTGGAGAAGAGGCTTGGATCAAGGACACGTAGCCTTTGGAGGCCTAGCTCACCCATCTCCTACTCTAACAACTTGCAAAAAGTGCCAAAACGTCACCCTAGAGGGTTGACGTCTTACTTAGGGTTTTGCTTATGTGCAAATTATGAATTAAAAAAGTATTATTTTATGTAAAGGGGAAATATTAGGGTTGTTGACCCCTTATCTTGTGTTTTGCCTTAATTTATGTGGACAAATTTTTTTTTAGAGGATTTGTATAGATAGAGGTCACCTCTAATTCATTTTGATTATAACTCTCCTTTGCGAGAGAGACTCCTTGGGTGAAATGTGTGCCCTATTTGAGAAATTTTTCATATCTCTCTTGTCACTTGCTCTTCTAATGGTTTATCTTTGGTTATTGGATGGATGGTGATGCGATATCTCTTGTGGAGGCTTATTTCTTGCTTTATGGTGGATTTTCTTCGTCAAAAAGAGGTTTATCTTGTTAATGCTTCGATTAGGTAAGGAATCTCTCTAGTTATTGATTTTTTTCTTGGTTGCAAGGTTAATTTGAAAATATTTTGGGGAGTATAAGGGCATTCAACCCCACTAATCTCGTCATTTTGTCTTGAAATAACTTGTTGCATAAAGGAATACTAGGAGGAGTAAAAGGGTTTACACCCTTCTAGGGGTTTTCCTAGCTAGTTTAGCTTGCCTTAGGGAGTAAAAGGGCTTACACCCCCATCGAAGTAGTTCAACCAGCTCTTTAATATTTATGACTCTGCAACCCAATAGCTAAAGGCACTAATCTCCTTGCATTGGAGAAACAAAATCATTGCATTGGGATACGTGAAATCACGAGATATTGAAATTGTCTAAGTTGGAATCTATTATATGTGCTCAAAGCTCACTAAGGCCTCTAAGGTGTTTTGTTTTGTCAAGGACTTATTTTTGTTGTAATAAAACAAATCTACAGCCACTAGGGCCGCAGCAAACCCCAAACAAAGCTTTAAGTAACTCATAGTTCAACCGTAAAAAATTGTTAATAATTTACCCCTACAATCTACTAGTCTTGACACATCTTTTGGGTGGATTACTTGTGATTTTTGGTGGCTGATTTTTCTGTTGTAAAAACTTGTTCGCTATAGACGTAAGACTGCAAATATATCTCTAAAATACTTGTCTATAACAACCTTACATTGATGCTAAAGTATTATGCTTTTACACTTGAGTTGTACTAGTGTTTTGCTAACTTTTCTCTTGCACCATTTGATAGACTTTTAGCATCTTTTTAGCAGCTCCAACGATCTTTCTTTTGTTGATATATATCTCTATTTACTACTGCAATTAGGTAAAAAAAGATTAACTTGCTTGTCCACCTAATATATTACGTGCATACTTGGTTTTTCTTGTGTCTCGTGCAGGTACAATCACTCTTTACAGGTACTCATATTTCTTAGCAACCATTGGCCACCACTGAGACGTGCCATTAAAGCTATCTTCCACATATAAACTTGACCTATAGGGGAATCCATCTCATAATCTCACTTTATGTCTCATTTCCCCCTAGGTTCACTGAGATTCCCCCCTTAAGGTGATCACTTCACCTCTAAAGTGACGGGAATACCTATCTAAGGTGATAGTGGGTAGGTGTTCTCTTAGTTTTCACCGGATTATGGTTTTGGTCTGGCTTTTCCCATCCTACAACTTGTGTGATAACACTTCTCAATCGATAAATCTATCATTTTGTACTTCTATTGTTTGATTGCTCTGAATCTATCTCTGCAAACACTTCATATTACTCGAAGGATGGTTCTTTGATCTGTAGTAGCTACTGCATAGACTCCCACTATTCAACATTCATACTTACTGGGAGTCTCCAAGTCGGATGGCTTAGAACAATGGAGGAATCCGCCCTAATATAAAGTAATATTCCTCTTCGTGTGTAGACTCGTCATCTCTCTAAACCATGACTTCTTCCTTTTTGCATCTAGATTCATTATGATCTTTCACTACAATGCTTAAGAGTACAATCTCTTGGGCCTGTTCTTTATTCACCTTCTCTTCTTTTCTTTCTCGCACTACTGGAAATCCTGCGATTTCTGGGACTTCTTTATTCACCTGCTCTTCTTGTCTTTCTTTTCTTATCCAAACCTTCATGTATCTAACATCGATGTTTTCCTTCATGGTGGGATTTATCATGCTTCTACAATTATGAGCTATGTGACCATAATTGTGGCATTTGTAACATTCAATGTTGTGGGGAGCCACATAGGTATTTCTTGTCTGAACATTTATTCCATATGCTCTGCAATCTACAACCTTATGTCCAAAGTTAGTACAAACAAAACTATGACTATAATATAAATTTATATACCTGGGAGTGAATGATCGTCCTTGTGGTGTAGTCCTTCTAAATTCCTACCTTGGTTGATCATAATCTTCTCCTCTTTTGATTCCTTCATCATGATTGAAGCTTCTTTGCTGTTTTAATGTGGAAGGTATTCTTGAACATGTATCTCTATTATACTAATTTTTCTTTGATTCTTGTTGACCGTGATTCCTTTATTTGAGTACTTCTGCATAACTCTTACCCTTTTCTTCATTCTTCCTTTATGGCAACCTAGAGCGCTTCTCTTCAACTTTCTTTACTGATGATGTGGATGTTTCTCTCTCTTCAACGTTCTTGCCAAGATTGACGATTTTAACTCTCAATGTGACAACTTCTTCTTCAATCTTCTCAACCTCTTCTTCTTTATTCATCATTTGAATCTCCGTGACTTCTTCTGTTCTCTTTACTTCTTCAAGTTGGATCTTCAAGGAGATGATTTCTTCTTCAAATCTTATTTCTTGTTGACTGAATTCTACTTCAATTTGGTTTAAATCCTCGTATATTTCCTTGAGATGATCTGTCAAAATCTTCTCTCTCTTTTCTGCTTCTTTTCTTTGTGTTGTTATTTCGGCTTCCAAACATTGCTTCTCTTCCAACTAACTCTTGAGAGTTTCTTCAATCACTTTGGATTTTTCTAGCTGAGCTTTTAGATTCATGATGACCTGTTGGGCTTCTTCATAACTTTCTTGAGAATTCTTCTTGACTAATTATTCCTCAGGAGACTTGTTTTTCTTCCTTTCTTTCATCAGTTCGTCTAAAGCACTAATTAACTCTACTTCAAGATCTACTATGCCTTCTTCACAATCTTCTGCTTCTAAATCTGACTGACATGATGAGTATATTTCTCCTTGTTTGGTTTTAACATCTTCTTTGTTTTGATTTGTATGCTCTGGCTTTGTGATAAGATGAGATCCCTCAGAGTAGATATTGTATAGCTTATCCCAAAGCTCTTTGGATGATGAACATTTTCCCACTTTATCCTTTATTGAATCCAATAATCCTTCCAAGATGAAATCCATTGCTATTTTGTTTTTTCTCTTCAGCTCCTTCTTGGCTACAATCTTCGATTTCTTTGAACCGGTGTATCCTATAACAACTGATTTCCAAACATCATACCCATTTTCTTGTAAAAACACTTTCAATTTTATGCTCCACATTTCATATCTCTGACCATCAAACCGTGGTACCCCAAATATAGCATACTCCATGATCTTCCTTCCAGAGGTTAAATTATTTTCTTGAAGGAACCTGCTCTGATACCAATTGTTGGAATATTGAAGGGGGGGTGAATCAATATGAGCACGTTTACCACTTTTAACCACAATATATAAAATTCAACTTTATCAGCAATATATCATCAATGTATCATCTGTGATTGCATTCAATATATCATGAGCATATAAACATAAGCAACATCACATCATATCAAATACACAATACACCAGAATTTACATGGAAACCTAAATGCAAGAAAACCACAAAATGCTTTCTTATATATTGTCAATAATACATTCATTAGAAGCACCAACTTCCCAATTCTCCAGCTACAACTAGAAGGAGGTTACGACCCCTTATTTACAGGCTCCAACTTGAAGGAAGCTACAACTCCCTGAATTATCTAGCCCCTACTAGAAGGAGGCTACAACCCCCTAATTCTCAGGCTCCAACCTAAAGGAAGCTCCAACTCCCTGAGTTCTCCAGAACCAACCGAAAGGAGGCTACAACCCCCTTTCCTTGCCCCATCCTGTCACCCTGAAATATAAGTGTAGACCAAATTGTCACTACCACAATCACTGCCATCGTCAACTTGTCACTATCAACCTGTCACTATCAACCTATCACATCAACCTATGACTACCATTGTAATATCAACCAACATGATATTGTCACTGTCACATCAACCAACTTGTCATTGATCATGTAACTATCACTGTCACTATCACCATCACTGTCACTATCATTGTCATTGATATACCATCGTCAAATAGATCCACTCACATGGATACAAAAACCATCACCAAACCATGTACATCAACCATCTACATCAATCATCAACCTGTATCAACCATGCATGAACCATGCACCATACCAAGTACATCAACCATGTAACACATCATGTATCAACCATGCACATCAATATGTACCATAACATGTACATCAACTTGTACCATACCATGTATCAACCATGTACCGTATCATGTACATCAACCATGTGTCTCAACATATACCAACATCACCAAGATATGCATCCAAGATATACCTCAAACCATGTGCCTCAAGCATGTACCAACATCACTCATGATATGTCCCAATCATGTCATACACCATGTACCATAAGATGTCAACAATGAAGTGCCTCAACAAAATACCAAGGAATGTGCCTCATACACATGTCAATACAAAGATGTGCCTCTAGCAATGAACCATGACATCGATGTACCAAGTACTAAGAATATGTGTCAAGCATGTATCAATGTCACCTAAACCATAGGAAACCATGTACCATGTACTATCCATCTATGAATGTATTACCTGCATTTACAATGTCGTTCATGTCCTTATTCCTCGATCAACTTCGGGTTCCATAACCACACCCTTGGGGCTTCTTGTAGACTTCTTCAAATGCACCCATCACACCTGTTGACATCAATCACTCTTGTTGACATCAATGACAACTAACTTACCATCAATCTCGATCACAACTTTGGGGTATCTCGAACGCTCCAAGGGTTGACATCAATGGCAACCAACTATCCAAACCAATTGTCCAACAGTCTTTGGGTCGATGACCAACTAAATTGGTGGTTGACCATGTCCACTTAAGGCTCCCAAATATGTGTTTTGTGGACAGGTGCAACAAACTTCATCTGAGTTTGTTGTTTTGGTCCATAACCAAAACCTATTTATAGACGATCATTGTGATCGGTCTATCATCATCATTGGGGATCTGCTCTCACTCTCATTGAGTGATTTGTGTTTTTGTCCTACGGTGTCTTTCGACACCATCACTGCCTCTCATATCCATTCTCCTCTGTGTCAATCCATGTTCCAACATGGTATTAGAGTTTTTGGCTCTTTGGTCTCTGATCGTAGAGGAAGATTCAGATGGAAGCGAGACAGTCGTAAAGTTGTGATGGGTAAAGTCCAATTACTTGTCATGGGTTATTGAGCCATGGAAACCTTTCTTTTTTCGTGTGTTCTAGGTTATTCCCTCGAGAAAGATCAGATTTGAAGGTTGGAATGATTTGGATTATTTCCCAAATCATTATTTGCATATTTGCATGGGTCGCTCCTTTTGTTGGTTATAATTTTTTTTTTTGTTGAGTTCAATTGTCAACAATTGTGGATCAACTTCTTTGTTGTTCGTAAAGGCAAATTGACCTCTCCTTACTGCACTCAACTCGACGAAGATATCTTGTGCATGGCTTTGGTTGAATCAACCATCTAGATATTGGTTTGGATCGTCGACTTGTCTGGGCTCACTTGAAGAATATTTCTTAATGAAACCTTCAATCGAGAAGACATGCGACTGGTGAGCACTTCCATTTGCTCTGACTCATTGCTCCTTCGACCAACCTCTTTCCTTGTGGGTGCATGTTGGTTGTTGTCGACCACATGCGTCTTGACCCTCGACTCATGTGAAGGCGACCGATTGTTCTCGCTGACAAATAAAAATCAGTTCGACTTGGTTAGGGCTCAACCCGACTTGAATATTTGCATGGTCAAAACCCATGACCAGAGTACACCCGACCTCCTTCTTGCTACTCGAATCGACGTGCAGAGGTCATTCTTCTTGAGTTATATACGCATGTATCATACTCCAAGACCACCTTGTCTCACTAGTGCATGTAGCTACTTTGGCTCTCCAATTGACTAATGGTCGAAAGTCCACTCGACTCACCGTCAACCTTGGTGACCTTCGATTAAGCATTTGGCAGCTTGATCGACTAGATCTATGGATGTGCTAACATGATTGATCGACCTTCGACATTCCTAAATCTGACATCGAGTCTTCATGCCAAGTTTTTGGTCACAACATAAATTCCATGGACTAGAGGTTCTCCATCAATTGGTGGTTTCTTCGCCTGGACGGTCAGATATACCAGCAAACTGACATTGAGCAAGTCGACTGGTATGCAAGCTCTATTGTTGTCAACTTTCCCTTTTCCTTCAACTTTTGCAAAACCTTTTTTGTTTGAGATTGCTTATTGTCTGGATCTTTCCCTCCATCAAAGATGGACATATTAGATGACGTTGAAGTTCTGGTACTTCATAAATTGCAAGAGATTCGTGAGAAGAAGGCTATCATCTTGGAGGAATCTCACAATCGACTTCATGCATAAGTCACTTCCTTGCATAATGTCATTGCATAGTTGAAAACTAAGAATCAACACTTGAGAAGTGACTTGGAGAGAGCCCATACCCAGTTGCAAGGTGAGGCTAGCATCTTTCAAACGAGCCTTTTGCAGCGGTTTGATGAGAAATATAGGAAATTTGTTGACCTAGAACTGACAATGGAAACCATATTTCAAGATATGGTGGATGATTTTGGAAACAAAATTGATCATTTTGATGATCTCATGAAGGAGGTGAAAACCCTTTATCTCTAAAATGTTTTCTTGAAGACAGAGAATGCAAGACTAAAAAATCAGTTGAAGACTGCAGAAGATGTGTTCCAAACTACAGTGACTGAGCACTCCGGGAGGGTTACTGCCATGGGGAACACTGCGACAATATTTTTCCAGACTCTTCATAGCTTGTAAGACTGCAAACATAGCCTTGAAGAACAATTTTGCCAACTGCAGAAATCAGAAAAGAATGTTGAGAAGAATATTGTTGTTGTTGAGCTTCCAGGCTCACCTATTTCTTCTTCCACCATTATTACTAGTCCAACTATTTGTGAGAAGAATGTTGATGTTTTTGAGCTATCAGACTCAACCATTTCTTCTCCACCTCGTGTTTCTCTTTGTAAGCTAGATGTTGTTAATTTATGCTTTAAAACTAATAATTGTGTTGTCTTTCCTAGCTTTGAAAAACACACTACAGGTATAGGATCTGGACTACTCAGCAATATGAGATATACCAGAGGAGGACATGGGAAGAATGGACAAGGTATTGTTGCTTCTATTATGACTGAGATGATATATCTAAGAACAATTATTGGATATGTTGATGTTGTTTCCTCCTTACCTACACCTACCCTTGCTGCAAACAGGGAAGTTTTATTCGTTGCAGGTGGAATTTAGACTAATTTGCCAGCAGAATAATCTATTGAATCGATTGATGAGACGGTTGTTCCTGACATGCCCAAATATTAGACTATTTTTGATGACATTGTTGTTGGTATATCGGATGTTTTATTCCTAAGAGTACACTAGACCCTGAGTCGATATCTCTTGATCAACTAGCATGGAACTTTGTGCATTATCATCATCCTCATTATAAGAATCGAAGAAATAACGATCTTGCTTTCAAATCTTTGCCAAAGAGACATGAAATATAGAACGTGGACCAATATCGACTACCAAGATATACTATGGTTGGATTGATGAGTGGTCATGGGCACATTTCACCATATGTTTCAGGGGTTCCTACAGTTGTGTTTCGTCGATTGTACAGATGTACAATGCTCCTCTTCATTGATGATTGCTTTATAGTGGTCGACCATAGGATCAACTTGACTTGACAGCCAACTAGATTTAGATTGGGATAGTGGTCTACCATAGGCTCGACTCGACTTGACAGTTGACTGGCGCTCGACTACGACTTGACTCAACTTGATAGTCGACTGGAAGTTTTGACTGCGTTCTAACTAGCTATTGTCCGTTGATTGGTGTTTTGACGATGATCTCTTGATGATGCCTTGATCCCTCAACTATTTTTAAGGGGGGCAGTACTTGACATTGCTATTGTGTAAACCCAACTGACGTGCTTAGATTTGTTGAGACCGACCGAACCATGTTTGTCTATGTTGTTGGGATCTTTACTTCTGCTTATTGTACCTGATATAGAGATTGTTTGGATACAGTGACAATCTATCTTGGAAGAGACTATTGGATTGATAGAAACTAATTATATTGATGTGTTCATGTCTAGTCGATTGATTGACGAGATGGTGTTGTCTTGTTGTCTAGTCGACAGACCAACTAGGACCGTGTTTGGACATTAGATTTTGCAACCAATTTGCAATGGAAGACTACTCTTTTGGTCTTGATCCGTGTTGATGGTGATCAGACTTCCTCTGGAGTGTTGTTATACCATCTTGTGATCAACTTTTGCAGTCATAACAAATCCAGGGGGGAAAGTTGCGAATTTTTTATCTGTGATCAACTTTGCGCCATAAATCCAGGAAAAAGTTGCGACTTTTCCTCCAAGTTGAGTTTATTGGGGGGGGTGTTGGAACATGTGATTCCATCAAAAACCTCATCTTGTTGGTTAAGCGGGTCGACCAATTGTTTGGGTTGATGGTCGAAACTAAATTGATGGTTGACCATGTCCACTTAAGGATCCCAGATCCACATTTTGTGGACAGGTGCAACCAACTTCACCCGAGTTTATTGTTTTGGTCCATGACCAAAACCTGTTTATAGACGATCATTGTGATCAGTCTATCATCATCATCGTATCATCATTGGGGATATGCTCTCATGCTCATTTAGTGATTTGTGCATTACTGTTATGGTGTCTTTCGACACCACCACTGCCTCTCGGATTTTTTCTCCTCTACGTCAATCCATGTTCCAACAACATCTCCCTTTTTAATCCCCAAATTAGTGATGTATATTGTAAATATGATGTATGGTCACATGCCAAGTTATGTAATATGAAAACAAACTATATCAAAAAATAATAAAATAAATGCATCACTGACTACAAACAAACATGGACGAAGACATGGGGGCTAAGTTTACACAAGAGAGGGGCTTCTTGGGGGGGGATTATTCATGCCTATTAATCCCAAGCCAACTTTCTAGAATTATTTTTGTATGAACCTTCTATTTTTCATTTTTTATCATCGCCAAAGCCAAATCATTTAATGAGCGTGAGGGGGGTGGAGGGAAAAGTCACCTCTCATAGTTATTGAAAGCATGGGCATGAGTACAATCAATTTTGGGAAATGTGAGAGTCAACTTGCATGGGAAAAAGGGAATTTGAATGGGGAAAGAAGGCATTTGTTTACAGTTGGGTGGAAGAGGAAAAGTGTGTGGAGTGTTGGGAGATAATAGAAAACCATAATGGGAAGTGAGGACAACTCTTGGAGCTGGTAAATGTATGAAGAAGCAATATGTTAGGCTTGTAAGTAAGATTTATATGGAATAAAATTTACTCAAGTGAGCAAGTGAGTTGCCACTATGAGAATTCTTGGAGTCCCTAGCAGAGAGATTTCTTATCCAACTTGTGTTGGAGCCCTGGAGGGAAGTGGGATAGTCTAAGGGACTATGTGGCAGAAAAGGGGATCCCATTCCTTGGGTTGTGCAAGTTAAGGCGAAAGAGAGCTAGTGGATTGGATTTGGTATAGGAATTAGCAAGCTATGGTTTTTATTGGGATATGAGTGGACAATAGGCACCCATAGGAAACATCCTTTCTTGTGGATTTGTAGCCCCAACTTAGGGGTGACTTGTTGCTAAGAGAACTTAGGGGTGATTTGTAGCAAGTCTATGGTTGGGTGGAATGTCTATCCTCTACAGCTGGTTGCATATTTGCTACAAAGGTAAGTGTTCTTATCCATTCTCTATGTTCTAACTTTATGGATTTAATGCTTTGATTAATTACTAGGTATCATTGTTGCATTGTACTGGGTGTTTTATGATGTTGTGTATGCATAGATGAAATTGTATTCATGATTTTTAAAATTATGTTAGTTGTTTGGGCATTTTATCAGTGTACACACATTTATATTTAATGGGTATTGGAGTACATTTTCATTTTTTGTTGGTAGTGTGGAGACAACACACAAGTTTACAATTCCCTTGGTTGACAATTTAAGTGTGTTCATGTGTGATTCAACATCCTTTATTGCTACAATTCTTTAGCTAGCCATATTCCAATTTTGATTTAATGTTATAATGATTGTTTTTAATGATGGGATGATGTGATCAATTCATTATATGTATGAAATGATTACAATGATACTAACAAATAGTTGGTGAAATTTGATAACAACAAGCATCTTTTTATTCGAAACCCATCAATAGTATTCATTTTTAATCTTGAGACTCATTAAGTCGACGTCTAAAAGATTACTTAGGAATGTTCAATAATTTTATCTTTATTTTTTTAAATTATTTTATGTTTAACATAATAGTTAATATCCAAATCAATAATTATTTGAATTTTAATTAAGTGAAATTCCATACTTATCATAACAATTCCTAATGATTAATCAAAGTCACGCATTTGGAAACTAAATACAATTTTTGCTACCAAGAAAAAAATCATAACTTTAAATTCAAGAAGTGAAAAGTTACATTCAATGTGTGTGTGTAAAGCACTAATAAAAAAGAGAGTCTAATATAAAGTCCATCAAGAGAAACTCTAGAAAATATTCTTCTAACTTGATAGCTACATATCTTATATTAGCTTTAAATATCACAAAGATGTTGGAATTACCATCATTGATGTCAAAGGATTAATGATATCATTAATGTCATATTACAACATTACAATGCATGCACCATTTCCAAGATTGATTTATATGTATAGGTTTACAAGTATATTAAAAAGGGGTGCATGTGAAAAAGAAAAAAGTGAAATCGTGGTTTTAAACCCATGGGTTTGGTGTGTTTGCCCATGGTATTTGGGGTATTTTCCCATGGTCTTGGGAATTAATTGTTTAATTAATGGACATGTCCCTTCATGAAGGGTTATGAA
>SNQJ01S0005933.1:249649-271000 GCA_010110895.2 Picea sitchensis | reverse complement strand
GACTCCAACACCCACTATAGTTAATGGCACCCCTTCGACTCATGCAACCTCCATGGTTGTAGTGCCGGAGGCACCTATCATTAATATGGCTTGGCCTATAGTGAATGCACAAGCTACCACCTCAAACCCTTTTGGGTCTCTTGGTCACTCGACGAGCTATAATGTTCAGTCCATCCCTATGGCTTATAGTCCTTTTTCTTATGGTATGCCCAACTTTACTTCCCAGTTTTCAAATGCCATCTTAGCTTTTGGCCTTAATCCTAGCATTGGGCTTGGGGGCACTCTAACTCCTTACACTCATTTTTCGTTTGGTGGATCTCAAATCCCTCAAGCGACTCCTAATATGGGAGGCTTTCCTGGTTTTAACCACGGGTCCAATCCTCCTACTTCTAGGTGGAATAATCAACCTGGCAGATAAGCTTCGGCTCAAGTTTCGTCCTACAACCCTACCTCCTCAATGCAGATTCTGACCAATACTTTTGGCATGAAAAATCCACCTTTATCCTTCGGATTCCCACCCAGAGGAGGTCAGTTTCACACTTTCGGCAAGCCCCAACCTAGATCCAACCCGGCTAGGGAAAATTTCTATAACCCTCAACAGAACATTCCTGCTAGAATGATGCCCAACCAACCTTTTATGGGTCAGCCCAGAGGAGGGCCTTATAATCTCGAACGGGACCATGGTGTTTACCAAAACCCTGGATGGCCTGCAGTTCCTCAAGCGCAGTCTTTCCCGAGAGCTTGGGGCTAGATGTCGCAACCCCGTCTCCCTTTTCTGGCCACGCTTAATCTACTAGATTTGTCTAAGTTAATGAACAACCCAATGAGTCATGATCCTACATGGACCCCCGTCCCCACCAAGCTTCCTTCGAACATCTCGAAGTTCAAGGGTAACAATGGAGAGGATCCTGGTGATCACGTCACTACCTTTCACCTTTGGTGCTCATCGAATTCCCTTAATAACGATTCTATTTGATTAAGATTATTTCAATGCACCTTCATCGGAGTTGTTTCGAAATGGTATATTGAGCTACCTAGTGGGGCATATGGGACTTTTAGTCAGTTGGTGTTGGTTTTCCTCAACCACTTCCAGTTTCCCATTCGTTACAATGTTGGCCTAGAATTGTTGTCGACTTTACGCCAGGATACCGCCACTCATATCTCAGACCATATCCAGGAGTGGCATAGACGAAAGAGGTTGATTAAGACCCCTATACCCCTGACCTTTCTTTTAGAATGGTTCCTTAAGTCTTTTCACGCTCCTATCTCAAAGGACGTTGCTACTTCAGGGGTTACCATTAAGGAAGAGGCGATCTTTAGAGCCCAATAGTTAGACTTGATATATGCTCAGTCTGGGATGTTATACCACCTTCTTTTGGATGCATTGCGGTCGACTTACGACCCTAGACAAAAGCTCGGACCTCATGCCGATGGCATTGTAGGTGCCACCAATGTAAAGTTTGCAGACTCGGTGACAAGCCATATGAAAGATTTGTCTCTCAACCTGTCTGCAAGAGGGCCAACTTCGTCTGTGTCTTCCAACCCAACTCAGTCGGTGGATGTACATTATGTACAATCGTTGGCCAACCCAAATGGTAACCAACAACCAGGAGGGAATAAGAAGAAAGGACGTAATACTCGTAAGGGTGGGAAAAATGGTAATAAAATCAAGGACAATTGTAATAATGAGAATACGAATGATAATGTTGGAGAGGGAAAACAAGAAAGACGTAAGGTGAATTTTCCATGCAAGATTTGCACAGATGATCACCTTACCCATTTGTGCCCCAACTTTGCAGAAGCTGCGAAGCTATTATCTCTACCACCCGCCATGCTGACGAATCCATTCCCACATAATCAGCACATGGCCTCGAGCTCCTCAAACGCCGAAAATGCAGCTGATGGGAGTCAAAACCCATCGTTGCAAGATGGCGACCATTTGTGTATCAATATGGTCGATGCAAAATTTAATGTAGCCACTCGATCTCAAGATTATAGCTCTTCACAAACTATTCTTGGTCTAGAATCTCCTCCTCCTCCTCCGGAGACGACTTTACAAATTGAGAAACTAGATCCACCGCCTCGTATTCCGAAAGGAGTACTCAAGTGCTCTACCCATAATCCAAATGCTAGAGTTGCCCAGAACTACTCTATTGTTGAAGACCTGGGTCAAACACCTTGTGCGATGTCGGCTTTGGAGGTACTCCAAACGTGTCCTTTATAGAGGAACACCTTACTCTCTGCTTTAGGAGCTCTAGAACCCAATGGCTCAAAAGTTATCAAGTTTGACGTCACAGATGTGAAGCCTCACTTGCCTTACCATGCGGCTTTCCAAATCCATGTGGAGTACTCAAAGTATACCATCAAACGTGTGGTTGTTGATGAAGGCGCTACTATGTGTGTGATGTCCCTGATTTGTTGGAAATCTCTCAGTTCTCCAACTCTTTCCAAGTCATCAAACATGTTGACTGCCTTTAACGGTCATTACTTTCACCCTCACGGTATTCTCCCTGCCTTTTTGGTCCAGTTAGGTGGGAGGATGGTAGAGGTGGAAGTAGAGGTAGTTGATGCGTCGCTCGATTATAACTTATTACTAGGAGGCAATTGGACTTATTCCATGATCGTCGTAGTATCGTCTGTCTTTCGTACTCTTTGCTTTCCTCATGAAGGGAAGATTGTGATGACCGATCAGTTATCCTTTGCGTGCTCTAGTCCTAATGCATTTATTGGACCATCGATCCCTGTGATAGATAATTATCAGTCGGCAACTGAGAATATCGGTGTTGGAATGTATTCTTCCCTTATGGGTACTTTCGACTTCATGACATCGAGTCACCACGTTTATGCCATTTCCAGTAGGCCCGTCTCGACAAGGAGGTCCATTCCTTTCCGCACTTCCCATTTTAGTGCTCTGTGGACCCTACCTTCCCCGACTTCGTCTTGTGAAGGTCAGTTGCATGTTGGAATGGCCATGCCACTATCGACAGCAAAGATTGCGTATGAAGTTGTTCTTGACTCTTCCGTCGATCCCGGTCATGTTCCCTCACCGATGGACGAGGAGGATCATGTTCTTAGGCCCGTATGGACCACTTCGTTGTCTTTTTCACATAATTTCCTCGATGGTACTTGCCGTTCGGACGAAGCTATCATCGAAGCCACGAATGGTTTCGACAAACCTTCGAATGATCTGCATCACCGCTCTTATTTTCTCCCAGATCTTGAAAGAATTGAACAAGATGACTTTCGATCTACTTTGAGCGAGATAGTCGGTCACATCGTCGTTCCACTTGATACGCACGGCATTTATGCCAAAGGAAACATGGCGAGTATTTCTTCTACCATCATGTTCAACATCTCTCATACCCGTGGCAAGGTTGAAAACGTAAATATCGGTGCAGATTGTTCACCAGAAGAAATCTTTATATACACCGAAATCTTCAAGGAATATCGAGACGTATTTGCTTGGTCATATGAAGATATGTCAGGAATCGACCCTCGTATTATCGAACATGAGATTAAAACTTATCTGGATGTTAAACATGTTCGGCAACGTCTTAGACTTGTAAATCCTCGAAAGGACCCTGCTATTAAGGTAGAGGTGGAGAAGCTACTTAATGTTGGCTTCATCTACCCAGTTCCCTTGCCTGAATGGGTATCCAACCCCATTCTTGTGGATAAGAATCAAGGAACCATCCGTGTATGTATGGACTTTCGTGACTTGAACAAGGCCTGTCCTAAAGACAACTTTCTGACACCTTTCAACGATCAAATTCTCGACGAATGTGCAAGAAGCGAAGCATTTTCTTTTATGGATGGATTTTCAGGATATAACCAAATCCAAATCAAACCTGAGGATCAACACAACACAGCATTTATTTGTCCTTGGGGTACTTTTTCATATCGGAAAATGCCTTTCGGCCTTAAAAACGTTGGAGCAAACTTTCAACATGCCATGACTTTCACTTTTCGTGATCTTAAGCACATAGTCGAAGCTTACCTTAATGATCTTGCTGCTCACTCTCACAAGAGAGAGGATCACGCTATACACCTTCAACTTGTTTTTGAAATATGTCGTTACTACAGAATCCGTTTGAACCCTCACAAGTGCATCTTTTACGTTAGGTTTGGTCGTCTTTTGGGTTTTCTAGTTTCTGAGACTGGGATCATGGTGGATCCACTCAAGGTTGAGGAAATACTTTGGTTGCCTCCCCTACGCATGATTAGACAACTTCAAGGTTTACAGGGGAAAGCTAACTTTCTTCGTCGGTTTATAGTGAATTATGACAATATCACTAAGGGTTTCATGTGTCTCTTGAAGAAGGACACCCCTTTTATCTGGGATGAGTGAGCCCAAGAGTCTTTTGATGCTTTGAAGAAATCCTTGGTATCGGCTCCTCTGTTGAAGCCTCCTGACTACAATAGAGATTACTTACTTTATACTGTTGCGTCTGAAGATACAATTGGTATGGTTCTGGTTCAGAAGGATGATGAGCTCTGTGAGCACGTCATCTATTATCTTAGTTGAACTTTAGTCAGTCCTGAACTTAATTACTCTCACGTTGAAAAGATAGCTTTGGTTGTCGTTCAAGCAGTCCAACATTTGTGTCACTATATATTACTTTGCAAGACTATGGTGATTGCGGAAGTCAATCCATTTCAATACGTCCTTACCAGACGTATCATAGGGAGAAAATATAATAAATGGATTGTCATTTTACAAGAGTTTGATCTCGATTTTGCTTCTACGAAATCCCAGAAATCCCTTGTCTTCGTAGAGTTAATATCCAATTTCCTGCGATTAGATAAGGATGTTATCCAGGCTGATTCGTTTGTGGACGAACACATTTTCTTGTCTCGTCGTCCGACCCCTGGTATGGAGACATTGTTCTCTATCTCCAAACCTTGAAATTCCCTCATCATCTCTCACGAGATGACTAACGACGTGTAAGGTACCAAGCTAATAAATATACTATCATCGGTGACACTTTATATCACCGAGGAATAGACAATATCTTGCATCATTTTTTAACTCACGGAGAATCTAAGTCTGTCCTGAACGATTGCCACAGTGGGGCCTGTGGTGGGCATCTATCCGGGCTTGGGACAACCCAAAATTTTTTTTGATCCAGTTATTTCTTGCCTAATATAGATAAAGATTGTATTGAAGCGGTTAAGAAGTGTCACCCCTGCCAGGTTTTCACTTGGAAAATGCGCTCACATCCATCCCCTCTTCACCCAGTTATTACCGTCGGTCCCTTCACCAAGTGGGGGGTGGACTTCGTAGATTACAACCCAACTTCGGCTGAGGGGCATCATCACATTATCATGGTCGACGACTACTTTACTAAGTGGGACGAGGCCATGCCTATCGTTAAATATGATGGGAATATTGTCGCCTTCTTCGTATTCAATTAGATTATCTCCCGGTTCGGTATCCCGAGTGAGATTGTCACTGATCATGGCAGTCACTTTCAGAACGAGATGATGGAAGAAATAGCAGCTAAGCTGGGGTTTATACATGGTCATTCTTCTCCTTATTAACCCCAGGAAAATGGACAAGTAGAGGCCATCAACAAGTCTCTCAAGACCATTTTGTAAAAAACTATCAATCAGAGTAAATCTGACTAGCATATCATGCTATATCCTGCACTCTGGGCATATCGAACCTCGGTCAAGACTGTCATCGGATTCTCCCCTTTCCAGTTAGTACATGGTGTGGAGTCGATTTTACCTATTGAATGTAAAATCCCTTCTATTAAGTTGGAAGTCGCGCTCCTACTTGACACTTCCGATCTCAAACAACTCCTTGTACACCTAGAGAGTCTTGATGAGCAACGTCGAGACACCTCTACGACTATTGAGGCGAAAAAAAGACATGTCAAGGTCCAGTATGATAAGTTTGTCTATCCTCGGTTGTACGTTGAGGGTGAATTGGTCCTCTTGTATGATCAAGCCAAATAACCAATGGGGGCAGGCAAGTTTAAACCCATGTGGCATGGTCCTTACATCGTGCAACGTGTGTTAGAAAAATGAGCCTATGAGTTAGAAGATTATGAAGGGAATAGGTTGGTCAAGCCCAGAAATGGGCTCTACTTGAAAAGATATTACGCTTGAGCCCCAAGCTTGGGCGGAACTCTCTATATACTAATGTAATTTAGTGTATATATATTTTTCCTTTCTTTCTCGTCTTCAGGTTGCTTATCGAGTTTTCACTTGGTTGAAAAATTTCAACGGAGTCTTCGGTCTATCTAGGATTCATAGACAGAGCCAGTCGTCATACACAAAACATGGCTTCTGCCGCTTGGGTGGTTTACTCACCCGAGGATCTACTGATGTTGTCAAGTGGCGTATGCCTAGGGCCATACATGAACAATGTGGCCGAATATATAGTTGTTATAGAACTTTTATGTGATGTTATCTCACATGGTATTCGTTCTTTAGAAGTTCATCTGAATTCCCAGTTAGTAGTATGTCAATTAAACTGCAGTTACCACGTGCGTGATCCTACTTTACTCTGTCGATTCCTACGGGTACGTCTTTTAGAATGACAGTTTGATTTTATTACATATTATCATATTCCTAGGAGTTCTAATCATGTATCCAATGTTTATGCTAATTTTGTTTTAGATTGGCATTTGCCACATAACTAAAGCAAAGAAAACAATCTCATCAATGTACACATTGTAAAATATAAGTAAAGTTGAAGATCCCTTTTTATATATTTTAAAAAATATGGTGTTTATAGTACAAAATTGGGGCTAATACCCTCAATACACATATACAGTCGGTACTACAATATCCACGACATGTACGCATGTGGCGCCAAATGTGTGTCATGGTAAAAAACTACGGCGTTTGCGAGACGCCGAAGAGTCTCACCCATGCTCTGGGTACACCAACCACTTGTCGCTGCATGGCTTCAGGAAGATCCTCTACCTGAACCATGGGAATCTTGTGAGTCAAACGCGACAGGTTGCTCTGCACGTTTTGTAGGACTCTCTCAGCTTCTCCTCCCGTCACCTCGTCTCCTCGGTTCCTCTGTCGATGCCGAGGAAACCCTTTTGGTCATCGTGGACCTACCTCTGCGTTACACAAGTGTCTAATTAATACTTTAGCACCATCTAAAAATATTTTTGCTCTATTATACAAAAAAAATGAAATATGTAAAAACATTTGACATACCTATGTCACTGTAGGCGGACCCTAGTGGAAGTGGCATGTCCAGATCTCCTCGGAAGTCTATCCCTACATAGGGATAGTCATCTAGGGCAATGACCTGTTGCTACCACCAGTAGAAGAAATCCTCATTGGAGGGTGTAGGCACCCTACCTCCTTAAAAAAAAATTGAAACCTAATTCGAAAATTTAATCCACTGAAATTGAAGAGGAAGGGAAGTAGATTTACCTGATCCGAACGATTGATAATTTTGTTTCCGGATGCTCCCGCAATCGTCGTTTGAATCTCGAAAGTATTTTGGTCAAATTTGCACTAGTTGGGTAAAAAATCAAGATGGTATAGTATTTTTTTTATTTTGTTACTATTTATAAACTATTTTTACCCACTTTCTATAGTTTTAAGCCATTTTTTCACCTAATGGACTAATACAAAGGTGGATCGAGTTGGTTTTGTAGTTTTAAGTAGGGATTCTTGCAGATTTCAACGTTATGTTGATCGTTCGTCACCACAAGTAGGTATTTTCATTACCCATCATATAAGATAGGTATCCACTCCATCATGCATTTTTCGCATTATCCTATAAACTGTCACGTTTTATGCCTTAGCTACAAACCTATTTGTTACGACACAGAACCTTCCATATGCTATAAGTCGTGTCGTTAGCAAGTGGTAGAGACTTACCAAACATGGGTGCCCTAGTTATACCCCCTACTTCGCTTGGTGCCCATGCAAAGATTTTTTCCATAGGATTGGGAGTCCCTCATAACTTGTACATGACTTTATGCTGAGCCTCATGTCTCATTCATAAACATACGACCTTATACTCTGAGGACTCCCAAACAAGTTTAATTTAAGCTCTTTTCCAACTCGTCTTTAAAAAGCGAAAAGATTGTCGAGTGATTTGTCCCTTTCACACTCGTTAAAATTAGACTTGAAAGGTCGTGAGTCTTAGTTAAGATCCTTTCCGACTCGTTATAAAAAAGTGAAAAGAGTGCCAAGTGAACTTGTCTCTTTCACACTCATAAATTGGTTTTGAAAAGACGTCTATTTGGCACAAGTTTATCCCTTTTTCACACCAAGTAGACTAAAAGACATAAAAAAAGGATATTTTTTGGCATTAAGTTGTGATTGCATCTCATGCCCTTGCTTGCAGTATTGAGCCTATAGTCGGTTCTCGCTTTGCGCTATAAACCATTTGCCTTAGTAGTTTTTCATCCTCAACTAATGAGAGCCTTGTTTATATCCTTCGCAATTTGACACCCTATACTTGGGAGGGAACACCTAAAGAGTCTTGATGAGCAGCGTTGAGACGCCTCTACGGATATCGAGGCAAACAAAAGACGTGTCAAGGTCTAGTACGATAAGTCTGTCTATCCTTGGTTGTACGTTGAGGGTGACTTGGTCCTCTTGTATGATCAAGTCAAATAACCACTGGGGGAAGGCAAGTTTAAACCCATGTGGCACGGTCCTTACATCGTGCGACGTGTGTTAGAAAAATGAGCCTATGAGTTAGAAGATTATGAAGAGAATAGGTTGGCCGAGCCCAGAAATGGGGTCTACTTGAAAATATATTACGCTTGATCCCCAGTCTTGGGCGGAACTCTCTGTATACTAATGTAATTTAGTGTATATATATTTTTCCTTTCTTTCTTGTCTTCAGGTTGCTTATCGAGTTTTCACTTGGTTGACAGATGTCAACGGAGTCTTCGGTCTACCTAGGATTCGCAGACAGAGCCAGTCGTCATACACAGAACTTGATTTCTGTCACTTGGGTGGTTTACTCACCCGAGGGTCTACTGGTGTCGTCAGGTGGCGTATGCCTAGGGCCATCCACGAACAATGTGGCCGAATATAGCATCCTTATAGAAATTTTACACGATGTTATCTCACATGGTATTCGTTCTTTAGAAGTTCGTCTGGATTCCCAATTAGTAGTATGTCAATTGAACGGCAGTTACCACGTGCGTGATCCTACTTTACTCTGTCGATTTCTATGGGTACGTCTTTTAGAACGACAGTTTGATTTTATTACATATGATCATATTCCTATGAGTTCTAATCATGTATCCGATGATTATGCTAATTTCATTTTAGATTGGCATTTGTCACATAACTAAAGCAAAGAAAACCATGCCATCAATGTGCACATTGTAAAATATAAGTAAAGTTGAAGATCCATTTTTATATATTTCAAAAAATATGGTGTTTATAGTACAAAATTGGGCCTAATACCCTCAATACACATATACAGTTGGTACTACAATATCCAGGACATGTACACCTATGGCACCAGATGTGTGTCATGGTAACAAACTACGACGTTTGCGAGACGCCGAAAGAGTCGCACCAATGCTCTGGGTACACCATCCACTTGTCATTTCATGACTTCAAGCAGATCCTCTACCTAAGCCATGGGAATCTTGTGAGTCAAACGCGACAGGTTGACCTGCATGTTTTGTAGGACTCTCTCAGCTTCTCCTCCCGCCGCCTCGTCTCCTCGGTTCCTCCGTCAATGTCGAAAAATTTGAAATCTAATTCAAAAATTTAATCCACTGAAATTGAAGAGGAAGGGGAGTAGATTTACCTAATCCAGATGATTCATAATTTTGTTTCCGGATACTCCCGCAATCGCCATTTGAATCTTGAAGGTATTTTGGTCCAATTTGCACTAGTTGGGTAAAAAATCAAAATGGTATAGTAATTTTTTATTTTGTTACTATTTATAAACTATTTTTACCCACTTTCTTAAGTTTTAAGCCATTTTTTCACCTCATGGACTAATACAAAGGTGGATCGAGTTGGTTTTTGCAGTTTTAACCAAGGATTCTTGCAAATTTCAACGTTATGTTGACTATTCGTCACCACAGGCAGGTATTTTCATTACCCAACATATAAGATAGGTATCCACTCCATCATGCATTTTTGCATTATCCTATAAACTATCACGTTTTATGCCTTAGGTACGAACCCATTTAATGTGACACCGAACCTTCCATCTGCTATAAGTCGTGTCGTTAGCAAGTGGTAGAGACTTACCAAACATGGGTGCCCTAGTTATACCCCCTACTTCACTTGGTGCCCATGCAAAGATTTTTTCCATAGGACCGGAAGTCCCTCATAGCTTGTACATGACTTTATGCTAAGCCTCGTGTCTCATTGATAAACATACGACCTTATACCCCGAGGACTCCCAAACGAGTTTAATTTAAGCTCTTTTCCAACTCGTCTTTAAAAAGTGAAAATATTGTCGAGTGATTTGTCCCTTTCACACTCATTAAAATTGACTTGAAAGGTCATGAGTCCTAGTTAAGCTCTTTTCAGACTCGTTATCAAAAAGAAAAAAGATTGTCGAGTGAACCTGTCTCTTTCACACTTGTAAATTGGTTTTGAAAAGATGTCTATTTGGCACAAGTTTATCCCTTTTTCACACCAAGTAGACTAAAAGACATAAAAAAGTACATTTTTTGGCATTAAGTTGTGATTGCATCTCATGCCCTTGCTTGCAGTATTGAGCCTATAGTCGGTTCTCGATTTGCGTTATAAACCATTTGCCTCAACAGTTTTGCATCATCAACCAAATAAAACCTTGTTTATATCCTTCACAATTTGACACCCTATACCTAGGAGGGAACACCTAGAGAGTCTTGATGAGCAGCGTCGAGATGCCTCTATGGCTATCGAGGCGAACAAAAGACATGTCAAGCTCCAGTATGATAAGTCTATCTGTCATCGATTGTACGCTAAATTTGACTTGGTCCTCTTGTATGATCAAGCCAAATAACCACTGGGGACAGGCAAGTTTAAACCCATGTGGCACGGTCCTTACATCATGCGATGTGTGTTAGAAAAATGAGCTTATGAGTTAGAATATTATGAAGGGAATAGGTTGGCCGAGCCCAGAAATGGGCTCTACTTGAAAATATATTACGCTTGAGCCCCAGGCTTGGGTGGAACTCTCTGTATACTAATGTAATTTAGTGTATATATATTTTTCCTTTCTTTCTCGTCTTCGGGTTGCTTATCGATTTTTCACTTGGTTGACAGATGTCAATGGAGTCTCCAGCCTAACTAGGATTCGCAGACAGAGCTAGTCGTCATACACAGAACTTGGCTTCTGCCACTTGGGTGGTTTACTCACTCGAGGGTCTACTGGTGTCGTCAGGTGGCGTATGCCTAGTACCATCCACGAACAATGTGGTTGAATATAGCGTTGTTATAGAACTTTTACGCAATGTTATCTCACATGGTATTCGTTCTTTAGAAGTTCATTTGGATTCCCAGAGAGTAGTATGTCGGTTGAATGAGAGTTACCACGTGCGTGATCCTACTTTACTCTGTCGATTCCTACAGGTACATCTTTTAGAATGACAGTTTGATTTTATTACATATTATCATATTCCTAGGATTTCTAATCATGTATCTCATGCTTATGCTATTTTTGTTTTAGATTGGCATTTGTCACATAAATAAAGCAAAGAAAACCATCTCATCAATGTACACATTGTAAAATATAAGTAAAGTTGAAGATCCCTTTTTATATATTTCAAAAAATATGGTGTTTATAGTACAAAATTGGGGCTAATACCCTCAATACACATATACAGTCAGTACTACAATATCCACGACATGTATGCATGTGGCGCCAGATGTGTGTCATGATAAAAAACTACGGCGTTTGCGAGATTCCGAAGAGTCACACCCATGCTCTGGGTACACCAACCACTTGTCGCTGCATGGCTTTAGGCAAATCCTCTACCTAAACCATGGGAATCTTGTGAGTCAAACGCGACAGGTTGCTCTGCACGTTTTGTAGGACTCTCTCAACTTCTCCTCCTGTCGCCTCGTCTCCTCGGTTCCTCCGTCGATGTCGAGGAAAACCTTCCGGTCGTCGCAGACCTACCTCTGCATTACACAAGTGTCTAATTAATACTTTAGCACCATCTAAAAATATTTTTGCTCTATTATACAAAAATACAAAAAAATGAAATATGTAAAAACATTTGACATACCTATGTCACCGTAGGCGGACCCTGGTGGAAGTGGCATGTCCATATCTCCTTGGAAGTCTATCTCTGCATAGGGATAGACATCTAGGGCAATGACCTGTCGCTGCCACCAGTAGAAGAAATCATCATTGGAGGGTGTCGACACCCTACCTCCTTCAAAAAAAATTGAAACCTAATTCAAAAATTTAATCCACTGAAATTGAAGAGGAAGGGAAGTAGATTTACCTGATCCAGATGATTGATAATTTTGTTTATGGATGCTCCCGCAATCGTTGTTTGAATCTCGTAGGTATTTTGGTCCAATTTGCAATAGTTGGGTAAAAAATCAAAATGGTATAGTAATTTTTTATTTTGCTACTATTTATAAACTATTTTTACCCACTTTCTATAGTTTTAAGCCATTTTTTTCACCTAATGGACTAATACAAAGGTGGATCGAGTTGGTTTTTGTAGTTTTAACCAAGGATTCTTGCAGATTTAAGTGTTATATTGACCGTTCGTCACCACATGCAGTTATTTTCATTACCCAGCATATAAGATAGGTATCCACTCCATCATGCATTTTCGCATTATCCTATAAACTATCACGTTTTATGCCTTAGGTACAAACCCATTTGTTGTGACACATAACCTTCCATCTGTTATAAGTCGTGTTGTTAGCAAGTGGTAGAGACTTACCAAACATGGGTGCCCTAGTTATACCCCCTACTTCACTTGGTTCCCATGCAAAGATTTTTTCCATAGGACCGGGAGTCCCTCATAGCTTGTACATTACTTTATGTTGAGCCTCATGTCTCATTCATAAACATACGGCCGTATACCCAGAGGACTCCCAAACGAGTTTAATTTAAGCTCTTTTCCAACTCCTCTTTAAAAATCGAAAATATTGTTGAGTGATTTGTCCCTTTCAAACTCGTTAAAATTGGACTTGAAAGGTCATGAGTCTTAGTTAAGCTCTTTTCCGACTCGTTATCAAAAAGTGAAAATATTGTCGAGTGAACTTGTCTCTTTCACACTTGTAAATTGGTTTTGAAAAGATGTCTATTTGGCACAAGTTTATCCCTTTTTCACACCAAGTAGACTAAAAGACATAAAAAAGTACATTTTTTGGCATTAAGTTGTGATTGCATCTCATTCCCTTGCTTGCAGTATTGAGTCTATAGTCGGTTCTCGCTTTGCGTTCTAAACCATTTGCCTCAGCAATTTTGCATCCTCAACCAAACAGAGCCTTGTTTATATCCTTCACAATTTGACACCCTATACCTAGGAGGGAACATTCCCCCAAGTGTCCATGTCCCTCATGCATTTCCCTGCATTGAGCATAGGTATGTTCCATTGCTAGAACTAGTTTTTCTTACTTGCCACACTCGTTTCCTCCTCTGTATCATAGCATTCATTTGTCTATCAAAAAACTTAAAAAAAACAAAAACAAAAAAAAGACGGGCGAGAAGGGAGTATTATCTTATGTTGGCAGCAGTTGTGTCGCCTTTGAATAGAGCACAAAGTTATTGAGTCCATTCATCATCATAATTTTGGGATTAGCATGGCCTTAGGAAGGTGAGCTCGTTATAGAGTCTTCTCTACCGACTAGTTACTCTTCCAGTCCCTATAGAAAATTTCTTTGATGCCTCCTACATCTCATGGTTTCATCATTGGGTCTATGTTGCCAGAGTCCTCCATATGTCTCATGCTCTTGTTCAAAGGAAGTCTTTCAACCTGTGTTGGTCATTCCTCATAAATCTTGACTTTGCATGTCAGCCATACCTTCAATTTGTCTCAGAATCACATGATACGGTAAGTCCTATCATGCACCCTAGCCCTACTTTCATCATTGGTAGGTAACCTTGAACCTAGCATTCGATACTTCATCATTGGTCATTGACTGGGTGGTTTCCCTTGTGTTCGACTGCAAGGCATCTATTCACACATTGGGATTAGTGCAATGTCTTGGATGCCATTAACCTTATTAGTGGCCTCCTTGCCTTTGTCAGTAGTTTTCATCATTGGATGTTATTCAGAGGGTCTTTTTCGTGTACTGCTTGCACTTGGCACACGCGAAATACGCATAGGGTCGTTGGTTCATGAACATGTTCTTCGTCCGATTTCCACCAAATCATGAAGCTCCTACTTTGTACCTCATGTTGACTGATGAGAGATGCCTTAATGCTCTCCTTTCAGCGGGTCTCTTTCCATCGACTTCAGCTCATTTATTTTGGAAACGGGACCTAGAGTCTTACGAGTACCTTGAGGCTTACAGTCATCAATGGCAGGATCTCTCGCCATCGACAGTTGGGAATACATCAATGTCTCCTGATCGATGGATTCTTCAGGTGTTCGACATCGACTCCTCTATTCACACTTGTAAGAATGTACTTGGTGCCTTGATACCTACTTTCATTATCAGTAGGTTGTCTCGCATTTGTTAACGGTATACCTCAATGACCGGTAATCAAACGATGTCTCATCGTGTTCGACCTCAACTCCTTTATTCACATGATGTAGACTTGCACCCTTGGTAGATTGTGTAGAAGACTTGAAGACATCACTATGTGGCTACAACTTTCCTAAGTTGTTGCTTCCTTTTCATTGGACTAGTACCTATATGACTTCAGTGATCATGGGAGATCAGATTGTAGTCCATGGTATACAAATATTTTTAGTTTGGTTTTGAGATTGGTTCTACTGGGCCTTGTTTGTGACTATGACAGCTATTGTCATGTAATTGCATTTGTATATGCCTATTCATGGCCACGTACACTTGTTTGGTATATTTTCACATGGATATGCAGTGTAATTTTATTGGCAACCATGTATGCAAAGTCAGTACATAATGTAATGAGCAATGAGTTCGTCCAGTTGGTCCCCTACCACTCCACTTTTGGGTTATTTATAATGTATTTCAGCCATCACAGATACTCCTTTGACCTCACACATTAGGGGGCATCTGTTATAGCAAGATTTCCCTCACCTTATGCAAACTTGCATAGAGGGCCTTGTTCCATTTCCCTATGCAGACTTATCTTTCCTGTTGATAAAATCCAGAGACAAAATTAAATAATTTTCCACGTGTACACATCTTGCACACTATACAACATGTGTACACGCAGGTTGTTCCACTACAACCCGCGTACATCAGGATTTGTGCCAGAAAATGAAATTAAATGTCGGGTTTCCATGTCATGACAGAAGATCTCTGATCCTTGGCCTTCCATATACTAGAAACGTTCTGACTCGGCCCTTCAGTTCCATTTTGAAGGCTATAAATAGGCCAATTCCGAGGTATGGAAAAAGGAGAAAGAATTCAACTTTGAGAGCAAAGTTACTCTGGAGAAATTATTTACTTCATATTGAGTCTGCATCCCTTTGTCCTTTAAGTCTGAACACAGTGTTCAGCCCCCAAGCTCTTCCCTTATTGATTGAGAACCTCATTATTTCTCTCTTATGAGCTTGCCTTTGGTGGAGGATTGAAGTGGTGGAGGCCCAGCTGGAAGGAACTTAGTTTCTCGGTTGTGAACAGTGCCAACACGGAAGTCTGTAATGTTTTTGCTTCTACTGATCATTTATTAATAGAAATACTCCTTTCCCGTCCAATTGATATCTTGAAAATATATGAGTTATTATCCATGGGTGTATTTGTTATGTTTCTTAATGGATTATGCTATATAATATGCTAACCTTTTATATTATCACCATATGCTTGCTTTGCTTGTTTGTTGAGAACTAGTTGTAGGTATATAGTTTTGGGTTCAAGTGCTCAACGGTGGACTTCATCGAACATCTAGACAAGGTAGGCCTCTTTCTTATCTCGCTTGCATATTGGTTTATATAGCATATGTTTGGGATAGATTTGATTTCTGCAGTCGTTTCCGTCTGTTGTGGTTTACCGTAGCCATAGAGAGATTTTCCTCGTAACACAAGGTAAAATTCATTAGATAAGCCCTCAGTTCGGATAGCCAATTTTTTAAATGTCGTGATGAAGTCTATGATTGATTCTATTTGGCACAACTTAGTGAGCTTTCCCAAAAAATGTGATTCCCTATCAAAATGGGCACAAACTGCTTTAGTGAACATGTTCCAAGTGGGTAGTCCTGGATAACATTTCTTATGCCACCACTTCCAGTGTTCTTGATCCAAGTACAAAACCCCTACATGGAGTTTTCTCTCATCGTCCTGAATATCATGAAGGGAGAAGTATTGTTCCATTTGAGAAACCCACCATGTTGGGTTGGATCCATCAAATTTATGCATGTCAACTTTGGGCACCTTATTCCGAGAGTAGGGAGAATCCCAATGGGAGTGGAATGAATGATTAGGCTCATAATGGGAGGCTTGAGGGTCCTCTAGATTTGGCTCACCATTCTTACCCTTGAGTATGTGTTGCATGGTTGCTTGGACAACTTCTTGTATTGTATTGCTTATGGAAGCTTGGACTTGTGTGTTGAGAGTGTCAAATTGTTGTTCTAGGTTGAACACCTTATACTCCAAGTCTTCTTGGGTCTGAGAATGGGTGGTTGGCATTGGGGCGGATTAGGTAGCAGATGAGGGGTCGGGATGGAAAATATGGGCCACAAAAATGATAGGTATCAGGTTGATTAGAACAAAGAGAGGATTCCAATTAGATAGGTTGCAAATAAAGGTGTCCTAGAAAGGGTTGGGTCCACGGGAAAAAAGAGAGGATGAAAAGTGAAGGGTACCACTGCGATTAGAGTGAAGAGAGGAATCCAATGAACTAAGTCACAAATAAGGGTGCGGTGGGGCCCTAGACCTTTTTTTTTTACTCCTACGGTGTTATACTCCGATCTGAAGAAAGGTGTAGTAATTTCGCAACCATAATGTAGGAGGTAAAGTTGCATGGCAATAGAAAGGTGTAGTAATTTTGCAACCATAATGCAGGAGGTAAAGTTGCATGATAATAGATCTTGTTTGTTCTATTTTTGTTTCCATCCCTAGGGTTAGGGTATTCATGGTTTCTACAAACAAGGGTTTGCCCTATGCTCTATCTCTCTAATATATGTTCGAGGTCCAACAATAGTACTCGACCCAATATCTCAGGGCACCAACTAAGGAGGCTAGACCATGCCCTTAGTCGTACTACCCGACTACCCATGTACTAGAGAGTATCTTCCTGAGTGTTATTCTCAGTGGCACTATAGCAGTCAGGCGGTCAATCGGGTTATTTATGAAGGGCTTCAAGATATCTAGGTCGATCCATTTATCTATGAAGGGATTCAGGATATCTAGGCCGATCCGTATACATGTGTTGTCTGATGCGCTACCACTCGAAGGGGTGCCAACAGGGGTTACAAGGGTGGCCAACAATGTGCGCTTAAGTACCACTTGTAATTCCTACATATATGCTTCCCAAACCATGGATTTATGTGCTAAACAACATATCTATGTAGCTTTAAGATGTCGGAATACATCTCTACCCTGGAAAAAAAACAACCCACAATTTTTTGCCAAGGAAAGTGCTCTGATACCACTTGAAATATATCAGATGAATTTTAGTATGCAGAACATAAATATTTAGCAAGCAGTAATCGAACAACAAGATTATAGCTAGAACAATACCATAGTAACACCAGAAAGAACACCTTTATTAAAGATAACAATGTTCACTTGCTTCTTCGAGGTCAAGGGGGCAACCTCCAGCAGAGCAGAGCTCTATTACAATAATCTCCGAGACAAAAATATATAATACCTCCTACTCTTATTTATACTAACTCTACCTTCTAAGGAAACTTCTAGAGGAAGATCTTTCTAGAAGCAAAAGATTCTATTAGGTCTTCCTACATTGACTTGTTCTCCTTTATTTAATAGGCCTTATTAACTAATGTCGGCCTTTATTACATAGAAAACATATCCTACAAACTAATGACCCATGAAGTGGGGTTATGATCGGATCCTAATAGTTTTCCCTATGCTTTGTAACCTAGAAAATAAAACAAGATATTATAATTAGAGGGAGAAATATACTAAATCCCTATCCTCCCTCTACTCTTCTTGAATCAAGATCCTGCAAAATTCGATGTACAAATATTCAAATACATGTGTAAAGGTAGTGTAAATTCAATAAAATAATCAAAACATAAATAAAAACTAGATTCAATGCAAATGGAAAGGCAATACTTGGTGAACCTGAACAATATAGAATAAGGAATCTAAAGAATTATCCATTTGATATCATCACTTTTTCCCCTACATCTGAGCTAAAAGGATAATCAATACATGTATGCATTCTTAAAGGAAGCTTTCTAACTTCAAACATATTTTTGAAGGTCTTTTTTAATTAAACAAGTGTGTCTATTTTACTTTGGCACGTCGGTTTGTTTGTTTATACCATATGGACCAATGAATTATATTTTGATACGCATTGATCACATACCTATGCTAAAACATCGACAAAGTAATAATTATAGAGTTTTACACTTCTATTTTCAAAAAAAATTGTTTCCATGGTATGACTAAGGTAATAGAGTGTAGTGGTGTGCTTAAATATGATGAATGTAGTCCACACCAAATTTTTTTTTTAAAGAAAAGTAGATTGCACATTTTTCATCAATGCACCAAAAAATCAAATGAAACAAGAGTAAATTTTTCATTTTGTAAATGTGACTTGAAAAATACCCTAAACTCCAATCCATTATTGTGTTAAAAGTTAGAGGGGAGACTTGTGTAAGAGAGATTTACCAGGTAAGAGATTGGAGTGGACAAAGTTTTATAAAGGGAGAAATTTGTAAGGGGTCACATAAAAATTTGCAAAGGATAAATTTCAAGTATGTAACTTCGTTATATTCATCTCAATAAGATAAAAGGGTTTTAGACTCACCTTCAACATTGCAAACCCTAGTTTTGTTGTGCTTCCATTTTTTTTATGTTGCTGCAAATCCTAGCTGCAAGTGTTTAGTTTCTACAGTGAATTTTTTTTCGAGGGTTTGGGTGTTTGTAGGCCTCAATGGTTATTTTGATGTAAATAATAATTTAATGGATTATGGTCCCTCATTGCATTGGATCCCAAAACTTGTCTTTGTTCAAATTCAAAAGAAAAAAACATATCCAGGTTGTAAATATGCATTGTACAGTAAATACACACTAGTGGATTTTTTACTATCAAGAGCCCTACTTGGCCCGATTAGTTTCTTTAAAAAACAAATTTAGGTTTCACAATGTGCAATATATAGAAAATATGAACCGATGCATTTTTTATTGTAGAGCGCACCACTTGTATCTATCATATTTTTTAATGTTTAACGGTGTGCAATGTATAGTAAATATGCACCGGTACATTGTTTTTTGTAGAGCACACCACTAGGCCCTAACATTTAATAATAATAATAATAATAATAAGTTGGGTTTCGCAGAGCACATTGCATAGTAAATATGAACTAGTGTGTTCCTTATTGTAGAGTGCACCACTTGGAACTACCGGTTTTTCATAATTAAACAAAAAAAGTTTCACAATGCTCCATATAAAACTAAATGCACCAATGTGTATTACTATATAAGGGGCACCAATGCATATAACTATATAATGCACATTGATTATCTCGAAAGGATGAAATAATCTACTTAGGTTGTAAAACATATTTCATTGTGTGAATCTTTTATTGATAAAAGATAGCTGGTAGAAGATTGGGGAAAAGCCTTGTGGTAACGAGCGCGAAGAAAACATGTCCGAACAAGAGAACATGGCAAGTTGTTTGAAGTTGTAATATAAAAGTATTATATTTGAATTAAATATGTACATTTAAATGATGTGTATTGGTTAACATGTTTCATGCATAACAAAATATCGATAAGATTGTTCACAATTGTAGTTGAAAAGAGCATAAAAGCTTTATGGAAATCTTACAAATATGGGAATTAGGTGTGTCAAAAGATGATGATTATGAAGTTTGTCTTTGAATTTTTACTTATATTGTACTTCTTGACAATAATAGCTAATATGTTTTGAACATTTGATTTTGCATATGTTGAATGTTGTACTGGGATTGATAGTAAGGGAACAAAAGGCCCCCTTAAGAAGAAAAAATTATGAAGGATGTAGATGATGATTAATTGGTGTTTAGTTCATATGGAGTGGTGTTGGAAGTTAATGACAAGGGGGAAACATTTATAAAACTATGAGGGATATAGTGGAAAGAATATATAGACATTCTTTTTACTTACAGTGCAAAAATCAATCCAATGAATCTAGGAAACAAATTATATTTCCACTACAACAAATGTTTTGTTAGGGATATAGTGGAAAGAATATGTAGTTGTTCTTTTTATTTACAGTAAAAAAAATATAAATCAATCCAATGAGTCCAAGAATCAAGTTATATTTAAACTACAACAAATGTTTCCAAAGTAATGGTCAATGAGCCCTGTGAGACTTGCAATGCTAAAATTGTACAATAACACGAAATAATCACTTAGAAAGTTCTATTTTTAATCATTTTTTTTGTATAATATGTATATACTAGTAAAAAAATACCAAATGAATATTTCAGCTATATTTACTTTCATATAAATATTAATTCATTATTTATTGTGTTTTTTGTTTTTTGGAAATATATAAAAAAAAACATTAAATGAAATTATATTTGAAACATGTCGATAGGGTTGTCCAAAAAAGTGTACAAGAATATGGTTAAGGAAATAAGAATAATTGAATCATGGGAGGATTTGTACCAACAACAACATGCATCAAAAGTATGTAATCATATATTTATTTATTTTGATTTTTTATAGAAATGATTAAATTGTTTATAAAGGTACGGGGTGGCAGGTGTGGGAGGGGTTATTTTTGGCCCCAATGGAAATATTGAACTCAAATTTGCATGGAGTCTTGGTCGTGCTTCTAATAATGAAGCAGAGGTTTACGCATTGCTTCAAGGAGTCCAAATTGCGAAAGAGAGTCATGTTCATAGGCTAAACATTCTCAGAGACTACAAAAAGACAATCAGATACTTCATATAGGGTTCCTCACCAAAGGATGAGCATCTTGGCTCCATTATCATGCGAATTAGACTTACCATGAACGTTATTGCACAAGTCTCTTTTACCACAATCTCCATGAAAATAATGGACTAGTTGATATGCAAGCCAACCTAGCTGTCACCTTGGAAAAGGGGTCTTAAGTATTAATGGGAGGTCAACTCTCTCTCTCTCTCTCTCTCTCTCT